>JARQOD010000005.1:384746701-384953728 GCA_033576555.1 Oophaga sylvatica
GAGTTTGTTAGCCGAAATACAGATGTTTTTTTTGAACTTCCTGGTCGTACCTCCCTAATACAACATGACATTGTCACTGAGCCGCAGGGCAAAGTACGATTAAAGCCATATCGGGTGCCTGAGGCCCGGCGACAAGCCATCTTGGAAGAGGTCAAGAAGATGCTGCAGTTAGGGGTCATTGAAGAGTCCCAGAATGAGTGGGCCAGCCCAATAGTCCTAATACCAAAGCCAGATGGGACACTAAGGTTCTGTAATGACTTCAGAAAACTGAATGAAATTTCTAACTTTGACGCCTACCCCATGCCCCGGGTCGATGAGTTAATAGAGCGGTTTGGGCAGGCACGTTATTTTTCACTCATTGACCTCACAAAAGGGTATTGGCAGGTGACACTAACAAAAGCAGCGAGAGAGAAAACGGCTTTTTTAACACCCGAGGGACTGTTCCAGTATATAGTCCTACCCTTCGGGTTGCATGGTGCTCCAGTGACATTCCAGAGGTTAATGGACGTTGTTCTTCGTCCTCATCGCCGATATGCCGCGGCCAATCTGGACGATATTGTGGTGTACAGTACAGACTGGGAAAGTCACTTAGCCAAGGTACAGGCGGTGATAGATTCGCTGAGACAAGCAGAGCTAACTGCCAACCCAAAGAAGTGTTCCATAGGGTTGGAGGAAGATCGCTACCTGGGGTATGTGATTGTGAGAGGAGTTATCAAAGGCCAAATAAACAAAGTGGAGGCAATCCAAAACTGGCCCCGTCCCCTCACCACTAAACAAGTGAAAGGGTTTTTGGGGTTAGTGTGATACTACCGGCGGTTTATTCACAATTTTGCAACACTGTCGGCGCCGTTAAATGACTGCCTAAAGGGCAGGAATTTAGTAATGGTGCGATGGAATGATCAGCTTGAAGATGCGTTTGTAAAACTAAAAGGGGCACTGTGTGTGTGTCACCATTTTTGATCACACCCGACTTCAAAAGAGAATTCATTGTCCAGACTGATGCGTCAGAGGTAGGTGTGGGGGCCGTTTTGTCTCAGGAGGTTAACGGGGAGAAGCATCACATTACTTTCCAGAGTCGAAAGCTAACTCCAGCTGAAACCAGATACAGCATTGTAGAGAGAGAGAGTGCCTGTCGATCAAGTGGGCACTGGAGTCGTTGCGCTACTATCTGTTGGGGATAACATTTTGGTTGTTAACTGATCATTCCCCTCAGACTGGCAGTGTTGTATCCCAGGGAGTAGAGTTCAGGTGGTAGATAGATGAACATAACAGGAGAAATTGATAACGTTGCCAACCAGTTATTTAATCGGAAAACGGACAGGCAAATTCCGGCGAGATCCATGCCTTGTTCATTTTCAGAAAAGTAAGCCGGTCTACATTATCGGAGGATAGTCGCATGCGACGGTCTGTTAGTACACCACCTGCAGCACTAAAGACTCACTCCGATAATACACTGGCAGCAGGGCAAGCCACCACCTCCAATGCATACTGGCTAAGCTCTGGCCATGTATCCAGCTTAAAGACCCAAAACTTGAAAGGGGAAGAGCCATCTGGGAGTACACTGAGAGGGCAAGACAAGTAGTCTGTCACCATCTTACGGAAACGTTGCCTCCTGGTGACTGGAGGCGTCTCGGATGGTGTAGACATTGGTGGCGCTGACACAAAACTTCGCCACATTTGGAACATACTGGTCTTGCCCCCCTGTGTAGAGGCGCTGCTTGTGCTCCCACTTGTTGCAGAGCTGTCTCCATTGCCTTCACGCACAGAGCTGCTTTGTAAAGCAGTAGCAGCAGCGTTCTCGGCTGGAATGGAGAACATTATGGATTGCACCAGTGTGTCTTTGTACTCCCGCATTTTACGCTCCCGGTTCAACTGTGTGATAAGGCTTTGTAAGTTTTCCCGGTAGCGAGAGTCTAGGAGGGTGTACACCCAATAATCAGACGTGGTGAGAATGTGGGCGATGCGGCGGTCGTTTCTCAGGCACTGCAGCATGAAATCAACCATGTGCTGCAGACTCCCAACTGGCCAAGAAACGCTGTCCTCTGTAAGAGGCGTCATCTCTACCTGCTCTGCATCACCCCACCTTCGCTCTAAATACTTACTAGAGCGTTGTGTACCTCCTCTGTAGCGATTTCTTCCTCCTCCATTGACTCCTCCTCATCCTTCTCACAAAGTGAGCCCTGCAAAGCCCTTTGGGAGAACCACGTTGCGCTGACTGTCCAAAAGGTGATGGAATTTGTGTCTCCTCATCCTCCACCTCTTCCAAAACCTCATCCCTTAGTGCTTGCAGTGTTTTTTGAAGCAGGCAGATAAGGGGGACAGTCAGGCTGACTAGTGCATCATCTGCACTCGCCATCCGCGTTGACTCATCAAACGCACGCAAAACGTGGCAGATGTCCTTCATAGAGGCCCACTCAGTAGTGGTGAAGTGTGAACGGCGCAAATTGCGTGTTGATTGCGCCTGTTGCAGCTGATACTCCATTACTGCTGTTTGCTGCTCACACAACCGCTCCAACATATGTAACGTGGGATTCCACCTGGTGGGTACGTCACATATGATGTGATGTTCAGGAAGGCGCAATCTGCGTTGCAGAGCTGCAATGCGCGATCTGGCCATGCTGGAACGTCGCAAGTGAGCGCACTCTAGACGGACCTTGTGCAGCAGTGCATCAAGATCCGGATAGTCCCTCAAAAAACTCTGCACCACCAAGTTGAGCACATGTGCCAGACATGGTATGTGAGTGAGGTTGCCAAGGGCCAGAGCTGCCACCAGATTTCGGCCATTGTCACACACTACCAAGCCTGGCTGGAGATTCGCTGGCAAAAACCACACGTCGCTCACCTGCTTGATGGCATTCCAGACCTCCTGCGCTGTGTGGCTTCGATCCCCCATGGAAATTAATTTCAGGATGGCCTGTTGATGTTTGACCACGGCTGTGCTCATATCGGTCGCAACAGGTAAGCATTCACGGGTCCATGTGGAGGTAGACCGTGACGGCTCCTGCAGCGATGATTCTGAGGAACTGGAGTAGGAGGAGGAGTCAATGTGTACAGACTGGATTCCAGCAATCCTTGGAGTTGGCAGAACACGTACAGCGCTACTTGCAACATCTGTACCCGGCTCCACAACATTGACCCAATGGGCAGTCAGGGAAAGGTATCGTCCCTGGCCATGGGTACTGGTCCACGCATCAGTGGTCAGGTGGACCTTGCTACTGACGGCGTTTAGCAGCTCATGTTTAATTTTTCCCTCAACATGCTTTTGCAGAGCAGGGACGGCTTGCCTGCTGAAATAAAATCGGCTTGGCACATTGTATTGTGGGACTGCCAATGCCATTAAGTTCCGGAAACTGTCAGTCTCCACCAGCCTGAATGACAGCATTTCAAGGGACAGGAGTTTTGCAATGCCAGCATTCAGAGCCTGTGCTCGTGGATGGTTTGCCGAGTATGGCCGTCTTTTATCCCATGCCTGTGCTACCGATGGCTCTTTTGTGGCCTGGGAGTGTGAGGATGACAGGGAACTTGCAGCTGTGGGTGGAATAACACTTTGTCTCTGGACAACAGTGACCGAGGTTCTTCCATGGCGATCGTGTGAGGAAGCCGAACCAGCTGTGTGTGAGCTGGAGGAAGAGGCTCCAACACGACCTGAAGATGTAGGTGCTGCTGTAGGTTGGCCTACATCTCCAGTGTGTCTTTGTAACTCAACTACGTGCTTTGTCCGCACATGTTTCCACATATTAGTGGTATTGAGGTTACTGACACTTTTACCTCTTTTTACTTTTTGATTACACAGCTTGCATTTGACATAGCAAATATCATCTGCAAGTGTGTCAAAAAAGGACCACGCAGTGCAAGTCCTGGGAGCGCCCGTTTTGACTTTTGGAAGAGAACTGCTCCCAACAGGTGCCAAACTGGAGGCTACAGGCAACCGAGTCTGCAGCCTACCTCTTCCTCCTGTTTGTACCGTTGGGCCAATCTCTTCCTCAGAGCTGCTCCCACCACCTTCCTGTTCCTCACGCCATGTTGGGTCTTGGACCTCATCATCTCCACTACCCTCTTCCAACACCTGCTGCTGTTGGGTGGTCTGGACAGCACCATGCTCAACAGAAACTGGCAACTGAGTCTCATCATCATCAGATGTGTTCTGCGGTGTGCTGACCATCGGCACTGGCTCACCCGCCTCTTCAGATTCAGAGAGACACAGCTGTTGCGCATCACTGCATACTCCCTCTTCTTCAAATTCCAGAATGCTGCTTGGCTGGGCCCCTGTTTGCAAGCCAACAGATTCTGAGAACAGAAGCAGAGACTCAGCTGGCTCCAGTTCAGAACTCTCTGACTGCCTGGGCAATTTGACAGGCGGTGAACAGACAGATGGTTGATAAACAGTGTTGTGGTCCTGAGAGGAGGTGGAAGCAATGGAAGTCGATGCATTGGCTGCCATCCAACCAACAACGGCTTCAATTTGTTCTTCCCGCAGCAGGGGTGTATGCCGAGCTCCTACAAAACTGCACATAAAGGAACGCTCACGGGGAAAACTGGTGGATGCTGTGTCACTGGGGGCGGCAGCAGCCACAGAATCCCCACGTCCTCTCCCTGCTGAAACTCCACGGCCACGACCACGTGCCTTACTCCCTGCCTTCTTCATCTTGGTAGATTGATAAAGAAAGTCAGAAAAGTTATAAGGCCTAAGTGTGGTTATTACGCAGAGACTGCAGTGAACACTGCACACAACTGTTCACTATCTCTGAAAGGCTCCTTTCTGTAATTCTATAGTGTTTGCAACCAATGTATTGGATACGGATGGAAGCGCGTCACACTAATAGATTTGAGTTATTTGAAATGGTATGGAGCAGCACCAATTAGAGAAAAATGACAAGGATGAGGCAGTGACACACGTTCAGCAGACTACAACCAGCAGTGGTTGAAGAACTAACTGGAGCGTGATCTGCACTCAAAAAAAAAAAAACCTCACAGACTAGAGTGAACACTGAACACAACTGTTCACTATCTCTGAAAGGCTCCTTTCTGTAATTCTATAGTGTTTGCAACCAATGTATTGGATACGGATGGAAGCGCGTCACACTAATAGATTTGAGTTATTTGAAATGGTATGGAGCAGCACCGATTTGAGAAAAATGACAAGGATGAGGCAGTGACACACGTTCAGCAGACTACAACCAGCAGTGGTTGAAAAACTAACTGGAGCGTGATCTGCACTCAAAAAAAAAAAAACTCACAGACTAGAGTGAACACTGAACACAACTGTTCACTATCTCTGAAAGGCTCCTTTCTGTAATTCTATAGTGTTTGCAAACAATGTATTGGATACGGATGGAAGCGCGTCACACTAATAGATTTGAGTTATTTGAAATGGTATGGAGCAGCATCAATTAGAGAAAAATGACAAGGATGAGGCAGTGACACACGTTCAGCAGACTACAACCAGCAGTGGTTGAAGAACTAACTGGAGCGTGATCTGCACTCAAAAAAAAAAAACTCACAGACTAGAGTGAACACTGAACACAACTGTTCACTATCTCTGAAAGGCTCCTTTCTGTAATTCTATAGTGTTTGCAACCAATGTATTGGATACGGATGGAAGCGCGTCACACTAATAGATTTGAGTTATTTGAAATGGTATGGAGCAGCACCAATTAGAGAAAAATGACAAGGATGAGGCAGTGGCACACGTTCAGCAGACTACAACCAGCAGTGGTTGAAGAACTAACTGGAGCGTGATCTGCACTCAAAAAAAAAAAAACCTCACAGACTAGAGTGAACACTGAACACAACTGTTCACTATCTCTGAAAGGCTCCTTTCTGTAATTCTATAGTGTTTGCAACCAATGTATTGGATACGGATGGAAGCGCGTCACACTAATAGATTTGAGTTATTTGAAATGGTATGGAGCAGCACCAATTTGAGAAAAATGACAAGGATGAGGCAGTGACACACGTTCAGCAGACTACAACCAGCAGTGGTTGAAGAACTAACTGG
The DNA here is from genome assembly GCA_033576555.1 of Oophaga sylvatica. Taxonomy (NCBI): domain Eukaryota; kingdom Metazoa; phylum Chordata; class Amphibia; order Anura; family Dendrobatidae; genus Oophaga; species Oophaga sylvatica. The sequence goes on from JARQOD010000005.1 coordinate 384,752,700, forward strand.
AGCGTGATCTGCACTCAAAAAAAAAAATAATCACAGACTAGAGTGAACACTGAACACAACTGTTCACTATCTCTGAAAGGCTCCTTTCTGTAATTCTATAGTGTTTGCAACCAATGTATTGGATACGGATGGAAGCGACGTCACACTATAATTTCAATTGAATGGAGCAGCAAGAATTACATTAAAGAAAAAAAAAGAGTCTGTGAGTGACACGTGCAGATGCCTACAAACAGCGTTGGATGCAGAGCAAACTGCAGCGTCACCTGCACTCTCACACACACACCTTGCACAGAGCTGTTAAAACAAACTGGCAAAAGGAAGCTTTATACAGCGGTTGGTAAACTAGCCTGCCTAGAGCACAGTACACAAAATCGCAATCTCTAACTGTCCCTCAGAGTCAGCAGAGCAGCGTTCTGTCCCTTACTGAATTCACAGCACAGTGACGTTAAAATGGCGGCGGCGCCTTTTATAGTGCATTCTGACATCATTTCAGCATCCAATCACAGCCATGCCATTAGTTAACATGACCGCAGCAGTACAGGATGTGCCCACACTTCTTAGGATTCCTCATTGGCTGACTAAAATCACATTGCCTCTCAAAGAATTATGGGAACTTCCGATTCCGGTATACGATATATGAAAAATATCGGAACTAAGTATCGGAATTCCGATACAGCGAATATCGGCCGATACCCGATACTTGCGGTATCGGAATGCTCAACTCTACTGATCACTCTGTATAACATTCTGGAGTATATGCAAATTGCCATTAGAAAAAGTGAAGCAGTAGACTTTGTAAAAATTAATATTTGTGTCATTCTCAAAACTTTTGGCCATGACTGTATGTCCCTAGCAACAGCTCAGAGACAGGGATATAAATAAAAATATAATATAATAGGATTTCACTATTTCAATATTGGAGTGGAATACACTAGTTCAGAGGAGTATGTTCCACAGACAGGAAAAATGGAAAATATAAGAACAAATGGGAAGAATATACGTACATGTCATTTTTATGAGATTTCACCCTAGCGGAGTAACATTTGTTTTGTTTTCAAATTATTAACGGGCATCATAAAAACACCCTTGCCAAAAATTGGACTGGCTGTTGCAGCACGGAAAATGTATGCCCTTTTGATCTAGTGGCAGTGGATAATGAGACGTGGAGTAAGGCCTGATTAAAAAGTAGGCCCAATGTGAAGGAGCGAGTTTCCTAAACTTGTAACGCCCATACACGCAATGCATGGGCTGACAAACATTTCCCCATGGTGGGTACATTTTTTAAAAATATACTATGGGCATCATTGACACCCTTGCCAAAAATTGGACTGCCTGTTGCAGCACAGAACCCATTAACCCTGGTCATCTAGTGGTGGAGAATCAGGAGACATTGATGATAAATCATACTGAAATCAAACAAATAAATCAAAAATGTAAATCCACATATGAAAGAAATTAACAAAAGGAAGGGGTGAACACAGGTTCATAGATATGAAGCCAGAATGTGTGTGACGAGATATGTTTGTCCCTAGCAACAGCTCAGAGCCAGGGATATAAATAAAAATATAATGTAATATGATTTTACGATTTTTATCTTGGAGAGGAATACACTAGGTCAGAAGAGGATGTTCCACAGATATGAAAAATGGAAAATATAAGAATTAATGGGAAGAATATATGTACATCTAATTTTGAGGAGATTTCACCATGAGGGAGTAACATTTGTTTTGGTTTCAAATTCGGAACGAGCATCATAAAAATACACTTGCAAAAAATTGATTGGCTTTTGGCATCACGGAATATGTTCACCCTGGTGTTCTACTGGTTCTGGATGATGAGGATGAGGATGAGGATAAGGAGGAGTATAACACCAAGCAGACCACATCAGGAAGCGGATACCCATGTGTGGTTGTGAATAGGTGCATGAGAATAGACCTCCACAAAAAAGACAATGTATCTGAGGTTATGTTTCGCTGTTTTGATTCTGTGGTGTACAGGAAAATTGCCCAATCCAGCCCTTGTTCATTTTTATAAGAGTCAGCCTGTCACCATTGTTAGTTGACAGGCGGATGCGCTTATCTGTTAAAATTCAACCAGCAGCACTAAAAACCTGCTGTGACAAAACGCTAGCAGCAGGGCAGACCAGGACCTGCAAGGCATAGAGAGCCAGTTCATGCCACGTGTACTGACTGCTTCAATACTCGATTAAAAGGCACAGAGGAATCAAGGAGGACGTTTGTAGGATCTGCAAGGTACTCCCTCACATCTTCCCATAAATTGAAAAAAAAAAAAAAAAAGAAATGTCCCACGTGCCCCAGGAAGAAGCAAGTTTGCGAAACGGCGCTCGTCGGGCTGGGTGGGGACTCTTCCAGCCTTTATTCTGTGCACTGCTTGTGACCTTTTCCACTCCCTGCAACATCAAGGCATTTGCCCTATGGTGCCTCATATTTACTCCCATGTGAAGCAACTTTATGTCTGGTACATCCTCTTATTATCTTGGGTCAGAGCAATTTTCCATCAACTACATATTAGTGCTTTTTGCATTTGGTGGGTAATTCAGCAAAATTTACATTGCCTTACCACCGCCTTTTCAATTCACAATATATGCTAATATATGTGAGGTAATGCATTTATGGACCTAACACTCTGTTATATTGCTTCAACGTTCTTTTGACACCATCTGTCTAGCAGGGATTCTCCTTTAATTAACATCTTCAGTGCTATCTTGATCTTCATTTCACCCATCCTGGTCTGTAGGCAATTACATCCTATAAAATATCCTGCGCCTTTGCATTTTGCACTTTATGGATTCATGAGCATTGGATATTAAGCAACTTTGCACTCTATTAATTTCTGGATTATAAGTATGTTATATATGATAATATACATAATAATATATGATATATTATGCAATTTTGCACATTATTTATTCTTCTTTAATTTTTTGCCTACTCCATCCAGGGGTGGTGGCTGGCATACTAACTCGCCCCCCTCTCATTTGGAGGTCCATTTTTGTCCTGTTTTTTATTTCTTTGGTTCTACCATATATATCTCGAGTATAAGCCAAGATTTTCAGCCCATTTTTTAGGGCTGAAAGTGCCCCTCTCGGCTTATACTCAAATCATATACCAGGGGGTCGGCGAGGGAAGGGGAGCGCAGCTGTCCTATATACTCACCCCATCCTGGCGCGGTCTCTGCAGCCCCTGCTCTTCTCCCACGGTCTCTGGCAGCTATTCCTAACTTCAGCGGTCACGTAGTACCGCTCATTAAAGTCATGAATATGCGCATATTCATGACTTTAATGAGCGGTACCACGTGACCGCTGAAGTAAGGAATAGCTGCCGGAGACCGTGGAAGAAGAGCAGGGGCTGCAGAGACCACGCCAGGAGGGGGTGAGTATTAGCGATATTCACCTGGCTCCGGTCCACCGCTGCTCACCGCTGTGTCCTCGCGTCCTCTGGCTGTGAATTTTCAGGTCAGAGGGCGTGATGACGTGGTTAGTGCGCGCAGCGCCCTCTGCCTTAACGTCACTGACAGAGGACTCGGAAGACAGCGGCGTGCAGCGGTGGACCGGGGACAGGTGAATATTGCAGGTGCCGGGGCCTGAGCCAGCGTGACACCAGCACCTGTCCACAATAGCACGCCGGTGTCCCCGCCTGCTCAGGACACCAGCACCTGGCCCCCAGCGATGAGAGGTGAGTATGTCTTTTTTTTGTATTATTATTATTATTCGCAGCAGCATTTGGAGGCATAATCTATAGAGCATCTTGTGGGGCATAATACATGGGCAGCATATGGGGCATAATCTATGGAACATCTTGTGGGGCATAATACATGGGCAGCATATGGGGCATAATCTATGGAGCATCTTGTGGGGCAGCATATGGGGCATAATATATGGGGCAGCATATGGGGCATAATATATGGGGCATAATCTGTGGAGCAGCAAGCAGCATATTGGCCTACTGATTCAATATGGCCATTCAAAAACGTTTCACCTACTTTAATTTTACTTTTATTGATATCTATTTTTATTTTTGAAATTTACCAGGAGCTGCCTCATTTTCCACCCTAGGCTTATACTCGAGTCGATAAGTTTTCCCAGTTTTTTGTGGCAAAATTAGAGTGGTCGGTTTATACTCTGGTCGGCTTATACTCGAGTATATACGGTACTTTTTAAATATTGTTAATAAATAGATTCTTTTAACACTACCCTTTTTCCTTTCACTTCATATCTCTTATGCCTTGTTCCATAACTGATGATTATGTGCTATGTAAATTGAAGTGACTATGGCCACTGTCACAATAAGGACTTTGGGAATACTTTCTAAAATGGGCAGATAGACGGTGAACTTTCACTAGCATATACGGCAGCTCCAGGTAGCATTTTAGTAAACGTTGAACCACGAGGTTAAGCACATGGGCCAGGCAAAGTACGCCTCAAAGTTGCCAACAGGTTCCCGCCATTGTCACACACGACCATGCCTGGCTGTAGGTTCATTGATGTCAACCAAGTATCTGACTGCTCTTTCAGCGCTGTCCACAACTCTTCTACATTTTGAGGTTTGTCATCTATGCATACTAGCTACAGCACAACCTGTTGCCACTTGGCTGAGGTAGTGCTGCAGTGCTTCCAGCTTCTGACTGATGTGTTAATTTCTGAGATGGAGACTGAAGAAGAGGAGGAGGTGCAGGAGCTGTAGACTGTGGGGGCAACCATGATAGATGTAGGGCCCGCAATCCTCGGCGTGGGGGAGGATGTGTTCCATCCTTAGGTCCGACTGGGTCCTTGCTTCCACTATGTTAACCCAGTGAGCCATCAGGGAGATGTACCATCCCTGCCCACAGGCACTTGTTCACGTGTCCGTGGTTAGGTGGACTTTCCCAGTAACAGCATTGTTGATGGCACTGGTAATGTTGTGGGACACATGCTGGTGTAATGCTGGTACGGCACAACGGGAGAAATAGTGGCGACTGGGGACCGAGTACCTTGGGACGGCCGCCGCCATCAGTTTGCGGAAAGCTTCCGTCTCAATGAGCCTAAAAGGCAACATTTTGAGTGCAAGCAGATGAGAAATGTGCAAGTTAAGTACTGTGGCCTGTGGGGCATTGGCTGGGTATTTCCGCTTGTGTTCCAATGACTGGGGTATAGACAACTGAAGACTGGGCTGGGACAAGGACGTGGGCGGGCTTGATGATGCTGCTGGTTGACTGTGGGCAACAACAGGTGCAGGGCCCGAGGCATCTTCACAGGCACGGTGAACTGGGGAATGGCTTGTACACAAAACAGTGGAAGAAGCAGTGTTGTCACCTGCAGACAGTGTTCCTGGAGCCTGGGGTTCAGCCCACAAAGATGGGTGCTTTGCTGCCATGTGCCTAATCATGCTGGTGGTGGTCAGGCTGGTAGTTTTGCTACCCAGCTGATGCGGGCATGGTAAGTGTTGCAAATGGCCTGTTTGGGGTTCTCGGCAGAGTTTTTAAAAAATAAACAGACTCGGGAAGATCTAACAGTTGGAATGGCAACTTCCACCCTGTTGGTGTTTCAGGGAACGGATGCAAGTCTTCTGTCTGCAGCCAACACACTGATTCTTCCTGCCTGTTGGGGTGATATGCCTCCTTCCCTATGTGCTGCTGTCCTCGCTCTGCATGTCCTCCTGCCAGGTTGGGTCAGTCACTGTGTCATCCACCTCCTCGTCTTCTACATCTGCACCATGCTCCTCCTCCTGACTTTCCGGCAATTGTGTCTCATCATCGTCCACCTCTTGTGACCGTGACTGCTCAAAAATTTTTGCATCGCTACATGGAATAACATCTTGCCCCGCTTCAAGTGGAGCGGGCGAGAGGCACGAATCTCCAAATGGAAAACTGATAAGCTCTTCGGAGTGTCAGAGTGTGGGATCAGTCGTCTCAGGGCACTCGGCATGGTGGGAGGAAGGAGGATCAGGGTGAGTAATAGCCGGTCCAAACTCATGGCTACTCAGTCTTGACTGTGTGGAAGACATGGTGGTAGTAGTGGTGGCTAAGTGACTGGAAGCATTATCCGCTATCCAACCAACAACCGTTTCACCCTGCTCTGGCTTCAATAGTGGTGTGCTGCGGTCACCTAGAAACTGTGACATGAAGGTCGAGCAAGAAGATGTGGGTCTTTGCTGAGGCCCACTTTCAGCTTGGCCACGGTCTCGGCCTCTGCATGCACCATCAGCATCACGTCCACTTCCCCGTCCCTTGCCCCTTGCCTTGCCCATTTTAAATGGATGACTGAAATGTTTGAAAAGCTCAATACAAATGGATTTATTTGGAAAAAAATTATATGTGATCAGTATGCCTGCAAAGCGAAGATTTTTCCACCACAGATACACCAGGCCTCTGCCTGAGATAACAGACTGTAATAATTTTTGGGCTATGCTTTTTGTTAATGTTTGAAAACAATAAAAAATGAGTTGAACCAGGATAGCGGACAGAACTATGCAACGTATGCCTGCAAAGCAAAGATTTTTCTAACACAGATACACCAGACCTCAGCCTCAGATAATAGACTATATTAATTTTTTGGGTAATGTTTTTTGTTACTGTTTGAAAACAATAAAAAATGAGTTGAACTAGACTAGCAGACAGAACTATGCAACGTATGCCTGCAAAGCGAATATTTTTCCAATAGAGATAAACCAGGCCTCAGCCTGAGATAACAGACTGCAATAATTTTTTGGGTTATGTTTTTTGTTACTCTTTGAAAACAATAAAAAATGAGTTGAATCAGGATAGCAGAAAGAACTATACAACGTATGTCTGCCTAGAAAAGATTTTTCCACCACAGATACACCAGGCCTCAGCCTGAAATGACTGTATTATTTTTTTGGGTTATGTTTTTTGGTACTGTTTGAAAACAATAAAAAATGAGTTGAACCAGATTAGCAGACAGAACTATACAACGTATGCTTGCCAAGAAAAGATTTTTCCACCACAGATACACCAGGCCTCAGCCTGTATTCATTTTTTTTATTTTTTGGATAAAAAAAACTGTTGGATATAGCGAGAGTGACAGACTGCCCAAGAAAGGGAAGTTAGGCCTAAAATGCCTCAATTTTTGGCACATGGAAGTATGAGGCATGTCACAGATAGACCCCACTGTAAAATGTGGCTTGTTTTTTAAAATAATGCAACATAGTGCTATATATATAAGTACAGTCACACACAGGGCAAAAAAAAAATGGCATACACTGGCCAAACTTTGCGCATGCACAGATATGAGTTGGCACGGAGATACCAGTACGACAAATGTGTGCCCTGTTTTTTTTTGGCTAAATACTGGCATTTTTAAGTACAGTCACACCCAGGGCAAAAAAAAAGATATGACCTGGCATGGAGACACCAGTACGACAAATGTGTGTCCTGAATTTTTTATTTTTTTTTGCTAAATACTGCTGTTTTTAAGTACTCACACCCAGGGTAGAAAAAATGACGTACACTGGGCAAACATTGGGCATGCACAGATATGAGCTGGCACGGAGACACCACACCGAAAAATGTGTGGCCTGTATTCCAATTACACCTGGAGCTTGGTATATACAGCCAATATATCATACATGTAGCAGCAGCAGCAGCACCAGAACTCAGGAAGGGAATGGACTCTCTTGATGTATGCAATGACCTATATACACACATACTGTGCCTGCAGGTCTTGCACTGATGTGTATAGAGCGAAGTACACTCCCCTGCCTACCTAACACTGGAACCTATATACTCCGGAATTAGTCCTTAGAAGGACTGTTGGTTTATCTGCATTTCAGTAGTTTAGGATGGAAGACCCCACACTGGCTAAGAAATCGACAAATCTGACCCTATCTCGGCAGCAGCTCTCTCTACACTATCTCAATCCGGAGTTGAATGTGCCGAGCAAGGTGGCGTACGGTCTCTTATAACCCTGATGATGCTGTGCGGCAAGCCAATCAGTGCACGACCACAACAAAGATGGCTACGGCGTTTCATTGCCTGGCAGACAATCCCTGCATCGTGATTAGGACTGTAAAGTCCGCCAAAATGCTGGGTGGAGACCCGAATTCCCGCTGAGTAATCACGGAAATGCTCGGTGCTTGCCGAGTATACCGAGTACCGTGATACTCGGGCGAGTAACGAGTAGTGGCGAGCCCGTTCGCTCATCACTAGCCACCAGCCTAGAGTCAATCTGGTTAACTGAGGATCCACAGTCCACAAAAGCTGTTGTTAGGGTCTGCGGAACGCACCAAATATAAGATGTGGAGAGGTGCGTTCGCAGCCTGGGGTCCACCGTGCAGGCGGAGCCTGCTGCTAGTAAAATGGCGCAAGAAGCGAACTCTGTTATCCCGCAGAGTCGCCAAAATAAACGCCGTAACGCGCTGTGGCAATATGTGCGAACTCTGTTAATCCACAGAGCCGCTAGAAGGAGTGCCGCAGCGCTATATGGCGATGTGTGCGAGCTCACTTAACACAACTGAGTCGCAAAATAAACACGCTAGGGCGCTTTCTAGCGTTGAAAGCGAACCCTGTTACGTCACAAAGCCGCTGAGACAAACTTTTGTGTCCTGTCAGGCACCCAGGTACACAGTGAACAGCTAAGCGAATATAGAACGTGATCATGCGCTAATGTCCTCGCTGGAGTCACCCGCAATCTATGGCGTCTGAACGCCAGGCCCTGAATACGGCAATCAAACTCCTCACCGGTTATGCCGGCAATCTATGGCATCTAGGACACCGACCCTGACCAGCTAGCATACCAAACTCCTCACCGATTAAGTCGGTATTCTAGGGGCTTATTTCAGCCGGGCCCTAACCACACACACGCATGACCACACTGGCGCTAAGCATATAATGATTGATATTAGCGCATGGCGGCCCAGCCATGCCACCCTTTTATAGCAACAGCTACAGGACCTGCCAGAAACAAGGACCAATAAGAAACTGTTCCAAACACATGTAGTTTTATGACCTTCCTGGCGGACCAATAGGAGCTGCTGCAGTACCTGAACATGTGACCCCAGATCTCCAATGAGAGATCTTACCCTGGGCATGCTCAGAAGGGGAAACGCAGGACTTCGTCCCAAAGACGTCTGCTCCAGTACTGGCTATAATAGCAGATCCAGGAGAGGCAGCAGCAAGTCTCTGCACATTACTGGAATGGGCAAGACGTTGGGACCGACGTCTCTGCTGAGCAGGCTCCACTGTGGCCGGAGATGAATGGGGGACCGCAGCGGGACCGGTTCGAGACTCCCCTTGTGCAGCAGCGGGAACTCGAACCCTAACAGCTGTAATGGGAAAAAACAGTTTTTAATACCAAGTTCCACCTTCATCAGCAATTTGGAACCAGCAGAAAAATGTACCTGAAAGTCTAGGTAACCTCCTCAACAGTTACCCAGACTTAAGCGTTTCCCGACATCTTGGAAACCGATGGGCAGGAGGGATAGTCTCTCTTCCAATGTCCCGGGGCACCACAATAAAAGCAAAGCTTGTTCTCCCGCCGACATCTCCTCTCCTTCTCCTTCCATGAGGTGGCCCCACGTCCATGGGCTCAACTTGGGGCAATGGCTCAAACTTAACCGGGAACAACGGGGCTTCCTGCTGCACAACTCCTCACTCTGGGTCATACACACAACAGCAGGCAAGCACACAGAGAAGCACGATTACCAACAGAGTAACCTAGGTCAGCTGCTTAAACCGAGGGACCAGAACTTTCACCGACGCCGTACCTAGGTCATATGGCAACTGAATAGCCACCTTCACACCAGAGAGAGGCAGATACAATAACCTCTGTCTGACCAGGACGGGATAAAGAAAAAAAAACATCCTTGATCATGACAGAGGGCAACCCTGATTGATGTAGGGCCCACAATTCTTGGCGTCGGGAGGACGTGTTCCATCCCAAGGTCCGACTGGGTCCTGGCTTCTACTATGTTAACCCAGAGTGCTGTCAACGAGATGTACTGTCCGGCCCAGAAGCACTTGTCCACATGTCTGTGATTAGGTGGACTTTCCCAGTAACAGCATTGTTGAGGTCACAGCTAATGTTGTCTGACACGTGTCTGTGTAATGCGGGGATGGCACACAGAGAGAAATAGTGGTGGCTGGGGTCAGAGTACCTTGGGACAGCTGCCATCATTAGGTTGCGGAAAGCTACCGTCTTCATGAGCCTAAAAGGTAACATTTCGAGCGCAAGCAGATGAGAAATATGAGAATTGAGTACTGTGGCCTGCGAGCCGTTGGCTGCGTATTTAAGCTTACTTTCCAATGACTGGGGTATGGACAACTGAAGGCTGCACTGGGACAAGGAAGTGGACTTGCTTGATGATGGTGCTATTTTACTGTGGTCAACGGCAGGGGCAGGGCAGGAGGCATCTTCGCATGCACCATTGACAGGGATTGGCTTGCACACACAACAGCGGAAGAAGCACTGGTGTCACCCACAGACACTGTTCCTGGACACTGGGATTCGGCCAACAAAGTTGGGTGCTTTGCTGCCATGTACCTGATCATGCTGGTGGTGGTCAGGCTGGTAGTTTTGCTACCCTGCTGATGTGTGTCTGGCAGGTAGTGCAAATGGCCTGTTTGGGGTTATCGGCAGAGTCTTTAAAAACATTCAGACTCGGGAAGACCTAACATTTGTACTGGCAACTTCCATTGTTTTGATGTTACGGGGAATGGTTGCCTGTTTTCTGTCTGCGGCCAAAGCAATGCTTCTTCCTGCCTGTTGGGGTGCTATGCCTCCCTCCTCCTGTGTGCTTTTGTCCTTGTTATGCATGTCCTCCTGCCAGGTTGGGTTAGTTACTTTATCAACCACCACCTCATCTTTCACTTCCGCACCCTAGTCCTCCTCCAGACTTTCGGGCAATTGTTTCTCATCATTGTCCACCTCTTGTGACACATTCCCACCATCGCCTTCATGTGACTGCGGCTGCTCAAATATTTGGGCATCGCTACATGAAATCTCATCTTGCCCCGCTTCATCTGCACCGAGAGAGAGGCCCGAGTCTCTAAATGGAAAAGTGAGCAGCTCTTCAGAGTGTCCAAGTGTGGGGTCAGTTGTCTCATGGCACTCAGCATTGTGGGAGGAAGGAGGATCAGGGTGAGAAATATGCAGTCCACACTCACGGCTACTCAAGACTTCACTGTGTGGAAGACAGGGTGATGGTGGTGGCAAACTGACTGCAAGCATTATCCGCTGTCTAGCGAAAAACCTTTTTACACTCCTCTGGGTTCAATAGTGGTGTGCTGCTGTGATGCCCTAGTAATTGTGACAGGAAGGTTGAGAAAGAAGATGCAGGTGTTTGTTGTGAGCTAATTTCAGCTTGCCCACGTCGTTGGACCCGCCCTCTGCATGTACCATCATCCTCACGTCCACTTCCCCGTCCCTTGGCATGCGCCTTGCCCATTTTAAATGCACTGCAATATTTTGCACTTTCACTCCAAATGCCTGCCTTATGAGCGAACTTATATGTGATTCGTGTGCGGGAAAAAACAGTTTAAAATATCTGGCCTGTAGGTAACACCTTTTTTGTAAAACAAACTGGTGTCAATAAATAGACTAATACACAACAAAAACAGTTCAATGGAGCACCAAAAATGCCCCAATTTTTTCCCCACAGATAGGTGATGCATGTAACAGAGATACCAGACTTGAAATTATCAGGCCTGTATTTTTTAAAAAAAAACAGCACAAGAGTGGGAATAACTAGGCTAAGACACAGCAAAAAAAGTTAAATGGAGCACAAAAAATGTCCCAATTTTTCCCCACAGTTTGGTGATGTATATAACAAGATACCAGACTTGAAATTATCTGGCCAGAAATTTTTTTTTAAAGCAGCACAACTGTGCGAACAACTAGGCTAAAACACAGCAAAAATAGTTCAGTGGAGCACAAAAATGCCCCAATTATTTCCCCACAGATAGGTGATGCGTGTAACAGAGATACCAGACTTGAAATTATCGGGCCTGTATTTTTTTAAAACAGCACAAGAATGGGAATAAATAGGCTAAGACACAGCAAAAACAGTTCAATGGAGCACAAAAAATGCCCCAATTTTTTTCCCACAGATAGGTGATGCATGTGATAGAGATATTAGCCTAGAAATTATCGGGCCTGTATTTTTTTTTTACAGCAAAATTGTGTCAATAAGTTGGCTAAGACACTGTTAGGGTTCGAGTTCCCACTGCTGCACAAGGGGAGTCTCAAACCAGTCCCGCTGCGGTCCCCCATTCATCTCTGGCCACAGTGGAGCCTGCTCAGCAGAGACATCGGTCCCAGCATCTTGCCCATTCCAATACTGTGCAGAGACTTGCTGCTGCCTCTCCTGGATCTGCTATTATAGCCAGTGCTGGAGCAGACGTCTTTGGGACGAAGTCCTGTGTTTCCCCTTCTGAGCATGCCCAGGGTAAGATCTCTCATTGGAGATGAGGGGTCACATGTTCAGGTACTGCAGCAGCTCCTATTGGTCCGCCAGGAAGGTCCTGAAACTACATGTGTTTTGGAATAGTTTCCCATTGGTCCTTGTTTCTGGCAGGTCCTGTAGCTGTTACTATAAAAGGGTGGCATGGCTGGGCCGCCATGCGCTAATATCAACCGTTATGTGCTTTGCGCCAGTGTGGTCATGCGTGTGTGTGGTTAGGGCGGCTGGAATACGCCATTACAATACCGACTTAATCGGTGAGGAGCTTGGTATGCTAGCTGGTCAGGGTCGGTGTCCTAGATGCCCTAGATTACCGGCATAACCGGTGAGGAGTTTGATTGCCGTATTCAGGGCCTGGCGTTCAGACGCCATAGATTGCGGGTGACTCCCGCGAGGACATTAGAGCATGACCACGTTCTATGCTCGCTTAGCAGTCAACTGTGTACCTGGGTGCCTGACAGGACACAGAAGTTTGTCTCTGCGGCTCTGTGACATAACAGGGTTCGCTTTCAACGCTAGACAGCGCCCTAGCGTGTTTATTTTGCGACTCAGTGGTGTTAAGTGAGTTCGCACACATCGCCATATAGCGCTGCGGCATTCTTTCTATCGGCTCTGTGGAATAACAGAGTTCGCACATATTGCCACAGCGCGTTACGGCGTTTATTTTGGCGACTCTGCGGGATAACAGAGTTCGCTTCTTGCACCATTTTACTAGCAGCAGGCTCCGCCTGCACGGTGGACCCCGGGCTGCGAACGCACCTCTCTACATCATATATTTGGTGCGTTCCGCAGACCCTAACAGACACAGAGCAAAAAAATTAAACGGAGGGCTTAAATGGCACTATTTTGAGTGCAATGAAATGTGATGCCTGTGATGCAGATACCCCACTTTCAAATATCTGGGCTGTTTTCTTTTTCTTTGGGCAGCAAAACTAGGCTAACACACAACAAAAAAATTCAATTGGGCCCTTAAATGCCACAATTTATAGCACAATGAAAGGCGATCTGTGTGGCGGACAAAACACAGTGTAAAATATCTACCCTGTAGGTAAATATTTTTTTCAGCAAACTGGTGTCAAGAACTTGCATAAGACACTACAAAAAAATCTTACACTACCACAAAAATGGCAGAATTTTTTGCGAACTCATATAAGATCAGTGTAACGGCCAACCCCTGTTTCAAATACCTGTATTTTAAAGCTGTAATATGGAAAGGATCTGGCTGTATTCTGCAGCGCCAACAAGCAAATGGAGAAAAAAAAACAACGTGTGCTCTGGATTGCGTTTAAACAAAATAATCAGGATTAAGATGCAAAAAAAATTATTCCTGGACACTGATACCTGGAGCTATGTATATAAGGTCAATATTTGTAATAGGCAGCAACAGCAGACAGTAATCTATTATTTCTAAACACTGTTTTTCGGTGATTACTTTGTATCTCCATTCATACTGCACCCACACACAGACAAATGATACACCATTTGAAAGGTAAACTTGCCCCCTTCAGCAAGAAAATAGCCAAACAAACCACACATCCACAATTTGATCACAAAATACAGTTTAAACATTAATTTTCATAAACCTGCAGTAAGGAAAAATGACCTGCATGTGGCATCACACTACCCCAAAGCACACTACCACAAAGCTGCTTACAGACATCACAAACAAGTCCAAACATTTGCCTTGGGGTCTATCTAGCTTGACCAAGTGCTTGCACAGCCTATTTCAGGCACATTGGGGGATTACACACTTCACTGCAGGTGAGTCACATACGTAAACACATTTGTAAACATGCACTGATTTTTCGTTGATTACTTTGCCCCACACACACTAATGATACACCATTTGAAAGGTAAACTTGCACCCTTCAAAAAGAAAAGAGCCACATAAACTACAAATTCATGATTTTATCACTAAAGACAGTTTAAACATTCATTTCATAAACCTGTGAAAGAAACAATGACTTGCAGGTGGCACCTCAAATGGAAGACATTTTTTGGCCTCTACTTATCAAACCAATTTATTGTATTACCAATCTACATATATAAATACCTGTCTATGTTCATCATCTTTTGAAATACATTTACATTTGACCAGCTTGCTTTTTCTGAAATTGCCTGCTCCCCCGACGACCAATGTGCGAAAATTTCGCCGGGCCAAGCTAGTGAAACTCTATTGTATTATAAAAGTAGAAAACATTACAATTAACATAACATAACTTCATAACAGGAGCCAGCAATAACAAAAACCAAATAACCCCACCTGTCCGGCACCATTCTCACTATAAATCAAACAAAATTACACCACACACCTGGCTCCACTACCATATATAACCTACTATTACCACACCACACAAACTACACATGGACTACTATACAAAACTACACTTTACAAAATGAATACATACCACACAAAATATAAACTTTTTTTTTCTTTCTTTAAATATTACAGCAAACCTAACCTTATCTAACTACATCCACCACCCTTGATCCAGCTCCAACACTCCAAGTTCAAAGAAAGTTTTCCGAACTTGGTTCGAACCCCAAAGTCTCCCCAGACGGGGCACGGGCTGGGCCAGACCAATCCTTATAACACCATAAACCCCACCTCCCTCCCCCCAGAAGAAACCCCCACCCCACCTAACTAAAACCCCTCAAATACACCGGTGAAACAAAACAATAATAGACAATTACAATTTTTTTTCCTCCCCCTTTCTCCAATATACTGTATATATAACCATATCAGTACTCAAACTTGCTCAAGTTTGACACTTGTAAACCCTTACTATCTTCATGCATATTTCCAAAACAAAAACCTAGGGTGAGAAAATTAGCCCACCACCAGAAGGGACTTAAAGCATTACCAGACTAGAGCACCCTGAAGGAAAAACCCTTCCACAGGCGAGAAGACCCCGATGCACTCAATCTCTCATACTCCATGGAGCGTACCTTCACCAGGTCACCAAAGATGTTACTACAAACCTCATCCACTGGGAGGATTTTACTACTCGTCGAGACGAAACACCGTTCATTCCACGTGAAGTATCTAACCACTATTCTAACTAGCAAAAGCGTGGTCCTGTCCTGTCCACCAAGGTCTCTGATTGCCCCATAGGCCCACTCAGCATAGGAGAGGCCAGCCAGCCTATGCCAGCCGATGGAAGCACCCACCCCAGAGGCGTAGCTAGGGTTTTAGTTTAGGGGGGCGAAACTTCTGAGTGGGCCCCTAACCAGAGAACCTCAGCAAATGACTGCGCTGTTGCCAAAAATAATCTATATATAAAAAGACCAATATTGATATTACTGCCATATGGTCAGTGGTAAATAATACCAGTCCTACAGAACATATCATAGATTACAGCAGAGTTACAGATGGTGACTTACCGCTGATGTTCTTTCTGAGGGAATCGTTCACTTTTCCTGTTTTTTCTATCTGGTCCAGACCGACATGACGACTCCTCCAGCCAGGACTTTTCAGCACTGTCATGGTCACCAATTGGACTATCCCCAACCTGCACAAACTCCTCATCCTGCTGGTACCCCAATGCTGAGCCTCTGCTGCCATATGTGTCCCTATTACTGCACCTAGTGTGTGGTTCCGTGTGACCTCTAAATTCTAAAGCAACCCTCTAGAATATAGAAATGCCAGGTGCAAGTGCCCTAGAAAACAGTGCCCACATTTTGTCCCCTAAAATGTAATATTGCCCTGTGTGTGCCCATTTGACAGTCACAGTAACCTGAGTTCCCCTATAACAATAAGTGCTCACTTTACATTTAATAATGTCCCAAGTCTCCCTCCTGTACAGCTCCCTTATACACCGTATAATGCCCCCTCACTGGATATATACTGACCCCTTAATATCCCCAAACTATTTAATGGCTCCAACACTGTATGATGGCCCCTCCACTATAATCCCCACACTGTATGATGGCCCCGCCACTATAATCCCCACACTGTATGATGGCCCCCCTAGATAGCATCCATATAGCATAATACACCAGATAGTCCTCAATAAAGTATAATGCACTCCCCATAGGGAGCCTCTATATTATAATGCACTACCCATAGGGAGCCTCTGTAGTATAATGCACTCCCCATAGGGAGCCTCTATATTATAATGCACTCCCCATAGGAAGCCTCTGTAGTATAATGCACTCCCCATAGGAGCCTCTATATTATAATGCACTCCCCATAGGAAGACTCTGTAGCATAATGCACTCCCCATAGGTAGCCTCTATATTATAATGCACTCCCCATAGGGAGCCTCTGTACTATAATGCACCCCCATAGGCAGCCCCTGTATTATAATGCACTCCCTATAGGTAGCCCCTGTATTATAATGCACTCACCATAGGGAGGCTCTGTAGTATAATGCACCCCCATAGGCAGCCCCTGTAATATGATGCACCCCCCATAGGGAGCCTCTGTAATATAATGCACCCCCATAGGTAGCCTCTGTAATATAATGCACTCCCATAGGGAGCCTCTGTAATATAATGCACTCCCCATAGGGAGCCTCTGTAGTATAATGCACCCCCATAGGGAGCCTCTGTAATATAATGCACCCCCCATAGGGAGCCCCTGTAATATAATGCACTCCCATAGGGAGCCTCTGTAATATAATGCACTCCCATACGCAGCCCCTGTAATATAATGCATCCCCATAGGGAGCCTATGTAATATAATTCACTCCCATAGGCAGCCTCTGTAGTATAATGCACTCCTCATAGGGAGTCTCTGTAATATAATGCACCCCCATAGGGAGCCTCTGTAATATAATGCACCCCCATAGGCAGCCTCTGTAGTATAATGCACCCCCATAGGGAGCCTCTGTAATATAATGCACCCCCGTAGGGAGCCTCTGTATTATAATGCACCCCCCATAGGGAACCCCTGTAATATAATGCACTCCCATATGCAGCCCCTGTAATATAATGCACCCCCCATAGGGAACCCCCATAATATAATGCACTCCCCAATAGGGTGCCCCTGTAATATAATGCACCCCCATAGGCAGTCTCTGTAGTATAATGCACCCCCATAGGGAGCCCCTGTAATATAATACACCCCCCCATAGGGAGCCCCGTAATATAATGCACCACCATAGGCAGCCTCTGTAGTATAATGCACCCCCATAGGGAGCCCCTGTAATATAATGCACCCCTCATAGGGAGCCCCTGTAATATAATGCACCCCCATAGGCAGCCTCTGTAGTATAATGCACCCCATAGGGAACCCCTGTAATATAATGCATCCCCATAGGCATCCTCTGTACTATAATGCACCTCCCCATAGGGAGCCACTGTAATATAATGCTCCCCTATAGCCAGCCTCTGTAGTATAATGCACCCCCATAGGGAGCCCCTGTAATATAATGCACCCCCATAGGCAGTCTCTGTAGTATAATGCACCCCCATAGGGAGCCCCTGTATTATAATGCACCCCCATAGGCAGCCTCTGTAGTATAATGCACCCCCATAGGGAGCCTCTGTAATATAATGCACCCCCATAGGGAGCCTCTGTAATATAATGCACCCCCCTTAGGGAACCCCTTTAATATAATGCACCCCCCTATAGGGAGCCTCTGT
This sequence comes from Oophaga sylvatica, assembly GCA_033576555.1. Lineage (NCBI taxonomy): Eukaryota > Metazoa > Chordata > Amphibia > Anura > Dendrobatidae > Oophaga > Oophaga sylvatica. The sequence continues at coordinate 384,770,702 of JARQOD010000005.1, forward strand.
AATATAATGCACCCCCATTACAAAAATAATAAATACTGTACTGACCTCTCTTGATTCCGGCTCCTGCGCTGCTCACTGCTCTCCTTCTCGTCTTCTGACAGCGGGCGCTGGCAGTGATGTCATCGCGCCCGCTGTTAGATGCTGAGAGGGGAATGATGGGAGAAGGAGTGCTTGCTCCTTCTCTCTATGCGGTCAGCTGTATCGGCTAGATGCCGATACAGCTGACCCTCCGATGACGGGCGGGGGGCCCACTGCTGGCACAGGGCCCCCCACCGCCTGCTCAGGGCCCCATAGCAGCCAGGTGGCAGAGCAGGGAGATTGATTCTCTCTGCTCTGCCACAGTGTAACTGTATGGGTGCGCTGTGCACGCCGATACAGTTACAGTAGCGTAGCTCCAGGTGGGACCCCGCAGAGCACGGGGCCCGGGGCCACCGCCCCTCTGCCCCCCCGGTAGTTACGCTACTGACCCACCCTGTTATAAACCTCTGTATTAAAGGGACAACAAAGCAGGAAGTGCTCCATAGTTTCCAGAATGTTAGCACAACTCTCACAAGGACAATTCCTGTCCTCGAAGTTCCTGTCCTTCAGATTATCCCTCACATACAGCATACCTTGGAAACAGCGCCAAGTCAAATCCTAATACTTTGAGGGGATCCGGTTCGAATTTAAAAGACACAACCACAACCTCCAGATTCTAACTTGGGCAATCCCTGAGGGCTAATGGTTTCTGAAAATGTGTAGACAAGATCCTCTCATCGAGGAGTTTCCTTGACAGAGTCCTCATCTCCCACATCCCCAGACCCCACTAACGAATAACTTTCGAAACCTGGGTAACGTAAGCCGGGAGATGCCTGTGCGGTGTCCGACGATCCTTCACATGCCCCCTTGTCTCCCATTCCGAAAGAAAGGCTGTAACCATCCCCTGCAGGAGAATACTCACAGAGGAGCCCTCTCTTTCCAGAGGTTTGCTATATTTACTTTCAAAAAGGTGTTTACAGGAAACACCACGGGGTTGACCATATTTAACCGCCCCTATTCTCCTCGTACGGTAAGTAACCTCTCGCTTGACTAGGTTCAGCCGGTTCCCCCATAACAGTTGGAAAAACAGACTATAAACCCGTGTTCAGAGAGGCTCTGGCAAAATGCACACACTGCCCAAGTATATTAACAAGGGGAGCAGGAAGCCCTTGCACAGACTCACCCTTTCCCTCAGGGTCAAAGACCCACCTTTCCATTGGTCCACTCTATAGGCGGCACACTTGAGCCTACCTTCCCAGTTTTTAGTGGGGTAATCACCCTGGCCAAATTCGATGTCTAGGACTTTGTCATACTCCTGGGGCTCCGGAAGGGTGTCCGGGAGACCGAAACTAGGGTCTCCTCCCCCCAGCCAGAGACTTACACACTTGTCCTTATTGACTCTGGATCCCGATGCCTCAGAGTAGGTTCCATCTCAGGCATCACCCACCGCACCTCCCTTCTCGAGGAGACAAAGATGGAGACATCATCAGCGTAAGCCACCACTCTCAGCGTGGCATCATGTTCGCCCTCCTGATTCATCCTCACCCTCGCCAATGGTCCACGATCCAACCTGCTTACGAAGGGATCAATTGCAAACACATAGAGCAGGGGACTAAAAGGACAACCCTGGTGGATGCCGGAGCCAACACCAAAGGCCCGTCCAATCCAACCATTCACAAGTGGGAAACTCTCGGCCCCCTTGTACAATTTCTTTAGCCAGTTCACGAAACCCCCCAGTAGGCCATAACTCATTAGAGTGGACCAGAGGTACTCTTGGTCAACCCGGTCAAAAGCCTTGGCCTGATCCAGGGACAGCTCCATGGCCTCCAGGGCACCGAGAACAGCACTAAAAGTGGTACAACCGGGAACTCATCAGTGCTGGGACTCCAAAAGAAGCTGTGGACAAAATTTCACCAACCTGTAAAAGAGCACTTTAGCTAGAACTTTTCTATCCACATTGAGAAGTGCTATGGGCTGCAAATTCTCAATGTGTGACGGGTCCTTACCCTTTGAAAGAATAATCAAAGCAAACCTCCTCATTGATCTCGGAAGAGTGCCTGAGGAAATGCACTCATTAAACACCTGAGTCAACAAGGGGACCAAAGTGTCCTTAAAGGCCTTGTAAAATTCGGATGTTAAGCCATCCGGACCTGGCGACTTTTTGAGCCGGAACTCATCAATCGCCAGTCCCACTTCTTCTTTGATTAATTCCGTCAAAACACCAAGCGAGGGGTCTACTCCTGACTCAGGGACATCTCGATCTACATCCTTCCTTCCCAGAAAATGTTAGTAGTAAGATCTGATGATCTCCAGGATCCCTGATCTGGACCTTACCAGGGACCATGTACTGTCCTTCAGACCCACCATGACCTTACTATTCACTGACATCCTACAGTTCCTGTAGGAGTCGGGCAAGCAGTAATTCCCGAAATTCCTCTCAAAAAATTAAGAACGTGTGTCTATCATACTGGCATCTCTTTTGTAAGGCTTTCACTCTGGAGATGTCCTCTTGGTCACCTCCAGTCAAGACAAGTTGCTCGAGTTTCCTCCTCAGGCTCTGATACAGGCGTCCCCTGTTCAGGCTTCTGAGGTTAGAGAGCTGGCGGAAGAATTTCACCACCCGGTGTTTAAACATCTCCCACCACTCCGACTTAGAGTTACGAAGGCCCAGCAGCGGTACCTGGCTTTGAAAGAAATCCTCAAAAGGCTGTCTCACAGCCGATTCCTCAAGGAGTGACAAATTAAGCTTCCACAATCCTCTTCCTATCCGAGGGTTTCTGTGACATTCAAAGAAAACATAATTAGACAGTGATTAGAGAACTCCACTTCCACCACAGACATAGGTGAAGAGATGGCTTCCTCCTTCAAATAAAACCTGTCTATTCTAGACCTGCACTGACTACCTCTGAAGTAAGTGAACCCCACGTGGCCTGTGGTGTTCCGAATGTGGACATCCACCAGGCGAGCCTCACTGACTATACTATTCAAAGCGACGCTATCGTAAGCCAATCGGTCTCTGTAACCTCATCTGCAAAGATGTTATTGAAGTCCCCTCCAATGACCACCTGTCGACTACAAAACAGAAAGGGTTTAATACTCATAAAAATACTTTTACAATCCAACTTAGACTGGGGACCATAGATGTTTATGAGCCGAAGCTCCTGTACCTTCATGAGTACATCCAGGATCAAGCACCTTCCCATTTCCAACTCAATAACCCGTCGGCATACTACATCTGTGGTTTTAAAAATAACCGCCACTCCGCTATATGGCTCGGTCGCAATAGACCAGTAGGGAGGCCCATGCATCCACTCACTCCCTGCTTTGTGCAAGGACATGAGATCTGTCAACCTGGTCTCCTGCAAAAATAAAATGTCGGTATCAAGGCCACCGAGAAAATCAAAGGCCGAGTACCTAGCCGCATCAGACTCTATGCTGGCAACATTAATGGTCACCAGTGTCAACGGAGTGAGTGCCGCCATCATGGGCGATCAGGTTGTACAGCAAGCTTTTTCCCACTCCCCTGTGCTACGTGTTCACTCTCCTCAGAAAAAGACATCCCACACTTTAAACCCACAGACATATCCATCCCATCCTTTCCCTCAGGCAAACTCAGAGACACATTCTTGCCCTTGTCAGGTGGCCCCGGAGTAACCCCCCACTAAGGATGCTTCCGCTGCCCCCCAGAGAATGAGGCCCAGCGACCTCCGGAGCCTCTATGTCCTTGTCCGCCGCACCGGGCACCACACTCTACGCCTCCTCCTCCCCCTCTGAAGAAAGGGGAGGACTACCCAGAGCTTGGTACCGGTTGATGAGGCACACTAGAGGCAGGATGATCGACCCTTCCTTTACCATCTGGCTCAGGATAGACTCCTCCAAGGGGTTCCATTCTAGGGAATGGCCCTGGGGCACCCTTACTTTATTTTTGTTATTATTCTTTCTCTTATTCCTTTTTTTTCCTTTTTCTTTTGCCACTTCTTCTTTTCCTCGTCCAGACTCTCACCAGACGAGGACAGAGAAGCTGTGGCATCCTCTCTTTGCAAGCTCATGACCTCTTCATTCAGTTCCCCCTCTGAGACCTCAGCCACAAGCTCACCAGGGCTAGGATCCAGGGCCAGGGACATGACTCCCTGCTCCTTCCCCCTCTCCCCATGGCGTTTTTGCTGCCGTCTTGCTCTGGAAGGTGGTACCCTGCTCCTCTCTGGTCTCTTGCTACCTCCGCCTCTGCTGGTCCCTTTACCTGCTGAATTGGTCTCCCCCTCATGCCCCAAACCATCCGAATTCAGGTGCACATTAGCGTAGGAGCACATTCAGCGACTGAACGGGTGACCTAGATCCCGACACAGGTTACACTGAATATTGCCACAAGATGTGGCAAGGTGACCCAAATCTCCACACATGGCGCACTTTACTACCTTACACCCCGCGCTGAAATGTGAGGGACTGCCACACTTGTGGCAAAGCTTCGGCTGCCCCTGGTAAAAGATCAGGATTCGGTCCCTCTCGAGAAATGTGGAAGTCGGTATGTGAATAACTGTGTTTCCTGAAACCTTTAACTTTACCATAAAGGTCCAGGCTAATGACCAGATGTCATATTTATCCGACTTCTTTTTTGGGACCTGGACCACCCCCCCGAAGCGGCTGATCCAGGTCATAATGTCCATACCATAAATTGACTCGTTACTTGTTAAAACGGTCACTTTCTTTACCGCATTCTCGCGGGATATTGCTTCAACAACAAAATCTCGTAATTCTGGGCGACTTCCAGCCAGCTCATAGTGAGACCAAAAGAGCTCCAAACCGTCCGGTCTCACAAAGCTGACTTCGAAATAGGAGGTACCATAGGGATGGATCCAGGCATAGATGTCATGCGCCTTGAAGCCCCCCTTCAGAAGGAGCTCAATTACCTTCTCTCTAGAAGGACATGCCTCATCGCCTACCCACCGAAGGCGGGCCACATTCCTACGAGTACCCCCCTGCCCCACTGTTTGCAGAGAGCAAGCAGTCTCAGCCCCATTCTATTTCGGAAGGCTGATAGACCATGTCTCTATCCAGAAAGATGTGTCAACCACCCTATCCCCCACAGTGATAAATTCCTCACCTCTCCTCAGGGCCTCCAGAAGGCCCCGTTGCAAGTCACCCTCTCCAAGGCTGTCCAACAAGGACACACTACTACCCCCAGCGACTACAATAACGGCATAGCTCCTTTTAACTTGAGCGCCGGGACCCACCGTCTCCAGGGAGGCAGTGGAACAAGCACTCCTTTTGCCATTCACATCCACATGACCTGCTCCCACACTACCACCTGCCCCCTGTTCACCAGCACCAGCAACCTCACCCGTATTGGCATTTGACCTGGCACCACCACTGTGCACCTCTTACTCACACACCCCACATCCACACTCCCACCCCCCACATCCATGCTTGCCGGATCAGACAGGGCAGCCACACACTCCATCTCAACATTATTTGTATTATTTACACTTTCAACAATTTTTCCATTTTCTACTGTATTTGTAGTACCAACAGTCCCAGCAGTCCCGGTATCATTGGGCGAGGGTTTCAGGTCAGCTCTCTCATCAATGATAGTGCCACCCGTATTCCCCACATCCCCCTCAGTCATTTTGGACTCATGCACATTTTCAGTCACAGTACTAGCCACAGCACTAGCTTCATCAGGGACTGGTTTCAGGGAGATGGGCACTATGTGTACCACGGGAAATAACCCTGCAGCCTGTCCACCTTTACTTCCCTTACTCCCAGCCCCCTCCGCTTTACTTTTGGCCATTTTTTCAGCACCATTACCAAAATATGGACCACCCCGTCGCCTTGCAAGCAGGAACCACCACCCACCCCAATCCCCGCAGGCCTGGATTTCTCCCTCAACGCAGAGGGCCAAGGCAGGGATGGGAACTGCTCCCCACTGGATATGTCCAGCTCAACTGCTGGTGTTGAAGCCCTGCGACACTTGCTGTTACCAGCAGGGATCGCAGCAACACTTTTTCCGCTCCCCATTTTACTCTCCCTGCTAACCACGTGCCCCGAACCTACTTCAAGGTCCGGGCATCCCTTGCCGGCTGGGTTTGCACATGAGGTGGTAGTACCCTCAGATATGGACACATACTGAAAACTTACCACCTCCTGTGCCTTCGTTTTCCTCGTCTTCTTCATTTTGTCCCCCTCTGGACCAGGCTGCCCATCACCATAGGTGAAATGCTGCATATCTACTGGGGACTCCAGATGCCTAATCTCAGCCAACAAACCTCCGGATCTGTCAGACTCTCCATTCTCTCCTTCACCAGAGGAAAACTCCAAGGTAGACCCTGCTAGCAGAGGGGTCTGCTGAGCCTGCTGTGCCAGCAGGCTGCTTTCCATGGTCTCCATATCATCAGACCGGGCTTCCACGGCATCTCCTGTGAGGCCACACCCACTTACCGGTTAGCCACGCCCACTCACTACTGCGAGGCCATGCCCACTTACTTCCCCTCTGGAAAGGGTAGCAGCCAGGGCACTGGACGGGATGCTGGGCAGAGCTACAGACTGCTCTCTGGAATGAGTCCTTTTGGCTGAGGTTAACCCCTGCATAGCCGCAAAGCGCTGGTCATTTGTAAATTTCTCAAGAAATGGACCAGCGCTTTCCCTGATGCTTTCCTGAAGGGACTCCAGCTCCATTATCTTCTCCTTCAACCTGTTTACTTCCAGGATGGTTACCTCACGGTTTTTCTTTGAGGCCCTGCTATGGAGGATTCTCGCCTGCCTCAATTCCTCATTCAGCTTCACCAGTGACCCCTTTGTCTCCTCATAGCTTTTCAGCATCGCTACAATGCATGAGGAAAATGCGTCCATGGACTCACCGGGGTTCTTTTTTGTCTATGGAGTGCCTCCTTTCCTCGCAACAACTGGGGCAGAAAGCGACCCCTTGCTGGTTTGACAGTCTGATAGCCTCCCGGACCTCCCTCTTTGGACTCCATGGTCCACCCATCCCTGCCGGTGCAGACCGGGGGGTCGGGGCCCAAGGAGACCCACCTCTCCCTGGGGAAAGAGAGGCAGGAAATGACAACTCGTCTGGAGCCTAGGGCAGAGCACCTTCCTCCACACCAAACAGCTCTGCACTAGCAAACCACGCCTCCTGGATAAGCTCCTCCCGTGGATGCTTGAATGGCCCCTCTTGCTGAATGCAAGGAAGTATGCCACATACAATGCAATGCCTGCTTACTTAGCACTGATATCTATATACCCACCAACATTCCAAATCTCTTCCTATCTCAGCAGAAACTCTCCCTACAATGCCTGAGTCCGGAGCTGACTGTGCCAAGCAGAGCGGTACCATGTCTGATATTGATCTGATGAGCCAGCCAATCACTGTAATGCCACAACCAACATGTCTTCGGCATTATAGTGCATTACAGACAATCCCTATGTTACGATCGCGACCTGACTGGTTGGCACGAGCATGGGCATGTGGCCCCACTGTTCCACAAACCAGACTACCCTGGAAGGGGTGTGACTAAGCAGCTACCTGGGTATTCACTGGAGCCTCTGAAGGTGAGGTCAGGCTTGTGCGGAATGTAGCTTCCAGGTACCACTCCAGGATGGTGTCTGGCTGTGGTTGCTGATCCCAATGAGGGACGGAACGCTAGGACAGGAAAGGACTCGACTGGCAGAAAGGCAGGGAGTACTCTGGTGGGTAGGCGGCCATGGCTGAGACACTGGCAGGTTGGTATGGCTGAGACACTGGCAGGCGGGCACGGCTGAGACACTGGCAGGTGGGCACAGCTGAGATGAAAGGGACAGGAACTGACTTAGAGAGCCCAGGAAACCGGGCAGGTATGAGTGGTGTTATGGGAACAAGTAGGGACCTGTTCAGACTGGAGAATCAGGGATGGACTCAGGAAGGACAGAAACACAGACAGGTAAGAGTAATGTGTGGGAACAGGTAGGGCCATGTTCAGACTGTAGGAGCAGGGACAGATAAAGAACCGCAGGAAGCGGAACGAGAGCAGAGCAGAACCGCAAGGTTGCAGAGCGGAGAGCAGAACAGATTCACTGGTTGCAGTGCAGCGAACTGAACAGCAAGGAGTGCGGAGCAAAGGCAGAACCTCAGGAGTGCGGAGCAAAGGCAGAACCGCAAGAGTGGGGAGGAAAGGCAGAACCACAAGTGTGCAGAGCAAAGGCAGAACTTCAGCATGCGGAGCAAAGGCAGAACTGCAGGAGTGTGGAGCAAAGGCACAACCGCAGGAGTGCGGAGCAAAGGCACAACCGCAGGAGTGCGGAACAAATGCAGAACTACAGGAATGCGGTGCAAAGTCAGAACCTCAGGGGTGAAGACCAAAGGCAGAACCACAGGAGTGCAGAGCAAAGGCAGAACCGCTGGAGTGCAGAGCAAAGGCGAAACCGCAGGAGTGCGGGGCAAAAGCAAAGCCGCAGGAGTTCGGAGCAAAGACAGAATCGCCTGAGTGCTGAAAATGAGCAGGGCAGATGGAGAGGACAGAAGGATAGACACAGCAGGGAAGGCTAAAGACAAGGGTACAACGGACACAGAAATAGGACTGAGTACAGACAAGGTCAGGTACAGGAACAGGTACAAGAACTAAGGACGAAGGCCTGGGTATTCTGCCCCCAGGGTGACGGACTAAGCAAGAAACACTGGTAAAGACCAAGGTATGAAAGCACAGTAACAGGTCTGAGCATTAAGCCCCCAGAGAAGGCAGAAAACAGGACATGACCTGGTAACTCAGCAGCAACACAGTGACTGAGATAGAGCATTGCACAGGCATCCTCCTATGGGCGAGATTGCCTCTTGGCAATTGGCTGGGGACACCTTAGGAAGGTGCACACTGACTCTATAACAACCAGGAAGTGCTAGCACTGCCCCCTATGCACACAGCCAGGAAGTATGCAAAGAGCAGGCAGGATACATGAGGCACATAGCATGGGACCAGCAGAAGACAGAACTCACAGCATGGCCCGGAGTAGTGAGTAAGTTGGTGTGTAAGTCAGGAGGGGGATGGGAGGCCATGCAGTGATGCCGGCAGCGTTGTTACAGTACCTTCCCTTTACGCCCCCTCTTCTTCAAGCCCGCCAGGATGACCTGCAGAAGACGTATTGGACCAAAAACAGTCCAGGCCATCACGACATCCTTCAGGTGAAATGAGGTAGGCGTGCCATCAAGAATCACAGAATGCCTAGTCTCTTGGTGCCCGACGAGGTCAACTTCCACAATGACCTGGGCCTCTTCCTCCAGATTGGTGGAAAACAGAGATGAGAAAACTTCTGTCATGGTATCTTCACCAACGGCCACATGGAAGCTGAAGGCATACATTTAGGAAGCATCTTCAGCCCGTTACCCTGAAAAAACTGAGCCACTTCCTCCAGGTTAGAGGATGAGTAAACCTCTGTCTTGGTATGTTCACCCACTGGCCTCATGGAAGCTGAAGGCATACACTCAGGATCCATCTTCAGCCCATTACCCAGAGGAAGACAATCAAAAGGCAGGGATGCTCCTGGAAACAGTACACTGGTGCAGTCATTGGAGCCTTGTAGAGAGGACGCCACTGATTCCCCTTCATTGGAGATGTCATCACACCTAGACTCGCTGACTAGCAGACCAGAGGAAGAAGACGAGACTGCTGACTGACTCTGATGCATGGGAACCAGATACCTCTTGCAACTTGGTTGTTTCAGCCGAAGCACCTTGGTGGGTCTCCAGACCTGAACGGGTAAAGGAGTTCTTGGCTCTGATTGACCCATGGGCATACCAGACAGCATATGGAAGATGATATTCTTTGTGTATAATTCTCCTACTTGGAATTCAAATAGTCTCTGAAGGACAAGACTGTTCTTAAATAGGGCTCGGCCATCACTAGACAACGGATTCTGGAGCTGTAGGATGGAGATCACACACCGACTCCGTATGGCTGGCGGCTTAAACACTTCAAAGCTCCCAGAAGGCAGAGAAACAGTAAAGGATTTTAATGGAGATGGAGTTCTCTTGCCAAGGGATGCCTCTACCACTGGCCCAGGGTTTTGGAGTATAGGCTTCACAGTGCAGAGACCGTCAGGATGTTCCTTCTCAGGACTAGACTCCGGCTGCAGCTTTGCCAGCCCATTTTTATTAGACCTCTTGGATCTTGCATGGGAGGTCGTCTTGGCAGACTGTGGAAAAGATGAATCATGGATAGTGTTGAGCGATACTGCTCGATATCTAAAAATATCGTATCGGAATGGTATCGCTGATATCACTAAATATCGTCGATATCCGATTCCGATACCGGAAGTCCCATGTATGTCTATGGGAACAAAATATTGCAACAAAAAAAACCCTTTCTTTCGTTGTAAACACAAAATATACACACATAGAATACATATATATATATACATGTCATTGTGACATATATATATATATACATATATTTATAGTTTATACACTTCTACATAGTAAAATAGACTCTGATTCAATTGCCGGGTAAAGCCGTGACATACCCCATAGAAGTCGACGGGCTCGGTGCCGAGTACCCCCAAAACCTCTGGCTCTGTGCGACTCAACTTGGGCGTCACAAACAGGATTCTGTAGCTCGTTATAAGCGAGTCCTGTGTGCCTGAATTGAACTGGTTTTGTGCTTGAGAATTGCTAAAATCATCAGAGAATGTATTTGCCATTTTTCCGCCATATCTGCGTCACGACGAGGCACTGGTGAAGAAGAAGGGCATGCTCTTCGTGGGTGTACACTCACTCAGTGGCGCAAAAACGATGGCCGACCACTCTAAATGGTACTGCAATGTAAGATCGTGCCCCACAGCTCTTCAGTTCCGCCTCCTCATCCTCCTCAGTGTGCGGAAACTAACACGAAGGTCCCGCCTCACTACAAAAGAGGGGCCCTCTCCAGATGCTAATGACACATGTGACTTGGCAGAGATGGCTAATGGACACGAGCAGAAGTGTGAAGGGATGGAGCAGTCAGAGCTCTCCCCCCACGGAAGCGACCCGATCGCCACGGAACCACCGTTGGGCACCCGGCCTGGAAACCCTCCTACGCTGCAAGAAGCGGAGGATACCCTAAGAGGCCTGGCCTGGCACCGGGAGGAGGTCGCCAGGATGGAAGCCAGCTGGCGTGCCCTAAAACTAAACTTGGAGCGGCGCCAATCCCTCTTACCTGAAGTGTCTGTACCGGAAGGTGAGGCACCCGTTCTAGTAGAGGAGTCCGTGCGGGCATCCCAGCCCTTGCAATGTGATCCAGTTGACGTTGTCGCAGTGGAGGCACCCATTCTTGCAAAAAACTCTGCACCGGCAGCACCCCAGATCCCGCTGTCTGCCCCCGTCGCTGAGACAGAAGAAGCGACACCCGTCCTCATGGAGGAGGCCGCGCAGGCACCAGAGGTCTACCTGTCTGTACCGGAGCCCCGACTGTCATCTGTTCCAGAGCCGGCTGCTTCCTCCGCAGGTGAGCGCCGCCAGGACTGGGGGGCGCCAGGAGAGCTGCCGCAAACCGGACATCGTAAGCTGCAGTTTGATGGTGGAGACATGGAGATGCTGGTGGAGGAGAATTACAACCGGCGTCAGGAGGAAGAGTGGAGACGTTGGGAAGCAGAGCGACAAAGGGAGCAGCGCGAATCCCAGAAGCTTCGCCAACGTCACATCGAGAAGGACCGGGCAGATAAGGACCGGATGAGAAAAGATAAAGGAACCCTGTGGGAGCCGCGGCGTAAGGGTGCAGAACGGAGCTTTAAATTGAAAGGTGGTTGGGGCTTCATCCAGGAGCCTGGACTTTATTTAGAAGTGTTTGTGACCTGGCGGGACGTGGAGACTCACCTCCCAGAAGGACACCCGGGGAGGGACCTGTTGCCAGGAGACTTGGTGACTTACACCCGACACTGGGGTTACAATGGATGGTATGCCCTAAATGTTACCAGGTGCGACCCCTACTCCCCAGAGTGTCAGGAACCTGTGAGACCCTCGGAGCCTTCAGCCTCCCACATCCAGGCCTCTGCACAAGTGCCCACCCCACGCCGTAAATCTCCCCAGCCTCCCTCAGTGGTCTCCTCAGCAGCCCCAGCTATGGACATGATAACTATAGCTGGCCCGTACCCGGCGCCTGTTAGGCCCCCTGGGGTTCGTTCAGTCCGGGACATAGGGCTCCAGACCCGGAGGGAGATGAAAGAGGTGGCCACACAGACACAGATAGCGGGTCACGACTTGACTGTACAGGCCACACGACGTCATCAGGTCCTGGTGGTCCTTGGTGTCTCGGATGTTTGGCAAGCATCAGAAGAGTACCAGGTGGTACCTGGAACACCCCTGCCAAAGAATTATAAATAACCCGGACAGGGTCCCTGTATGTAAATAGTTAAATTGTTGATGTACCCGGACGGGTGAATGTTCATAAAAAATTTTTTTCATTTAATAAAAAACACAACACAGTTTTCATTACTTTTATTACAGTCTCATCCTGCGACGCCATCGATCTCCTGTAAAAAAATGAAAAAAAAAACAGCAGTATACCACCTGTCCGACGCAGTCCATAGTAACGAGTGTCCCACGACGATCCAGCTCTGCTACATCAGAATGACAGGCAGAGCCTGTCATCCCGGCACAGCACAGCTGATTACCTGCTTCCCAGGCGGTGACGTCATCGGACTGCTTTACGGCCGGGATTACCCTGCAGTCACTGCAGTTATCGCGAAAAAACTGCATGTGACCGCCAGGGAGAAGATAATGGCGGCCATCAAGCAGTCCAGGACGTGACCGCCGGAGATCTTCTGCCAGGTAAGTGCCGCAGACTCCTGACAGACCCAACCGACGGACACTCACAGTGACAGTGACAAATCCGATTCCGGTATCCGATATGACGAAAATATCGGTACTCGGAATCGAAAGCCCGATACAGCTAATATCGGCCGATACCCGATATTTGCAGTATCGTATCGCTCAACACTAATCATGGACGGTCATGGACGTATGAGACAATTTTCCCACAGGTCTCTTTCATCTGGTCTGTTTCTGGAAGCTTGGGGGGGAAGGCTTTTCAGGAGATGGTGTACTAGGCATAATGAAGGCTTTGCAGAGGGCCACCTGGAAGGCCGGAAGACTCGAGGTCATGGGATGCTTCCAAGAGAGGGTTAAGCCACTCCAAGGCTTCTCCTGTTAGGTAGGACATTAGGAATCCTACCTTTACCCAATCAGAGGCAAAATGGGGAGCATGCCATTTGAAGAATCGTAGGCACCGCTCTAAGAACATACGGCACTGCTTTGGCTCCCCATCGTAATTTGGCAGATCCGCTGGGGGTTCAGCTTTAGGAGCGCATGCCTCAAGATGATTAAATAGCTCATTAGAGACTATGATTGTGAGTGGTGCAATGAAAGTCTGAACTTCAGATCGGGTAAAGAATTCATTTGACTGCTCACACTGGCAGGAAAAAAGTTCATCTTGCTCCGAGAGCAAAAGGACATGGGACACAGCAGGGACCATGGCCTGTGCAAACTGTTACGCTTGCGCCCTGACTGGTTGGCGCAAGCGTGGGGGTGTGGCCACTCTGTGCCACAAACCAGACTACCCTGGGAAGGGCATGACTAAGCAGCTACCTTGGTGTTCACTGGAGCCTCTGATGGTGAGGTCAGGCTTGTGCAGCAGGTAGCTGCCAGGTACCACTCCAGGGTGGTGTCTGGCTGTGGCTGCTGATCCCACTGAGGGACGGAACGCTAGGACAGGAGCGGGCTCGACTGGCAGACAGGCAGAGGGCACTCTGGTGGGTAGGCGTCCACAGCTGAGACACTGGCAGGCAGGCATGGCTAAGACAATCGCAGGCGGGAACGGCTGAGACACTGGCAGGTGAGCACGGCTGAAACAAAAGGGACAGGAACTGAGTTGGAGAGCCCAGGAACACAGGCAGGTATGAGTGGTGTATGGGAACAAGTAGAGACTTATTCAGTCAGGAGAAGCAGGGATGGACTCGGGAAGAATAGAAACACGGACAGGTAAGAGTAGTGTGTGGGAACAGGTAGGGACCTGTTCAGACTGGAGGAGCAGGGACAGATAAAGAATCACAGGAAGCGGAACGAGAGCGGAGCAGAACCGCAAGGTTGCAGAGCGGAGAGCAGAACAGAATTACTGGTTGCAGTGAAGCGAGCTGAACCACAAGGAGTACAGAGCAGAGGCAGGACCGTAGGAGTGTGGAGCAAAGGCAGAACCACAGGAGTGCGGAGAAAAAGGCAGAACCGCAGGAGTGCGGTACACGAGCAGGGCAGACGGAGGATAGACACAGCAGGGAAAGGCTGCAGACAAGGATACAACAGACACAGAAATAGGACTGAGTACAGACAAGGTCAGGTACAGGAATAGGTACAAGAAATAAGGACGAAGGCCTGGGTATTCTGCCCCCAGCGTGATGGACTAAGCAAGAAACATATCAAAAAACTGACCGGCACATCCAAACTTAGATTCAGTGTGAACAGGTGCTAAACCTAGAGTCACCAACTCATATACATACAAGAAGAAAAGGTAGCACACTGTAGCGCTATAGCTTGCAAACACGAAATATGAAAAATATGAAAAATGAATTACATCATTACCTTAGAAATATGAAAAATTGAGAAGTCTTAGCGCATAAGATGGCCAAATTATGTGAGCCTGATAGCCACGTCAAGGCTCTTCTCGTATATCAGGTCCCTAACTAATGCCTATCCTCGCTTTAGAAAAGTCTGTCTGCATGGGAACCTATGAATCCTCTTTTCAGACTAAAATCTACATCTCTGTGGAGGGGTGATGAACCTGCTGTAATTAAAAGGCCTGTGACCACCAGGTGGAGTGCTCAGGCAGAAGTTAAATGAATACATATCAAAAAACTGACCGGCACATCCAAACTTAGATTCAGTGTGAACAGGTGCTAAACCTAGAGTCACCAACTCATATACATACAAGAAGAAAAGGTAGCACACTGTAGCGCTATAGCTTGCAAACACGAAATATGAAAAATATGAAAAATGAATTACATCATTACCTTAGAAATATGAAAAATTGAGAAGTCTTAGCTTAGTTAGGGACCTGATATACGAGAAGAGCCTTGACGTGGCTATCAGGCTCACATAATTTGGCCATCTTATGCGCTAAGATTTTTCATATTTCTAAGGTAATGATGTAATTCATTTTTCATATTTTTCATATTTCGTGTTTGCAAGCTATAGCGCTACAGTGTGCTACCTTTTCTTCTTGTATGTATATGAGTTGGTGACTCTAGGTTTAGCACCTGTTCACACTGAATCTAAGTTTGGATGTGCCGGTCAGTTTTTTGATATGTATTCATTTACCTTCTGCCTGAGCACTCCACCTGGTGGTCACAGGCCTTTTAATTACAGCAGGTTCATCACCCCTCCACAGAGATGTAGATTTTAGTCTGAAAAGAGGATTCATAGGTTCCCATGCAGACAGACTTTTCTAAAGCGAGGATAGGCATTAGTTAGGGACCTGATATACGAGAAGAGCCTTGACGTGGCTATCAGGCTCACATAATTTGGCCATCTTATGCGCTAAGACTTCTCAATTTTTCATATTTCTAAGGTAATGATGTAATTCATTTTTCATATTTCGTGTTTGCAAGCTATAGCGCTACAGTGTGCTACCTTTTCTTCTTGGACTAAGCAAGAAACACTGGTAAAGACCAAGGTATGAAAGCACAGTAACAGGTCTGGGTATTAAACCCCCAGAGAAGGCAGAAAACAGGACATGACCTGTCAGTCCAGCAACAAGATACTGACTGAGATAGAGCGTTGCACAGGCATCCTCCTATGGGCGAGGATGCCTTAATAAATACCAGAGGACTCTTGGCAATTGTCTGAGGACACCTTAGGAAGGTGCACACTGACTCTATAAGAACCAGGAAGTGTCGGCGCAGCCCCCTTATGCACACAGCCAGGAAGTTTGCAAAGAGCAGGCAGGAGACATGAGGCATACAGCATGAAACCGGCAGAAGACAGAACTCACAGCATAGTTCGGAGTAGGGAGTAAGTTGGTGTGTAAGGCAAGTGGGGGATGGGAGGCCATGCATTGCTGCAGGCAGGGTTGTTACACCCTGTATGTTGATTGGCGCTCTATATGGCGCCAAAACAAGAAGGGCAGTGACCCGAACTCCCGCCGAACAATCCCAGAAATTCTTGCTGCTCACCGAGCATCGCGATCATCGAGCATTACCGAGCATGCTCGCTCATCACTAATAAAGATCTTCATTTAAAACTGTATTTTGTGTTTCCTTGTGTTATCTTTGTCTAATATTTAAATTTGTTTGGTGATCTCAAACATTTAATTGTGATAAGCATGCAAAAGAATAGCAAATCAGGAAGAGGGCAAATTTTGCTCTACAAAAGTCAAATGGTGCCCTTCCGAGGCCTGCCGTATGGCCATATGCCCAAACAGTAGTTTTCCACCACATATTGGGTATCTCTGTACTCAGGACAAATTGTGCAACAGATTGTATGGCCCATTCTTTCCTGTTATTCTTGTAAAAATGAAAAATTTGGGGACATTTTTTTTTATTTTGATTTTCACAGCTCAACATTATCAATTTCAGTGAATCACCTAGTGGTTCAAGCTGCTTAACACATATCTAGATAAGTTCCTTGAGGGGTGTAATTTCAAAAATGCTGTCACTTAAAATAACATATCTATCCAAAAATCATATAATTAAAACTACAGTTAACTTCCCAAAAAAAAGTCCTGGTAGAGTTCAATACCGATTTCACAAAATGGGAATACGAAGAAAATAAAATATTTTTTACTAAGTTATGATTTTTTTTCTTCACTATAATAAAAAAAGTCTGTTCAGTTGAGTACTTCTGTAATTGTACTGCTATGTCATTTCTACCACACATTGAGTGACATAAAAATAAAACCCAAAATACATGCATTTATATATTTGTTTTGCAATTTTACTGCACTTGGAATTTTTTTCCTACTTTCCAGTACATTGTATGGTTAAATGAAGGTAGTAATTCAAAACTACATGTCCTGAAAAAAAATGGCGCTCATATGGCTATGTGGATGGAATAATAAAAATGATGTAACTTTAAAGAAGGTAAAAAAAAGCCAAAATGCAAAAATTAAAATTGACTGTGTCGAGAAAGGGCTAATATAATATACTAATCTGATAAAATATTAAGCAAGGTACATTTAGTTTCCCTGATTTTTTATATAAAACTCAGCTCTGTAGTATTTTTAAAGTAAAATGTAAAAAATATACCTCTAAATGCATTAAAGTCGATCAAACCTGTAAATAAAAATAGTTTATTCCTTGAAACACAAACTAGAAGCAGGTATGAAAAGTTAAAATTCTTTTTGCCACTAAACAATCCAAAGTAATTGCATTTTGCTACTATCAAAAGACTCATAAATGTAACACAGTAATCTTCTATTTGATTTTAAACTCCAATTAGTATTAATATACTATACTTTGCATCATGTCTGTAATCCCTTGCTTCTTCTCTTAGGAATTTTCTAATTAAAATAATTGGTTTTGTAAAGCTCCTGACAGTAGAGGGTAAGGCAAAATGAATGATTTAAGTTCAATTTGAAGCTGTCCACAGCTGACTGACTTCTTAGAATTTGTTAACAACAATGTTGTTTTCTATTAAACAACTTACTCCAAAAAGTACGAAATGTGTTTTAACTGGGTCTTTATAATTAACAATTAATATTGGCGCTGTTTACATTGGTATTTCCATCAGTCTGTTATAGTTTCTGTGATTAGTTTTGAACAAGAATAGGTACTGTTATTATTAAAGGGACTTAGTTTGAACAGGCATTCTGTGCTGACAAAGTCCCGTTGCTTGGTGCTACACAGCAGGGCCATTGGCATACCACCGATAGAGTCAGACCCCGCTGATGCTATGGGGTCAGTGAGCTGGTGGAGCCCAGTGTCAGAGTTTTCCACTCAGTGCAAACTTCAAATAGGAGCAGAGTGGAGGGAATAGCAAGGAGGAGCGTCATTGTGACAGGCAGCTGAGAGAGTGCAGCCAGGGCTGAGCCACAGGGGACTGGACTCCACTATTCAATCACCACTGAACCCGCACTCTGCAGTATTATCCGCAGTCATCACTAAGCAGCCGGAGCAGCGCTGCGCTGGGGTGAGAATGTCTCAGCCTGTGCTAGTGAAGTGTATGGATGGTGTTCTGACAGTCTCCAGTCCAAATGCGCAGCAAAAGCATTTTCAATGAATCAGCTGGTGTGCTCACTGACAACATCAGAAATATCATCAGCACACCAGCCGGCTGATTGCGGTTACCAGGATGCTGTTATATCCTGACCCTGATCTCTGTCTATTTGTCAGCTATAGATTCAGATAAGATTAGCGTGTGGTCTGTGCTGGGGATCCCCCTTTTACCTCCTGCAGAGATGGATAAGGTTTTTTGTACCCAATTTGCCCTCTGACAGGACACAGCAGTTCCACTCTCAAGATTCTCACAGATGTCATTTACATTTTCAAACTGCTCTGAAAAACATCAGTCTTCAGAATTGAGCTGCTGTGTCCGGTCAGGGGGCAGTTTGAGCGCAGTCAACCATATGGGGCGGTCACCTGAACACTGTATCCTTCAGTATATATACAAACAAGTGCATCTCACAAAATTAGAATATCATCAAAAAGTTAATTTATTTCAGTTCTTCAATACAAAAAGTGAAACTCATATATTATATAGTCATTACAAACAGAGTGATCTATCTTAAGTGTTTATTTCTGTTAATGTTGGCAGTGGATTATTCAGGATACTCTCCAAGCGTGTGACAACAGAGCTTCTTTAGTCAGGAACAAACAGGAACAATACATGACAAACTCAATAGATCAGAAATAAATCATTTGTGTGTCTCTATCTGTGCTGCATCTACAGCAGGCTGCTTCTCTCATACACAAACACAGGAAAAAAAGCAAATACAGTCACATGCTCTTTCTGTGTGAGCCTCTGGGAGTTTTTTGCTCTAACTTTATAAACAGCATACAAATCTAGCAACTAAACACTCATAGACAGGTATGGAGTTGTTGCACCAAACATATTCCAACACCCCCATTCAACAGCTACTTATCCTGTTAGTCCCATTGCGGTTCTGAAGTCCACAAACTTGGCTCTTGATAATGGTTTTGTCCTGCCATCAGCTATAATCTTGTCAGACTTGCAATAAACAAACTCAAGTGCACCATGTTCCACTAAGTCACCTAAGTGGTGATGTTTTACATCAATGTGCTTCGTCCTTGCACAAATCTTCTCACTGCTGGCAAGTTTAATGCATCCTTGGTTGTCCTCATAAATAACTTTGGGTTGAGCTAATGGCTTGCTAAAATTTCCAAATGTTGTTTCAACTAAATTACTTCTTGACTTGCATAAGCAGCAGACATAAATTCTGCTTCTGTAGAAGATAATGCAACTGACCACTTGCTGGACCAAGAAATTGAATTTTCTAAGTTGAACAAGTAACCACTTGTTGATTTCCGATCACTTGAATCTCCAGCCCAATCTGCATCCATATAACCTCTGAAAATGAGATCTCCTGATGCAGATATCTTAAGATTTAGCCTTTGAGTTTCTTTAAGATATTGATGAATACTCTTAATTGCATTCCAACCTCTTTGGCGTGGCTTGCTTACACATCGACATAGAATTCCAACTGTGGCTGTGATATCCGGACGAGTTGTGGTTGCTATGTACAGAAGTGCCCCACTGCTTGTCTGCAACTCCCACTACTGAGCAACAGATCCTCTTCTCCTTCCAATCCCAAGTAGGACGGATTCACTGGTGCCGACACACCCCTGGCCTCTCACACTTCAAACGGCTTAGGAAGTGTTCTGACCATATAAGAAAGGTCCCCTGACGAAGGCTACTTGCCGAAACGCGCAATGGGGAGGGCGACTATCCAGAAGACCAGGAGCTTTTCACGTTGTAAGTCATTATGTAACCTTAGCTTTATATCTTCGTTACTCTTATTACTCCTGTTAGCCCTGGTCCATGTACAGTACGCCTTTACACTGACACCTATTGGTGTCTTTCAGCATTGCCCTGGCTTATGTGTGGTATGCCTTTATACTGACACCTACTAGTGTCCTTTAGCACTTGCACTTAATTTAAATTTTTCCACGGTGCACATTGTTTACATATGCATGATATCTATACCTCTGTTGGTTATAATTTTTGTTCACATGATGTTATACTGCACAGTAGTGTGATTTTATGATTTTTAAGCACTTTGTAATATTGGTATGCATCTTTTATCTGGATAGTATTGCCCTGTTTTTGCATATATTGAATTTTTATCTATGCATTGTTTTCTTTTCATTATTAATTTTCCTGCTACATTAATAAAACATACATTATATAATTTTGGGACTTTTGGTCGATGTGTGTCTTTTGTTGTGCTATTGGTAATTTTCCGACTGTCCTGGTGTTTTTTACTTGTCCATTTAGTCAGGAAGCATAATATACCACTTGGTTTTTGATGTATGTGATTATTTATAATTACTACTATATTAGATTGCTGTTCCGGCTATTTTATCTCTTTGGTGTTCTGTTGCATATAAGAAAGGCATCTAGCTGGGATACCTTTGCTTGGCCTTTCTGATCTCCTGAATGGAGGTTGACTTGGTTATTATGTGTCTTCCTTGGAGGCTTCAGAGCTTATCCACACTTCAGTATTTTCCTTTTCAGCATCTGGGTTTGGTGATTGAGATACTTGTTCTTGCTTCTTAGGTTGAATAACTGGTGTAACTTCATGGAATTTGAGCAAAACAGAGTTTTCAACAATCACTACATCTCTGTTGATTGTTACTCTGGGTGCAGGATTCTGTATCCCTTTTGAGTTTCGCTATAGCCCACCAGGACTCTTTGCTTTGCGAGTGATTCCCACTTGGAACGTTTTTCTTTCGGAGCATACAATAAACGTTTTGCTTCCAATTATCTTGATGTGCTTCAGGTTAGGCTTCTCGCAGTTCCATAGCTCATATGGAGTTTTATTTGTGGCTTTACCTAGCAGTCTGTTTTGAAGATAGCAAGCTGCCATGATGGCTTCTCCCCAATATGTTGTAGGTAGATTCGCATCAAACAACATACTTCTCCACTTTCACTTAGAGTACGGTTCTTTCGCTCTGCAATGCCATTTTGTTCTGGGTTGTATGGAATGGTATTCTGGAACACGATTCCATCCTTTTCAAAATGGTTTGCACCTTACCACTTGTATATTCGGTTTCATTATCTGAACGCAGGGCTTTCTGCATTCTTCCAAATTTGTTAAATATTACAGCCAGATATTCTTCAAGTTTCTGTGAAACTTCATCCTTACTGTGAAGCAGATAGGCAACTGTATATCTGGAGTAGTCATCAATAAATGTGAGAAAATATCTCTTCTTGCTAGGAGTTTGAAAACTCATTGTACAACATACAATGTATGTATGTATGTATGGATGTATCAGATCCAGAGGCTGTGCAGATCTATTAGTGCTTATTTTAGGAAAACCACAAAAAGAAAAATATATGCTACCACAAGAAAAACAATTCACTGACTTAAGCATTTATATAACAATTCATATGGATTAAACTTAGCCTTTAATATCAAATACAATAAAAGGACAAAACAAAGATAATATCAATAGTAGGCAAAAAGACAAAGAGCTGCCTTAGCTGGAAAATTTGTAAAGAGAAAAGAGAGAGTGCAAGGTATCCTTAGATACAAACTGTCTGTATCCTACCTTGCTGCAGAGGTTGGCACCCTAGAACCTGCGCAATGGTGCCCCCATGCAACGTATACTCTCCCTAAAACACCATGATAGGCCCTGACGTAAACAATAAAGGGAAAGCCCAGCAGCCAAGAAACAGACAATAATTCAGAAAAATCAAGCAAGGTTGAAGAAATTGTAGGCAATACTCAATATATAAATCATGTGAATATGCTGAGTAAATAAATGGTATAAGGTGCAAAAAAGTGCAAATTCATATATATAAACCAATAATGTAGGTACAGAATTACATATATGTACCCAGAAAAAATGAGATTCATTAACAATTGCACCTATTCCCAGATAATCAGCAAAAAGAATTGAGTACTAGGTAACTCAGATGCTGGCATACAAACAAAAAATGAAAAAATAAAAAAATATACACAAAAAATAGAAAAAATGATAATAAACAGCAAAAAATGAAAAAATAAAAAATAGGTAAATATGCCTAGGAGTACCTACAATGCACCAGTGATTCACCCTACCTATCTGTGGAGGTTGGAACTCTATGACCTGCGCAGTGGCACCCCCACTCGTCGGTGGCTGCCCCTACTTAGACTGCAGTTGAAGAAGAATGGGAGATTGCAGAGGGAGACAAGGCTCAGGATCCACACTGTGCAGTAGGAAAATCCCGGCGGCTAACATTACCCCCCTCCCTAGCGCCCCCTGGCGAGCCTCACTATGCTCAAAGGAGGCTGCAATAAGCTGAGGGGCATGGATATGCTCCCAGGTCTTATCCTCCGGTCCATGGCCCTTCCAGTCGAACAAAAATAACTTTTTACTACACACCACCTTGGAACTGACAATCGTGTTCACCTCAAAATCATCTAAAGACGTGCCCAAATTCTCAGCAGATGACTCAGAAAACCGAGACATATGAACAGGTTTCAAGAGGGAGACATGAAAGGTGTCGATGATATTCAAATGCGGTGGAAGGGACAGGCGGTACAATACAGATTTTACCTGCTCAAGAACTTTACAAGGACCTAGAAAGTGAGAAGCGAACTATTGGACTCTATGTGCAGTTTGATATTACGAACCGAGAGGCACACTAAATCACCAGGCGCGAAGAAAGGAGTGGGGCAATGACGCGTTTCAGCAGAGACCCTCATTCTCTCCTTAGAGGCCTTGATGGCATCATATGTGTGGTCGCAGATGTCACGAGCCTCCACAGCCCAGTCCACCACCCTAGAGTCGGTAGACGAAACGGGCATGGACACAGGAACACGCGGATGCTGACCATAATTGAGGAGGAATGGAGTCTGCCTGTAGAGCCGGCGATGGCATTAAGAGCAAACTCTGCCTACGGCAGTAGGGATGCCCAGTCATCATGCCTGGCAGAGACAAAGTGCCATAGGTACGTGATCAGAGTCTGATTGGCCCTCTCTACCAATCCGTTCATCTCGGGATGGTATGCAGAAGAGAGATTAAGCTCAATACTGAGCAGCTGACAGAGCTCTCTCCAGAACCGAGAAGCAAACTGAGGACCCCGGTCACTAACTATCTTGTCAGGCATCCCGTGAAGAAGGAAGACGTGCTTCACAAAAAGCGCAGCCAGAGCCCGTGCCGACGTTACATGCGGAAGAGGAATTAGATGTACCATCTTTGAGAAATGGTCGGAGACTACCCAAACGACAGGATTATTACGGGACTTGGGCAAGCCCACAATGAAGTCCATCCCGACCATCTCCTAGGGCCTATCTGCCAACTGCAAGGGGTGTAACAAACCCGTTGGCCTCTGCTGGGACGTAGTCCCTGGACGTGCCTGGACGTAGTCCCTAAATTCACACGCCATTCGTGGCCACCATATGACCTCGCCAGAAGCTCAGACATCCTTTTGGCCCCGAAATGTCCACCCATATTAGACGTGTGAGCTCAAGAGAGGACCTCCGGCCGCAGATTTGGTGGTATCAGAGTCTTGCCAGGAGGCACCAACTCAAGCGAAAGCAGAGCTACCGTTCGCAGACTCTCCAACGGAACCATAAGCTGAGGCTCATCATCCCCCTCCTCAGATGAGACAACGGATTGGGATAGAGCATTGACACGTAGATTCTTCTCCCCAGAGTGAAAATGAATGGTGATATTAAACCGGAAGAAGAATAAGGAACATCTGGCCTGATGAGAGATCAACCGCTGAGCGGTCTGCAGATACAGCACATTTTTGTGATCGGTGAACACTTGGAAGGGGTATCGAGGCATCCACTTCCAATATGAAGGGCTTATCCACATCTGGGCAAAGTAGCACTGGAGCACTATCGAAATAAGACTTCACAGACGTAAAATTCTTGGAGACCTCCTCCGACCACAACTTAGGATTAGCTCCTTTTTGATGAGATCTGCCAAAACAGCTACTATGGTAGAGAAATGAGGGATGAACTGGTGATAGTAGTTGATGAATCCCATAAAGTGCTGCACCACTTTAAGGGAATGTGGCACACACCATTAATCTTCATGTTCCTGCCAGTTCATCACAGACTCCAGTTTGGCAGGACCCATTGCCAAATCCTTGGCCAAGGAAAGGCAAAGACTCCTGCTCAAACACACACTTCTCTAATTTGGCAAACAGGGAATTGGCACGCAGGAGTTCGAAGACTTTAGAGACATCCTTTCGGTGGATATCAATATCTGGAGAGAAGATAAGAATATCATCCAGATAGAAAACTACCAAAGTGGATAACAATTCCCAAAAGATGTCAATAACGAAGTCTTGGAAGAAGCAGGAGCGTTACAGAGGCCGAACGGAATCATCAGATACTCATAGTGACAGTCCCGTGTATTAAACTCTGTCTTCCATTCCTCCCCATCACTAATACGTATCAATTTGTGTGTGCCACGCAGATCTAACTTGGTAAATACTCTAGCTCCTCATAGCCTGTCAAAAAGCTCCGAGATGAGAGGTAGAGGGTATTTGTTTTTGATGGTAATAGCGTTCATTCCCCTGTAATCTATATATGTACGCAGTTTCCCGTTCTTCTGAACAAAGAAGAACCCAGCTCCTGCAGGAGACACTGAGTTTCTATTAAACCCTCACGCCAGATTCTCTTTGATATATTGAGACATAGCCTCAGTCTCCAGGAGAGATAGAGGGTAAACACATCCCTGGGGAGGCTCAGCACCCGGCAAGAGGTCTATAGGACAGTCATATGGGCAATTAGGCTGAAGGGTCTCCGCTGCTCTTTTAGAGAACAGGTCTGTGTATTGCCAATAATGTTTAGGTAGAGGGGTTAGATCTGCAGTGATCTCAGATGTAGCAACCTGAACCTGAGCCCTCAGACATCTTCCCTCACATGACCCATTCCATCCTAATATGCTCCCTGTAGACCAGTCAATATGAGGTGTATGATGATGTAACCAAGGTATCCCTAACAATACCTCATCAATACCCTAAGGAATGATCAACAGCGAGGTTATCTCCTGATGTTTTGGAGACATGGCCAGAGAGAAAGAAATGGTCTGATATGTGATTTGCGAGGGCAGTGCAGACCCATTTACCACCTGGATGGTAACTGGCTTGGAGAGCATCACCAGCGTTATTGTGTGCCGTTGGGCAAAGGCAGAGGACATAAAGTTACCTTCAGCCCCGGAGTCCACACAAACCTCCGTAGAGTGAGTGGTCGAGCCATATGAAAGTGTCGCCCTAAAGGTAAACTTAGAGGACAATGCTGCCATGTCTAATGAGCCTCCTCTAATAGCCAATAGATGAGGTCGTTTCCCCTACCGCTGGGGACACTTGTTGGTATAGAGACCTGACTGCCTACAAACATGGCAGATCGGAGGTGCACGAGCGGAACGAGACTTGGGTTCCAGTCGAGAAACCTCCAAGGCCTCCCCTGGTTCATTAACCTGGACCAAAGATTCCAGATGCTTTTCGAAATTTGGAGCCAGCCGAAACCTTTGCCTACACTGGGCTCGCTCCAACCTTCATTATGAATATCAAAGGTCCATGCGAGTGGAGACTGATATCAAGTCCTCCAGCATGGCAGGAATCTACCTAGAGGCCAGGGCATCCTTTACATGATCAGCAAACACCCTACAGAAGACTGGAATAAGGACCTTATCCGACCATTCCAACTCGGATGCTAGAGACTAGTGTTGAGCGATACGATACTGCAAATATCGGGTATCGCCCGATATTAGCTGTATCGGACTTTCGATTCCGAGTTCCGATATTGTCGTCTTATCGGATACCGGAATCGGAATTGTCACTGTCACTGTCAGTGTCCGTCGGTCGGGTCTGTCAGGAGTCAGCGGCACTTACCTGGCAGAAGATCTCCGGCGGTCACGGCCTGGACTGCTTGATGGCCGCCATCATCTTTCCCCGGCTGTCACATGCAGTTTCTCGCGATAACTGCAGTGACTGCTGGGTAATTCCGGCCGTAAAGCAGTCAGTCCGATGATGTCACCGCCGGGGAAGCAGGTAATCAGCTCTGCGTCGCGATGACAGGCTCTGCCTTTCTTTGCGATGTAGCAGAGCTGGATCGTCGTGGGACATTCGTTACTATGGACTGCGTCGGACAGGTGGTATACTGTTGGTTTGTTTTTTTCCTTTTTTTACAGGAGATCGATGGCGTCGCAGGAATGAGAGTATAATAAAAAAAATGAAAACTGTGTTGTCTCTTTTATTTCATTAAAAGACTTTTTTCTTGCTTTGTCTTTTTTTTACACATTTAAAAACTTTGGGATTAATAATGGATCGGTGTCTTATTGATGCCTATCCATTATTAATCGGGCTTATTGTCACCGTGCAATCAACGGTGACATTAACCCCTTATTACCCCACTTGCCACCGCTACAGGGCAGTGGGAAGAGCCGGGTAAAGTGCCACAATTGGCACATCTTTTGATGTGCCAAATGTGGGGCTGCTGTAGCCTGGTATTATCAGGCTGTTGAGGGCCAAAATCCATGGGCCTTGACAGTCTTTTAATACCAGGCCGCAGCAGTCTGCATTTTACTTGGCTGGTTAACAAAAATAGGGGGACCCCACGCCAATTTTTTTTCGAGGGGATCCCCTATTTTGTTAACCAGCCAAGATATGCAGACTGCTGTGGCCTGGTATTATCAGGCTGGCAAGGTCCATGGATCTTGGCTCCTTACCAGCCTGAAAAACCAGGCCTCAGCAGTCTGCTTCATCTGGCTGGTTAACAAAAATAGGGGGGACCCCACGCCAATTTTTTTTCGAGGGGATCCCCTATTTTTGTTAACCAGCCAAGATATGCAGACTGCTGTGGCCTGGTATTATCAGGCTGGCAAGGTCCATGGATCTTGGCTCCTTACCAGCCTGAAAAACCAGGCCTCAGCAGTCTGCTTCATCTGGCTGGTTAACAAAAATAGGGGGGACCCCACGCCAAATTTTTTTTGACGGGATCCCCTATTTTTGTTAACCAGCAAAGATAAGCAGACTGCTGTGGCCTGGTATTATCAGGCTGGCAAGCAGGGTCGGACTGAGCCACCGGAGAAACCTCCGGTGGGCCCCAGCTCCTGCGTGGTGGGCCCTGATTTGAAAGGATAGGTCGCGGGGCAGAGGGGGCGGTGGCCCCGGGCCCCGCGCTCTGAGGGGGCCCACCCGGAGCTACGCTACAGTAACTGTATCGGCGTGCACAGCACGCCGATACAGTTACATTCTGCGGCAGAGCAGGGAGAATCGATCTTCCTGCTCTGCCGCCCAGAAGCTATGGGGCCTGAACAGGCATTGGGGGGGCCCGGTGCCAGCAGTGGGCCCCCCATCCGTCATCGGAGGGTCAGCTGTATCGGCATCCAGCCGATACAGCTGACCGCATAGAGAGAGAAGGAGCGAGCGCTCCTTCTCTCCAATAATCCCCCTCTCAGCGTCTGACAGCGGGCGCGATGACATCACCTGCCGGCGCCCGCTGTCAGACGCTGAGAGGGAGAACAGTGAGCAGCACAGGAGTCGGGAGGTGAGTATTGTTTTTTTTTTTTTTTAATGGGGGTGCATTATACTACAGTGGCTGTATATGGGTGGTGCATTATACTACAGAGGCTGTATATGGGGGTGCATTATACTACAGAGACTTCCTATGGGGATGCATTATACTACAGAGGCTGCCTATGGGGGTGCATTATAATATAGCGGCTGCCTATGGTGGTGCATTATATTATAGACTCTGCCTATGGGGGTTTATTATAACATAGAGGCTGCCTATGGGGGTGCATTATACTATATTGAGGACTATCTGGTGTATTATGCTGTATGGATGCTATCTAGGGGCCATCATACAGTGTTGGACCCATTAAATAGTTTGGGGACATTAAGGGGTCAGTATATATCCAGTGAGGGGCATTATTCTGTGTATAGGGGCGATGTACAGGGGGAGACTTGGGACATTATTAAATGTAAAGTGGACACTTATTGTTATAGGGGAACTCGGGTTACTGTGACTGTCAAAGGGGCACACAGGACATTATTACAGTCTAGGGGACAAAATGTGGTCACTGTTTTCTAGGGCACTTGCACCCGGCATTACTATATTCTAGAGGGGTGCTTTAAAATTTAGAGGTCACACAGAACCACACAGCAGGTGCAGGAATAGGGACACATATGGCAGCAGCGGCTCAGTATTGGGGTATCAGGTGCAGAAATAGGGACACATATGGCAGCAGCGGCTCAGTATTGGGGTATCAGCAGGATGAGGAGTTTGTGCAGGTTGAGAATAGTCCAATTGGTGACCAAGACAGTGCTAAAAATATGAGAAGTGAAATGTGTCTTTGTTGTAATCTCTGCAGTCGAGTCCTGGCTGGAGAAGTCGTCATGTCGGTCTGGGCCAGATGGAAAAGAAATGAAAAGTGAACAATTCCATTAGAAAGAACATCAGCGGTAAGTCATTATCTGTACCTGTGCTGTAATCTATTATATGTTCTGTAGGACTGGTATTATTTACCACAGACCATATGGCGGTAATATCAATATTGGTCTTTTTATATATAGATTATTTTTGGCAACAGCGCGGTCATTTGCTGAGGTTCTCTGATTAGGGGCCCACTCAGAAGTTTCGCCCCCACTAAACCAAAACCCTAGCTACGCCTCTGGCTCTCTCTCTAGTCTTTCTTTCTCTCTCTAGTCTTTCTCGCTCTCTGTTCTTTCTTTCTCGCTCTCTGTTCTTTTTTCTCTCTGTTCTTTCTTTCTCTCTCTCTTTTCTTTCTTTCCTCTTTCTTTCTCTGTTCTTTCTCTCTCGCTGCTCTTTCTTTCTTTTCCTCAGTACCAGCCACTGTGCCCTCATTACCAGTCAGTGTGATCAGCAGTGCTAAATGGGTACGCTTGGGGCCAGGATATGGGTGTGATTAGCTGTTAAATGGGTGTGGTCAGGGCGTGGCCTAAAATTTGCAGCAATGCCTACACGCGCCGCAGCCTTTAACCCTCTTTCCTGTCTTCAAAATTTGGGAGGTATGCTGTATGACCTCCCTACAACTTCTAGCCATGCTCCTGATGAGCGTGACGGATGGTCTCCTGAGGGATCTCCTCCCACACCTGGACTAAAGCATCCACCAACTCCTGGACAGTCTGTGGTGCAACGTGGCATGGCCTAAAATTTGCTGCAGCAGGCACAGCGTGCCACAGCCTTTGTCCCTCTTTCCCTTCTTCAAAGTTTGGGAAGTATGATGGTGGGCCCCAAGAATATTTTTTCTCTGGTGGGCCCAAGGTACTCCAGTCCGACGCTGCTGGCAAGGTCCATGGATATTGGCTCCTTAACAGCCTTAAATACCATGCCTCAGCAGCAGGGGCATACATAGAAATCATGGGGCCCCATAGCAAAAGTCTGAATGGGCCCCCCCAAAAAAAAAAAACCCAGAGCCATTGTAAATGTAAAGTGCCAGCACAGTGAGGGGACACATTAAACAAAAAAATGTATTATGCCCCCATAGATTGTGCCCCCATAGATGCTCCATAGTATAGGCCCTTATGCTGCCGCAGCTGCTGCAACCAAAAGAAAAAAAAGACATACTCACCTTTCGTCGCTGGGGGCCAGGTGCCGGTGTCCTGAGCAGGGGGTGACACCAGGTGCCGATGTCACCGCTCGCTCAGGGCCCCGGCACCTGAGATATTTACCTGTCCTCTCTCCACTGCTGAGTGCCGCTGTCTTCGGGGTCCTCCAGCAGTGAATGATCAGGCAGAGGGCGCGGCGCGCACTAACGATGTCATCGCGCCCTCTGACCTGAACATTGCAGCAAGAGGACGCGAGCAACAGTGGAACGGGACAGGTTAATATCCCTTATACTCACCCTTCCGCCGGCGCGGTCTGTGCAGCCCCTGCTCTTCTCCCACGGTCTCCGCCGCCAGTGTTCAGCGGTCACGCGGGACAGCTCATTAAAGTCATGAATATGTGCGTATTCATGACTGTAATGAGCGGTACCACCTGACCGCTGAACACAGGCGTCAGAGATTGTGGGAGAAGAGCAGGGGCTGCAGAGACCGCACCAGGAGGGGTGAGTATATAGAAGAGCTGCGCTCCCCCTCCCCGCCGACCCCCTGGTAGTACTGTGTCAGCACAGCTACCCGACCGTCGAGGGCCCCCTCACCTGTCCGGGCCCCATAGCAGCTGCTTGGTCTGCTTCATTCACGGTACGCCACTGCTCAGCAGTCTGCTTCATCAGGCTGGTTAACAAAAATAGGGGGGACCCGACGCCATTTTTTTTTCTAAGGGAACCCCTATTTTTGTTAATCAGTTCCCTCTGACGTCACTGATTGTGTCCCTGGCTGACCTGAAGTGAAAGTGGAAAGCAATCAATTAAGCTTTCCACTTCCTCTCCTGTCAGCCAGGAGAGGAACTCATTCATTTGGGGGTTTACTGTGAGGCTGCAGCATTAGCTGCGGTCCCTGCAGTAAACATTAACCCTTTCTGAAGGATTACACCGTGGGACCTGACTGTGCATGGGATAGGTAAGAATAATTTTGCTTTTTTATTTTATTTTTATTACAGGAAATGGTTTTTGCAGTCAAATAAAAGATGGTCAAAAACATGTGTCTTTATTTCATTAAAATGATTTTTAATTAAAGTGTGTGTGTTTTATTTTTATTTCCTGCAATAGGATTAATAATTGATAGTTGTCTAATTGACAGCTCTCAATTATTAACCTGGCTTAAGGTCACCTTTCAATTGCAAGGTGGCTTTAACCCCATATTAACCCATTCGCCACCGCTACAGGGCAATGGGAATAGACGGGCAAAGTGCCAGAAAGGGCGAATCTAATTATAGATTTGTCTTTTCTGGGGTGTCCGCTAATTCAATTGCCGACTTTTGTGAAAATGCAGAACCCGACATGAAATGACACTTGGTGTACATAGGGTTAACCATGTCCTTTGCTATCTGATTTGCACAAACAATTACATCAGTCTATGTGTGCAAAATTTCACACCTGTAGGGGTTAACTAAAGGTGTAAATTCGTAGCAAAAAAGTCCGTTTTTTTTACAACGAATTTACAACTTTAATTAACCCCTACAGGTGTGAAATTTTGCACACATAGACTGATGTAATTGTTTGTGCAAATCAGATAGCAAACGACATGAAAAGACATGGTTAACCCTATCTACACCAAGTATCATTTCATGTCGGGTGCTTCTGTCTTTTCACAGAAGCCGGCTTTACCCGGCAATTGAATCAGAGGCTATTTTACTATGTAGAAGTGTATAAACTATACATATATGTATATATATATATGTCACAATGACATGTATATATATAAATATATATATATATATATTCTATGTGTGTATATTTTGTGTTTACAACGAAAGAAAGGGTTTTTTTAGTTGCGATATTTTGTTCCCATAGACTTACATGGGACTTCCGGTATCGGTATCGGGTATTGCCGATATTTTAGTGATATCGGCGATACCATTCCGATCCGATATTTTTGGATATCGGAAAGTATCGCTCAACACTACTAGAGACCGAAATTGGATGACGAACTGGCTTACCGTGGAAGAGCCCTGGGTTAGCGCCAAGAGTTGGAGCTTGGTGTCGTGGGTGACCTGAGATTCTAAGAAGACCTGTCTTAGAGCGCTCAAGAAGCGAGAGAGGCTCTGCACCACCTGGTCATTGTGCTCCCACAGAGGCGTAGCCCAATCCAGCACCCTGTTCATTAATAAGGAGATCACAAATCCCACCTTGGCCCGTTCAGACGGGAAATATGACACCAGTTGCTCCAGATGAATAGAACACTGGTTCATGAAATACCTACAGGCTTTACTGTCATCCGAGAACTTATCGGGAAGAGGGAGATGTGTGAGGGATGGAACATTGATGGAAGTGGAAACTCGATACACAGCTTAACTGGCTTCATGGGCCGCTACTGCGGTGAAATCCACTACTGTAGTCGTGCGCTCAAGAGCGGACAACCTGCTCTCCAGCTGCTGGATGTACCGCTGTTAGCGCTGCTTGTCCGCCATTGCTAGCCAGACCCTGGCGCTATGATAATGTTAGGGTTTGCGGATCGCACCAAATATAAATTATGAGAAGGTGCGAACGCAACCCGGGGTCTACCGTGCGGTGATGGCAGAACCGCAGCTAGGAAACAATGGCGGAGTGAAGCTGCGAGCAAGCACCGTAATCACACCGAGTTAAACGTCACTCGGTGTGAACAGAGTGCAGAGTACCTGCCTCTATTACTCCACAGAGCAGCACACAAAGAGAGAGCACTCTAGGTTATGCCCTGTTAGACTTCACAGGAGCATAATAGGAAAGACGCTAGTTGTGGTCCCTATAAATCACCTCCACTATGCTGGTGATAGAGCCTGCCCTGTCACAAGGTTTGTGAAACACGCACATGCGTCGCCGTCGCCCGGTGCAGGTGCTAAGCTCAAGTGGGAGTTCCCACCCTACACTGCCTGTCTGGGCACACACACAACTGCTAGTAGCAGGACACATGCACACAGGGTTGTAACGCTTCCACCAACACACCAAACACATGTTATCATAGTGCGCCAACACGCACACCAGAGGACCTTTTATATGTTCCTGTTCAAGTCCAGTCTGACAGGACATTGCTCGTGGACCAGTCTGGAACTGCCACGTCATCTGAGCAGCTGACGGCCGACACCAATGAGAGATCGCCTCACGAGCATGCTTATTTACGATACGATACGATACACTTTATTGATCCCGGGGGGAAATTACAGTATTACAGCAGCAATACAAACAGCAGTACATAAAATATTAGGACACAAATCTTGCACAGGTATACCAACATTACATAATAAATAAAAGTGTGTAGTTCAGGTGTATATAAGACAATGTTAATTGACATTAGTACACCAGCCATCAGTCATTATTTTCTACCACCCTTAGGAAATTATTATACATCCCCATAGCAGTAGGTACAAACGATTTCCTGAATTTCTCCTTCTTGCACCTTAATAGGATTAGACGGCTGCTGAATGTGCTCTTCTGCTTCAAGAACAGCTCGTACAGGGGGTGTGTATTATTGTTCATTATAGCCCTACACTTCTTCTGAATTCTATCCTCCAATACCTCCTCAAAAGAGTCAAGATGGAGGCCAACAGCTGCAATTGCCTTCTTGATAAGTTTGTTGAGCTTATTAGCGTCAGCTACTCGCACACTACTGCCCCAGCAAATGATAGCAAAAAAGATGGCGCTTGCTACAACGGACTGGTAGAACATCTCCAGCATTTTACTTTGAGTGTTTTTTAGACTTAGATCCAGGAACGTCTGTTCGCTGCCGCCTATTGCTAGCTATTATAGCTGTAACTGGAGAGCCAGTAGTAACCAGACGAACAACACGAGACTGAGCAAGACGCTGAGAACGACGTCTCTGCTGAGCAGGCTCCACTGCAGAAGAATGGGAGACAGCAGAGGGAGACAAGGCCCGGGATCCACCCTGTGCAGTAGGAGAATCACGGGGCCTAACACATATGTGCACAATCTGATTATCATCTTCACTGAGGGAGATTCTTCTCTAGCCAATCATCTGGTATTGGAAGAGGCACTTGTTCCTGAGTATATTTCCATGTACCTTCTCTTATGAGCAGCATCTTCACCTTGATTCTCCAGTACTGGTAGTTCTGGTTAGTGAGGCTTGCACTGAGAACTTGACAGGATTGCTTCTAGTGAACATCTTCTCTGTTGCTTTGTGCTGCTTTTGCTTTGGGCTTCTGTTGTTGTGTTACTCTGGGGTTCTGTGTTACTCTGTAACCATAACCTGTTGGCAGAGAATAATTCAGGATACTCTCCAAGCGTGTGACAACAGAGCTTCTTTATTCAGGAACAAACAGGAACAATACATGACAAGCTCAATGGATCAGGAATAAATCATTTGTGTGTCTCTATCTGTGCTGCATCTACAGCAGGCTGCTTCTCTCATACACAGACACAAGAAAAAAGGAAATACAGTCACATGTGTGAGCGTCTGGGAGGTTTTTTTTTTGTTCTAACTTTATACACAGCATACAAATCTAGCAACTAAACACTCATAGACAGGAATGGAGTTGTTGCACCAAACATATTCCAACAGTTAATGTTGATGATTATAGCTTACAGCCAATGAAAACCCAAAAGTCATTATCTCAGTAAATTAGAATACTTTATAACACCAGCTGCTTGAAAAATGATTTTAAAATCTGAAATATTCGCCTTCTGAAATGTATGTTCAGTAAATGCACTCAATACTTGGTCCGGGCTCCTTTTGCATCAATTACTGCATCAATGTGGCGTGGCATGGAGGTGATCAGCCTGTGGTACTGCTAAAATGTTATGGAAGCCCAAGTTGATTTGATAGCAGCCTTCAGCTCGTCTGCATTGTTGGGTTTGGTATCTTTCATTTTCCTCTTGACAATACCCCATAGATTCTCTTTGGGGTTACAATCAGGCGAATTTGCTTGCCAGTCAAGCACAGTGATACTGTTGTTCTTAAACCAGTTATTGGTACTTTTGACAGTGTGGACAGGTGCCAAGTCCTGCTGGAGAATGAAATTTCCATTTCCCAAAGCTTGTCAGCAGGGGATGCATGAAGTGCTCTAAAATTTCCTGATAGACGACTGTGCTGACTTTGGTCATGATAAAACACAGTGGACCTACACTAGCAGATGTCATGGCTCCACAAACCATTCCTGATTATGGAAACTTCACGCTAGACCTCAAGCAGCTTGAATTGTGTGCCTCTCCACTCTTTCTCCTGACTCTTGGACCATGATTTCAAAATGAAATGCAAAATTTACTTTAATCTGAAAGCAATAGCTTGGACCACTAGGCAAGAGTCCAGTTATTTTCCTCCTTGGCCCAGGTAAGATGCTTCTGGCATTGTCTATTTGTCATGAGTGGCTTGACACAAGGAATGTGACACTTGTAGCCCATGTCCTGGATACGTATTTGTGTGGTGCCTCTTGAAGCAATGACTCCAGCAGCAGTCCATTCCATGTGAATCTCCCCCAAATTTTTGAATGGCCTTTTCTTAACAATCCTTTCAAGGCTGCTGTTATCACAGTTGCTTGTTCATCTTTTTCTACCACACTTTTTCCTTCCACTCAACTTTCCATTAATGTGCTTGGATTCAGCACTCTGTGAACAGCCAGCTTCTTTAGCAATAACCTTTTGTGGCTTACCCTCCTTGTGGAGTGTGCCAATGACTGCTTTTTTGACATCTGTCATGTCAGCAGTCTTCCACATGATTGTGGAGCCTACTGAAACAGACTAAGGGACCTTTTTAAATGCTTCGGAAGCTTTGAAGGTTTTTTGTTAATTATTCTAATTTATTGAGATAATGACTTTTGGGATTTCATTCTTTGTAAGTCATAAGTCACTCTGGTTTTCGGATCACACACCCACTCAAGCCTATGATGTCAGATGTCATCTGAGTGCAGTCCAACTTCCATGGTCTCAGACAATGGAGAAATTAAGTCTTCCATCTTCTTCTCAGTGTGCTCCGATTCTCTCATTAAAGAGAATCAGATTACACTAAGCTGACACTTGGAATCAAACTTGGATGAGAGAATCATCACTCGCGTGACCTTGGCCTTTCACTATTTCCCTCTGAATTTTATAGTGCTGCCTCTATTCTTTTATATACATACAATATGTACCTTAATTAGTCCTTATATTCCTGAAGACTTTAAAATGTAAATGTAATTTAAAAAGATTCTTCTCTCTAAGCCAACTGTACTGAGCATCTATCATATGCTCATGTTCAAATACAGACAACCTCCAAAGAGAATACACAGTTAAAAGAAATTAACTCACCAACATCAAATGTACCATAATATAATTTCACATGAAACATTGGACCCGCTTCAGACTGCTGCCCAACAGTAAAATACATTTAACGTTTTTTTTTGGAAAAAGCAGGTATGTCTATTTATAAAAACTATATGCTTTATTTCAGATCCACAAAATCAGTTATGTCGACTCATACAGACATCTCTGATGCAGTTTTCGGCATTGCTGGCCACCCGTAGTCACATTGATCTCTATAATGAAGGGGGGCTATCAACACTGGAAGTGTGTCAGAGATGTCTGTATGAACCGACAGAACTTTTTTTTTATGGATCTGAAATATAGGATATTGATTTTAGAAGTAGTGTGAAGGAAACCCTGTTCCTCCCACATCAATGTGACATAACAACACAGGCACAGCTCTCCGGTGTCCCCTTTGTCTCTTCGGTCAGTAAGGGAACTGCACCTAGAGCAAATGGCCACCGGGGAGGATGTCCTGTTACCCTCTGGATATTCTAAGATTCGTGATCAGAGTAAAAGCATCAGCCCAAAATTAATTTTATGGTTTAATTGCCTTAAGGGCGTACTAGATAATTACAGAAATATACAGTAAGCTATACAACGGAATTACAGTGGATTTGCAGTCAGAGTAAAATATAACAATAATGGTACAAGGCTTAGCGGTATTAGCTAAAGGTCAATATTATCAGGCTGTAGGTTGCATGTGGACATCGGGAGCACTGCGATCCACAGGAGCGAATCTTAGTTGCTGGACAGTCCCCAAAACGTGTGCCGCTGCTCCCTTGGCAAATCTGTCCCTTGTTCCTTCTTAGATCATCATCCTTGTTCTTCTGTGAGAATAGCTAGGGTCTGCCATCCGATCACATTTCTTAAGCCTGCTAAGTCCCTCCCCTCGGTGCCAGAGGGTGGGCTAATAATCTCCACCCTCAGCTCCCTGCAGAATTTATTCCCAATATCTAAGAAAAGGGGTTAACTTTCTTCAGGACGGTCGGATCAGGACACGAGAGGTACCAGTGAATGCAGTTTGTTTTGCCTGTCGCGTGGAGATCAAACATGGCCCATTTGGCCCTCCACGGTGACCCAATCTCTATATCTCAGGTCAGATGCCCAAGGTCCGCAGGATCACGCAGATATTTTTTATGAGTCTGTACCTAGAAATATGTGCTCATAATTCATAATCCTAGAATGGAGTCATAGTGGCTGGGAGAGACAATGGATGTGTTTTCTGTGTCTAGCTGACAGGTATAATCTAATTGAAGCCCCCAGGCAACTCCAGGCCCCATGCTGGCATGGCTCCATACTAAAGATTTGAAGTCCTGTTTTGGGCCTGGCCTACTTAGCATACTTGTTATTCACCGTGGAGACTAAACCCTGTTGTCTTATATGCCTACAGGTCATGGGGTTTTGGAGCAGTTAGCTGCCTGTGGCTCTGTGAATTCAGACAAAATGGCAGCTGGGACAGGCCAATATCCAAGATGGTGGCTGTTCCTTCATCACAAGTAGAAGTACTGTACCTTCATTTTCTCCAAAAAGCTTTCATATATACAACCTCACAACATGCTCATTCTATGAAGGCATTCCTTGCTAGTCCCAGACTGTTGCAATATAGATTATTGCAATAATAGTGACAAAGCATCTCTAACTGGAAAGAAAAGGCGTCACGTATGGACACAGTTTGCACATCTGCAGTTATTTTTTAGAAATAGAATATTACAGTAATCTGTTTGACTACACATACATACATACATACATAATACATAAAAACAAAGAAAAATAGCATTGTCTATGTTGGCTGCAATACTCCTAAGAAAACAAGCTTGTATCCTATCATGCATATGCCAAAGTATCCAGGGAAGTAGGTGAAAACGTGAGGTTCATCTACCAAAACACATGCACTCATCAAAATCGGTGGGCTCAGCCAATAGTTAATGATGATATATGGTGAGATAACCTCACAAACATCCATTTTAGATGTCAGACTGCTGATCCTTTTGTTCTCAGAGTGATAAGCTCTAGAGGAGTCTGGCATAGGATCTCCTATAGCGGACACAGGAGCAAGCGTTCCTGTGTATGTGAAAATTGGGAGAGATAACTGTTGGCTAAACAAATGGCCAATCTATAGTTTGAACAATAATTGTGTTGTACTGTATATGGGGGCTTAATGTTAACAAAAAAGTCTACTTGGCTTATTTTATCACTTTTACATTAAGATGTTAACCTGACCACAAGTAGAGAGCCTTTTAAGTGATAGACATAAGCAATGCTTATAAGAGCAAATTAGTGCTTCAAAAATCATTCTGTGATACAGTAATATGCTTCAAATAGTGGCTGACATCGTGGCCCCCACCCAAAGGATGTAGACACAGATGAATGCAATGGTGGAACAGGGAGCTTTCAGCTGTGAGGGTCCTTTTACCCTATGCAAGTGCAATCATTCTGTGTGAGGATTTCATATGGTGAGTGGGGGGCATTTTTGTTGGCATTATACTGTATGGGGCAATTAAAGGGTTATCATGATGGGTAACTACACTAAGGGGCTTCAATAGAGGCAAAAGTATTGTGTAAATGTAGCAATACATGTCTTTCTCCCTGTCTTTAAGGGTATGTATCCATGTTCAGTATTGGCAGTGCTTTGGACATGCCCGCTCCATCCAAAGCGCTGCCGGCTTTTGTACACGTGGTGATTCCACATGTGTCATTGCAACATCCTTCAGCATGACCTGTTTGGCAGTGGGTCAGTAATGGTGCGGGGTGGCATTTCTTTGGAGGGCCACACAGCACTCCATGTGCTCGCCAGAGGTAGCCTGACTGCCATTAGGGACTGAGATGAGATCCTCAGACCCCTTGTGAGACCATATGCTGGTGTGGTTGGCCTGGGTTCCTCCTAATGCAGGACAAGTCCAGACCTCATGTGGCTGGAGTTTGTCAGCAGTTCCTGCAAGATGAAAGCATTGAAGCTATGGACTGGCCCGCCCGTTCCCCTGACCTGATTCCGATTGAGCACATCTGGGACAGCATGTCTCGCTCCATCCACCAACATCACATTGTACCACAGACTGTACAGTAGTTGACGGATGCTTTAGTCCAGGTCTGGGAGGAGATCCCTCTGGAGAACATCTGCAACTTGATCAGGAGCATGCCCAGGCATTGTAGGGAGGTCATACAGGCACGTGGAGGCCACACACAATACTGAGCATCATTTTGACTTGTTTCCACTTCAATTTTGTCTTGTTTTGATTTTCATTTTGACTTGTTTCCACTTTCATTTTGGGGGTCTCTCCAAATCCAGGCCTCCATTGGTTCAAAAATTTGATTTCCATTGATGATTTTTGTGTGATTATGTTGACAGCACATTCAACTTTGTACAGAACAAAGTATTCAATTAAAATATTTCATTCATTTAGATCTAGGATGTGTTATTTGAGTGTTCCCTTTATTTTTTTGAGCAGTGTATATAGGTTTATAGAAAAATATAACATATTCCATATTTAAAATTGATGTAATAAAATTAAATACATGAATTATGATAATAATGTTTAAGACTAAAAAAACAATTTAACAATAATAACTCAAAAAAAATCAAAATGCTGGAATTACATTTTTTGGTCACTGCAACATTGCATTAAAATGCAATAATGGGTGAACAAAACATTGTATCTACCCCCAAATGGTGTCAGTAAAAATGTCAGCTCTGCCCAAAAAAATAATAAGCTCTCACCCTGCTCCAGATCACGAAAACTGGAGACGCTACGGGTCTCGGAAAATTTAACTTTTTTTTTGACAGACTTTGGATTTTTTTTTTCACCACTTAACTAAAAAAGAACCTATACATGTTTGGTGTCTATGAACTCGTAATGACCTGAAGAATCATAATAGAAGGTCAGTTATAGCATTTAGTGAACATGAAAGAAAAAAAAGACTTGTAGAATTGCACTTTTTTGCAATTTCACAGAATTTTTAATTTTTTTTTTACCATTTTTAAGTACACTATTTGCTAAAACCATTTGTCTTCTTCAAAGTAAAACTCATCTTGCAAATAACAAGCCCTCACATGGCCATATTGATAGAAGAATAAAAAAGTTATGGCTCTGTTAAGAAGGTGAGCAAAAAAATGGAGAGGCAAAAATGGAAATACCCCTAGTCCTAAAGGGGTTAAGACACTTGGGGCAATTGTCTCCAATGTAACTTTGAATTTCCTGAAAGTCAAAGTCCCCCACATATTCAAAGAATCTGCAATTTGATTCACAGAGGAATGTAAAGAAAATACCCAGCAAATGTCACCATTTCACAAACTGCTGAAGACCCATAGAACAAGCTTATGACATCAGACATGGCCAGCAGACTTCCCCATAATGCACTCCAGCTAAGACAACAGATGGTCTAATGCAGACATAAACTGGACTATCACAGGAATCTTTAAAAATGAGGGATAGCCAAGTAGCAGCATTTTACGTATTTGTTTAGTTTTTATAGATATAGAGATCAGAGGGCAAGGCTTATTACTAGAGTTGAGCGAAACAGGTCGGCCAGATTCATAAGTCGCCGACTTTTGCCAAAGTCGGGTTTCGCAGACCGAAACCCGACCAAAGCGTGAGGTCGGCCATGCGGTCGGCAAAACGAGCGCCAAAGTCGTAATTTCCCAGAATGCTCTCAGGTGCCTTTTTTTCAGCCAATGAGCAATTACATACACTGTGGGCAACGAGATGACATGTGCAGCGTCCACCACCATCATAGAGAAGGGCATTGCAGTGATTGGCTTGCTTTGGGGGGCGTCATAGTGTCTATAAAAGCCCTGACAGCCGACCTCCATTTTACTTCTGCCGATCTTAACAGTTGGGAGAGGTTGCTGACATTGTTTATCAGTAGGGAGAGAGTTAGGGCTGGAAAGAGAAGTTCTTATGTGCTTGTGCTGATAGCAATTGTGCTGTACAGTTAGTGTGCAGTGACAGGGGAGGATTTTCTTGTGTGCAGAAGCAGCGCTGGTTATTAGGCTGCGTGATAGCTGTATTGCTGTGTGTACACTGCTGTGCAGGCTGCTTTTTACACAGCACTAATACTTTTATTCTTCTTTTCTGCACAGGTACCGAGCGTTCATTTTTTCCCACACCGTATAGAGCTGTACGCTCCGCACACACTACTGTGTACCGGCTGGTATCACGGACAAATTATAACTTTTTATAACTAAGGTTAAAAAACCCACAAAACACAATTATAACAAAGTGGTATACAACAAACCACACAACCAGAAGCAATACCGATTAATCCTCAATGTTCACTTGTTCTTTGAGGAGAAAACCAAGCCTCATATCAATCCCCTGTATGGGGTAGTGACTCGTCAGTCACAAAAAACTCACACATCAAAGATAGGTGGAGATATACAAATATTTTCCCACTTGATAATTCTTGAAAACTCCTGGATCTACCTATCCAGAATAATATTACAAAAATATAGTGTCAATCAGGTAACAATATAATCAGATGTCACATATATG
Source organism: Oophaga sylvatica (assembly GCA_033576555.1). Taxonomy (NCBI): domain Eukaryota; kingdom Metazoa; phylum Chordata; class Amphibia; order Anura; family Dendrobatidae; genus Oophaga; species Oophaga sylvatica. Next base: position 384,812,149 of record JARQOD010000005.1, read on the forward strand.
GTACACCATGCCCATGTGGGTTAAATATAATACTTGCCAACTTCTGGTATATACCCATGCAATTTATGATCTTGCATTTCTAATATCCTGTGTCTCCCACACTCCTCTCTATACAGTCAATAGGAAATAGTTTCCCTAGTACAGACCATTTGCTAACCCTCTTGAAGATCCAGGAGCTAAGGTGTCATGTTTGACATCTCCAGCAAAAGCCCCTTTGTGTTTACAATACTGGTATATGCAGTTTCTCCTTATTGTGAACTAAATGTAACTCTAGTGCTGTTATGGCTTCCCTTACTGATTATATATTTTATTCACCTGAGGATTGCAATATATTAAGAGTATACAAAGTTTGATGGGAGTGCTTCTTTAAACACAAATGTCTTCCTCACAAAGTTGTAAAATACTTTTTTTGTTGCACACTTTGTTATTTTAATAGTCCACATTAGACATATACACCAACCAAATACTGCTATTGGTTACCACATGTAACAGTCTAATTTCAAACTATCCATCCAACTTTAATTGGGACCTATTTTGTTATTTCAGTATATATGTGAATAAACAAAGTGCTCATACTACCTGTGCAGGTACTGATGAAGCTGAATATTACTCAAACTCAACTTAAATGTAGAAGATACAGAAAGATTTGCACAAGTTTACATCCACAAAGTATCAGTGGTTGGTTCTCAAAGATGTTTGAAACAACTTCCCTGCAAAGTTCCTTCAAAAGATGTGTGAATCTTGTCCTAGAAGAATTGATGCTGTTTTGAATGCTAGGGGCAGTCAGTGGTCACACCAAATATTGATTTGCATTTTGTTAATTGATAATTGATAAATAAACTGTTAACATTTCTATTTACAAATATTATGAACTTAATATGCTATACATGAGCAGGTAGTACGGTGAGACCTTGCAGCTTCTTTTATGCACATAAATGGAAGCACTAGTTAATCTGTGTAGAATATTTATAAATAGTTTTGTTCAGTACTGAGTATTCATTTTTTCTGTTTATTTTTATTGCCATGTCACTGTTTCTACTCTCTAAATATCAGTGTATTATGACTGTGATATATATTATCCCTAAGTCTAAAACTTGGCTCTGATGTTTCCTTTGCTTCATCTGACAATATACATAATCTACAAATGAATGTGGATGCATAATTTACTGTTTATTTCAATGATTTAAAACCTTGTTCAATGTACATTGTGTGCAGAATTATTAGGCAAGTTGTATTTGAGATGATTCTTTTTATTATTGAAAAACAACTATGTTCTCAATCAACCCAAAAGACTCATAAATAGAGTTGAGCGAAACAGGTCGGTCAGACTCAAAAGTCGTCGACTTTTGCCAAAGTCGGGTTTCGTTGGCCGAAACCCGACCATAGCGTGCAGTCGGCCATGCGGTCGTCGACCCAAGCGCCCAAGTCAGTTTTCCCATAATGCTTGCAGGCGCCTTTTTTCAGCCAATGAGCAAGGACGTACACTGTGGGCAACGAGATGACATGAGCAGTGACCACCACCATCTTAGAGAAGGGCATTGCAGTGATTGGCTTGCTTTGGGGGGTGTCATAGTGTCTATAAAAGCCCTGAGCGCCGACCTCCATTTTACTTCTGCCAATATCTACAGTAGGGAGTAGAGTTGAGCGATACTTTCCGATATCCAAAAGTATCGGAATCGGAATGGTATCGCCGATATCATTAAAATATCGGCGATACCCGATACCGATACCGGAAGTCCCATGTAAGTCTATGGGAACAAAATATCGTAACTAAAAAAACCCCATTCTTTCCTTGTAAACACTAAATATACACACATAGAATACATATATATATATATACATGTCATTGTGACATATATATATACATATATGTATAGTTTATACACTTCTACATAGTAAAATATCCTCTGATTCAATTGCCGGGTAAAGCCGGCTTCTGTGAAAAGACAGAAGCACCCGACATGAAATGACACTTGGTGTACATAGGGTTAACCATGTCTTTTCATGTCCTTTGCTATCTAATTTGCACAAACAATTAAATCAGTCTATGTGTGCAAAATTTCACACCTGTAGGGGTTAATTAAAGGTGTAAATTCGTTGTAAAAAAAACGGACTTTTTTGCTACGAATTTACACCTTTAATTAACCCTACAGGTGTGAAATTTTGCACACATAGACTGATGTAATTGTTTGTGCAAATCAGATAGCAAAGGACATGGTTAACCCTATGTACACCAAGTGTCATTTCATGTCGGGTTCTGCATTTTCACAAAAGCCGGCAATTGAATTAGCGGCTATTATACTATGTAGAAGTGTATGAACTACAAATATAAATATATATATATATGTGTCACAAATTCAATGACATGTATATATATATATATATATGAGGTGTAAAATTGCTGAAAAAAAATGCGTGGGCTCCCGCCCTATTTTCGCAACCAGACAGACAAAGCCAGTGAGTGGGGGCAGATAATAATAGCCCAGAGAGGGACCATTATTTTTGGCCCCCCCCGGCTACTAACATCTGCCCCCAGACACCCCAGGAAAGACAGATCTATAATTAGATTCACCCTTTCTGGCACTTTGCCCGTCTATTCCCATTGCCCTGTAGCGGTGGCGAATGGGTTAATTGGGGTTAAAGCCACCTTGCTATTGAAAGGTGACCTTAAGCCAGGTTAATAATTGAGAGCTGTCAATTAGACAACTATCAATTATTAATCCTATTGCATGAAATAAAAATAAAACACACACACTTTAATTAAAAATCATTTTAATGAAATAAAGACACATGTTTTTGACCATCTTTTATTTGACTGCAAAAACCATTTCCTGTAATAAAAATAAAATAAAAAAGCAAAATTATTCTTACCTATCCCATGCACAGTCAGGTCCCACGGTGTAATCCTTCAGAAAGGGTTAATGTTTACTGCAGGGACCGCAGCTAATGCTGCAGCCTCACAGTAAACCCCCAAATGAATGAGTTCCTCTCCTGCCTGACAGGAGAGTAAAGGCTGGGTGTCACATAACGATACACCAGCGATCCCGACAACGATATGCACTTGTCAGGATCGCTGGTGTATCGCTACATGATCGCTGCTGAGCTGCCAAACAGGCAGCTCAGGCAGCAATCTGGGACAGCGACACTGCGGGTAACATCGCTTAAGGGCCCGTCTCACATAGCGATATCGCTACCGAGATCGCTGCTGAGTCACTAGTTTTGTGACGCAGCAGCGAGCTCACCAGCGATATCGCTGTGTGTGACATTCAGCGACGATCAGCCCCCTGCCGGGTATCGCTGATCGTCGCAGAAATGTCAGGACCTTTTTTTGATCGCTGGTTTCCCTCTGACAGGCACGCATCGCTGCGTGTGACAGGCGGGAGACCAGCGATCCGCTGATAACCAAGGTACACAGCGGGTTTCCAGGCACCGCGCAGCGCTTGGAAACCCGCTGTGTACCTTGGATACCAGCTCCCTGCATCAGGGCGCTGGTATCCAAGGTACACAGCGGGTTTCTAGGCACAGCCCCGTGCCTGGAAACCCGCTGTGTACCTTGGTTACCAGCGGATCGCTGGTCTCCCGCCTGTCATACGCAGCGATGTGTGCCTGTCAGCGGGAAACCAGCGATCAAAAAAAGGTCCTGACATTTCAGCGACGATCAGCGATACCGGCAGGGGGGCTGATCATCGCTGAATGTCACACACAGCGATATCGCTGGTGAGCTCGCTGCTGCGTCACAAAACTAGTGACTCAGCAGCGATCTCGGTAGCGATATCGCTATGTGAGACGGGCCCTTAAGTGGAAAGCTTAATTGATTGCTTTCCACTTTCACTTCAGGTCAGCCAGGGACACAATCAGTGACGTCAGAGGGAACTGATTAACAAAAATAGGGGTTCCCTTCGAAAAAAAAATGGCGTGGGGTCCCCCCTATTTTTGTTAACCAGCCAGATGAAGCAGACCGCTGAGGCCTGGATTTTCAGGCTGTTAAGGAGCCAAGATCCATGGACCTTGCCAGCCTGATAATACCAGGCCACAGCAGTCTGCATATCTTGGCTGATTAACAAAAATAGGGGATCCCTCGAAAAAAATTGGCGTGGGGTCCCCCTATTTTTGTTAACCAGCCAGATGAAGCAGACCGCTGAGGCCTGGATTTTCAGGCTGTTAAGGAGCCAAGATCCATGGACCTTGCCAGCCTGATAATACCAGGCCACAGCAGTCTGCATATCTTGGCTGATTAACAAAAATAGGGGATCCCCTCGAAAAAAAAACGGCGTGGGGATCCCCCCTATTTTTGTTAACCAGCCAAGTAAAATGCAGACTGCTGCGGCCTGGTATTAAAAGACTGTCAAGGCCCATGGATTTTGGCCCTCAACAGCCTGATAATACCAGGCTACAGCAGCCCCACATTTGGCGCATCAAAAGATGTGCCAATTGTGGCACTTTACCCGGCTCTTCCCACTTGCCCTGTAGCGGTGGCAAGCGGGGTAATAAGGGGTTAATGTCACCGTTGATTGCACGGTGACAATAAGCTCGGTTAATAATGGAGAGGTGTCAATAAGACACCGATCCATTATTAATCCCAAAGTTTTTAAATGTTTAAAAAAAAGACAAAGCAAGAAAAAAGTATTTTAATGAAATAAAAGAGACAACACAGTTTTCATTAATTTTATTATACTCTCATTCCTGCGACGCCATCGATCTCCTGTAAAAAAAGAAAAAAAAAAACAACAGTATATCACCTGTCCGACGCAGTCCATAACGACAGTCCCACGACGATCCAGCTCTGCTACATCGCAATGACAGGCAGAGCCTGTCATCGCGACGCAGCACAGCTGATTACCTGCTTCCCCGGCGGTGACGTCATCGGACTGACTGCTTTACGGCCGGGATTACCCAGCAGTCACTGCAGTTATCGCGAGAAACTGCATGTGACCGCCGGGGAAAGAAGATTGCGGCCATGAAGCAGTCCAGCCCGTGACCGCCGGAGATCTTCTGCCAGGTAAGTGCCGCTGACTCCTGACAGACCCGACCGATGGACACTGACAGTGACAGTGACAATCCCGATTCCGGTATCCGATATGACGAAAATTTCGGAACTCGTAATCGGAATTCCGATACAGCCAATATCGGCCGATACCCGATATTTGCAGTATCGGAATGCTCAACCCTAGTAGGGAGAGGTTGCTGACGCTGTTTATCAGTAGGGAGAGAGTTAGGCAGGAAAGAGAAGTTCTTATGTGCTTGTGCAGATAGCAATTGTGCTGTACAGTTAGTGCGCAGTGACAAGGGAGGATTTTCTTGTGTGCAGCAGCGCTGGTTATTAGGCTGCCTGATAGCTGTATTGCCGTGTGTACACTGCTGTGCAGACTGCTTTTTACACAGCACTAATACTTTTATTCTTTTTTTTCTGCACACTTACCGACCGTTCATTTTTTCCCACACCGTATAGAGCAGTACGCTCCTCACACACTACTGTGTACCGACTGGTATCATGGACAAAAACATGCTGACTATCTGTGTGTGACTCTGGAAATATATACGGAGATTGCAATTTTCCCCTACACTGTAAACAGCTGTACGCTTCTGAGACAGTACCGTATATCTGCTCTTTGTATTACGGTCAAATCCATACTGAGTGAGCGTCTGTGTGTGACTCCGGAAATATATACGGAGATGGCACCGTATACAGCTGTCTGCTTCTGATACAGTACCGTACATCTGCTGTTTGTTTTACGGTCAAATCCATACTAAGTGAGCGTCTGTGTATGACTCCGGAAATATATACGGAGATTTAAATTTTCCCCAAAACCATATACAGCTGTCCACTTCTGATACAGTACCGTATATCTGCTCTTTGTATTACGGTCAAATCCATACTGAGAGAGCGTCTGTGTGTGAAATATATACGGAGATGGCAATTTTCCCCTACACCGTATACAGCTGTCTGCTTCTGATACAGTACCGTACATCTGCTGTTTGTTTTACGGTCAAATCCATACTAAGTGAGCGTCTGTGTATGACTCCGGAAATATATACGGAGATTTAAATTTTCCCCAAAACCATATACAGCTGTCCACTTCTTATACAGTACCGTATATCTGCTCCTTGTATTACGGTCAAATCCATACTGAGTGAGCGTCTGTGTGTGACTCCGGAAATATATACGGAGATGGCAATTTTCCCCTACACTGTATACAGCTGTCTGCTTCTGATACAGTACCGTACATCTGCTGTTTGTTTTACGGTCAAATCCATACTAAGTGAGCGTCTGTGTATGACTTCGGAGATATATACGGAGATTGCAATTTTCCCCAAAACCGTATACAGCTGTCCGCTTCTGATACAGTACCGTACATCTGCTCTTTGTATTATGGTCTAATCCATATTGAGTGAGCATCTGTGTGTGACTTCGGAAATATATACGGAGATTGCAATTTTCCCTAAAACCGTATACAGCTGTCCGCTTCTGATACAGTACCGTATATCAGCTCTTTGTATTACGGTCAAATCCATACTGAGTGAGCGTCTGTGTGTGAAATATATATGGAGATTTAAAATTTTCCCCTATGAAAATTATGATCGCTCCACCTCCCCAAGCACCGCCTAATCATAGACGATGCAACAAGGTGGAACTCCACCATGCACATGGTTGAGAGGCTGTGCGAACAGAGGCAGGCTGTAATGCATTTGTGGGAGGATCCACGGGCAGGCAGTTTGAGGGCAGACATGGAGTTGTCGGATGTGCAGTGGTCAAAGCTGAAAGACCTCTGTAAAGTCCTTCAGTGTTTTGAGGAATACACACGGTTGGTAAGCGCAGACGACGTCATCATAAGCATGAGCAGCCCACTTATTTGTCTGCTCATTGAAACTTTGATGCACATTAAGGATCAGGCGTCTGCAGCGGAAGAGTAAGGAGGAGGGAAGCCTTGATGTCTGTCAGCCATTGTCTGCTCAGGAAACTGTCCTTGACGAGGTAGAGGAAGAAGAGGAAGTGGAGGGGGATGATTATTTTGGTGAGTATGATGCTTCTCAGGAGGCAAGAAAAAATGTTGGCTTGCCAAGGTCAGGTACAGGGTTTGTGCGTGAATGGAGGGATGTGGATTTGGCAGAAAGTGCTCCTCCACCCACCACTGGCAGTGCATCATTGACACCTTGAACATTGGCCCACATGTGTGATTATGTCTTGCGGATCCTAAAATGGGACCCCCGCATTGCCAAAATTATGAAGGATGACGACTACTGGTTGGCCAGCATCCTCGATCCACGCTATAAAGGCAAATTACAGAACATCATGCTACAGGAGAACCTAGAGCTAATATTGGCAAACAAACAAGTAACTCTGGTAAACCGTTTGTTAGAGGCATTCCCAGGACACAGCAGCGGTGCAGGTTCTACCACAAGCCATACTGGGCCAAATGGAAGAGGTGTTCGGCACACAGCCGAATTGGCATTGGAGACAGGGGTTTCATGACCATGTTGTGGACTGATTTCTCGAGTACCGCTCACACGACTGGTAATACTGAATCGATTGCAACAGACAGGAGACAACAGTTGTCAACTATGGTTCAAAATTACCTCTCCTCCCCTATCGATGTTCTCCCTCACAGTTCATTCCCCTTTGACTACTGGGCCTGTAAACTGGACACCTGGCCTGAATGGGCACAATATGCCTTACAGGAGCTCGCTTGCCCTGCTGGTAGTGTGCTATCAGAAAGAGCCTTCAGTGCTGCTGGATCAATCCTGACAGAAAGAAGGACCCAGCTGTCGACCAAAAATGTAGGTGATCTCACCTTCATTAAAATGAACCATGCCTGGGTTTCAAAGGATTTTGTACCACCTTCCCCTGATGACACATAGGTTGCCAGCAAAATGGCTTGCTTTGTCCACCTCTTCCTCCGACTTCTCCAATTCTTCCATTTGCAGCAGCTGAACGTCCAGCCTATATCTCAACATATGCCAGTTTTTCCACCTCCTAACTGGGCTGTACCCCCCCCAGGGCCGGGGTCAGCACCTGGCGCACCTGGGCAAGTGCCGGTAACCTGAGCAGGGGGGGGCCACTTGCTGTCAGAGACACTGGCGTACTATGAGGGGCCCTGTGCCAGTTCCCGGCACCCACAAGTGTGCCCAGCCTGCTAGCTCAGGGCCCCAGCACTTGCAATACTTACCTCTCCCTGCTCCACCACTGTGACGTCTTCCATGTTTCCTTACAGTGACATTCAGGTCAGAGAGCGCGATGACGTCACGTCTGTGCACCCTCTGCCTGAACACAGTGCAAAGAGCTGGAAGATGGCGACGCTGAGGAGTCTAGAACCTCTGCCCAGCTAGGAGAGGTTTTTCATTTTTTTAATGGTTGGAGCAATATGTTGGGAGCATTATACACTGTAGCATCATATATGGGGCTCATCATATACCAGAGCATCATATGGGGTTCATTATTTATGGGGCATCATATAGGGTATGGAGCATCATATGGAGCACATATGTGGCCTATTCTGTTTGGAGCATTATATGGGGCTCATTATTCTGTATAGAGCAATGTATGGAGCTCATTATTCTGTATGGCACACTATGTGGTGCCCTTAATACTGTATGGAGGACTATACTGTTCGTTTTTTGAGCTATTGTAGAATTTAAAATAGATATCAGTCATGTAATGTAAGAAGTGAAGTATTTGGCATTGTACTATACCTATGTTTCTCTGCCGTATTGGAGCATCATGAATTGTGGTATGTGTTAAAGGGGCCCACTGAGACTCTTTGGCCCGGGGCCCACGAAAACCTGGAGTGAGCACTGCCCCCAACAACTTTAGCCAAAAAAAACCCAGTTTTCAATGCATTACTATTATTATAAATTTAATTAAGGTTGCCAAGCTTAAGTACTAAGAATTGATGTTGTTGGCATTGAAATGGGCACTGTAGGTGTGTTTACTGTCCTCCACTCCCTGCCGACTTTTATTCCCCATTGACTTGCATTGGGGTCGGCTTTTTGACTCCGACCCGACCATTTCCGTTAGTCGGCCAACTTCGTTCGACTCGACTTTTGAGAAACCTAAAAAAAGGCAAAGTCACTCATCTCTACTCATAAATATCAAAGCGTAATATTTTTGTAAGTTGGAGTGTTTTTTTTTTAGATTTGGCTATCTTAGGAGGATATCTGTTTGTGCAGGTAACTATTATTGTGCAGAATTATTAGGCAACTTAATAAAAACCAAATATACAGTGTACCAATCTCACTTGTTTATTTTCACCAGGTAAACCAATATAACAACACAAAATTTAAAAATAAACATTTCTGACATTCAAAAACAAAAACAAAAAATCAGTGACCAATATAGCCACCTTTCTTTACAATGACACTCAAAAGCCTTCCATCCATAGATTCTGTCAGTTGCTTGATCTGTTTACGATCAACATTGCGTGCAGCAGCCACCACAGCCTCCCAGACACTGTTCCAAGAGTTGTACTGTTTTTCCTCCCTGTAGATCTTACATTTTATGAGGGACCACAGATCTCTATGGAGTTCAGATCAGGTGAACAAGGTGGCCATGTCATTATTTTTTCTTCTTTTAGACCTTTACTGTCCAGCCACACTGTTGAGTATTTGGATGCATGTGATGGAGAATTATCTTGCATGAAAATCATTATCTTGCATGAAAATCATGTTTTTCTTGAACAATACCAACTTCTTCCTGTACCACTGCTTGAAGAATGTGTCTTCCAGAAACTGGCAGTAGGTCTGGGAGTTGAGCTTCACTCCATCCTCAACTTGAACAGGTCCCACAAGTTCATCTTTGATGATACCAGCCCATACCAGTACCCCACCTCCACCTTGCGGGCGTCTGAGTCGGAGTGGAGCTCTCTGCCCTTTACTGATCCAGCCTCGGGTCTATCCATCTGGCCCATCAAGAGTCACTCTCATTTCATCAGTCCATAAAACCTTAGAAAAATCAGTCTCAAGATATTTCTTGGCCCAGTCTTGACATTTTATCTTATGTTTCTTGTTCAAAGTTGGTCATTTTTCAGCCTTCCTTACCTTGGCCATGTCCCTGAGTATGGCACACCTTGTGCTTTTTGATACTCCAGTAACGTTGCAGCTCTGAAATATGGCAAAACTGGTGGCGAATGGCATCTTGGCAGCTTCACGCTTGATTGTCCTCAATTCATGGGCAGTTATTTTGTGCCTTGTTTTATCAACACGCTTCTTGCGACCTTGTTGGCTATTTGCCATGACACGCTTGATTGTTCGGTAATCACGCTTCAAAAGTTTGGCAATTTCAAGACTGTTGCATCCCTCTGCAACACATCTCACAATTTTTGACTTTTCAGAGTCTGTCAAATCTCTCTTCTGACGCATTTTGCCAAAGGAAAGGAAGTTGCCTAATAATTAAGCACACCTTATATAGGGTGTTGATGTCATTAGACCACACCCCTCCTAATTACAGAGCTGCAAATCACCTGATTTACATAATTGGCAGTTGGCTTTCAAGCCTATACAGCTTGGAGTAGGACAACATGTAAAAAAAGGATGATGTGATCAAAATACTCATTTGTCTAATAATTCTGCACACAGTGTATATTTTTAGGAATTTTATTATCCTTTTGAGCAAGACAAATGTTAAAACAGAGATGGATGTACAATTTAAAAGCACATCTAATGTATTCTGCACTATGCTTGTAAGATTTGTTATGATATGTTATGCCATTAGCAACATTTGACTTATGACATGTCTATAATGCCTACATTTCCTGCAATAGTTTCTTTGACTGATTGCAGTATGTTTCACCATAGAGAAGAGTGGATTGATAGAGATCAAATCAAATTTCCTGATATTCACAGTTTCATGTGAATGCAAACATTTTGAGATCCGATTCGAAGTTTGCAGAAAAAAAACTTGCCTGGGTACACTTCTCACACTGCTGAAGCATAAGAAAGCGAGCTAATGTAATTTATGTTACCGTGCGGGCCTCCAACAATGCCCTGCAGTTATGACAACTTAAAGATTCTTCATACCTTGTACAGTGATGGTCAGTACCTGAGCCATTACAGATCAGTGGTTCCCAGAAGCACAGTTAGTACAGCAGTCATCTTCCATCACTTGGTAAATCTCTCACTCATGTAGAGTGTAAGGTCTTATGACCAGCAGGGTTCCTCTTTCTCTCTGCTGTTGAGCGTAAGCTCTATTGGTCAGTGGGGTCTTCTTTCTCTCTGGTAGACTGTACGTAAGCTCTTATTGTCACTGAGGTACTCTTTCTCTCCTGTAGAATAAACTACTGTCCTGTGTAAGCTCTTATGGTCAGCATAATTCTCTCTTTCTCCTCTCCTCTCACATGGGTATTTTTTGAGCAATTGCATGCTTTCCAGTATTGAAATTTGTCAGCAATCTAATTTTGGGGTAAAATTTGCAAAGTCGACTAATTCAAATTTCAAAGATCGGAAGATCGGCTCATCTCTTTTCCTCAATACCCATATGAACATGGATGGTATAATTTTCCCCAAAGAAAAGCAAAGTAAGTATGTGCACATTGAGCCTTTTTTGATGAATTTTCTGAGTGGAAACTAAGCATTAGCTAAAATTTTTCAAAGGGTTTTGTGATTTGGGGATTTTATTCTCAGTTTCAGCTCCATAACATCCTTAAAATTTTCTGTTTGCACATACCCTAAGGCTATATTCCCATCATAAACATTTGGTGAGTTTCAGATGTAGATTTTTTTTCAGAATTTCTGTACCTGTCACAGAGGTGTCTTGCAGGCTTTCCCAGTGCCAATGCGTGTTTTCCTCATGTCCGGCTGTCCCATTGAGGTTGATTCACCTGCATGTGGCTTCCATCTAGTCATGGGGGGCTTGGCCAATCTCTGCAGGTATTTAACCCTGCTGTGTCCTGCAGAAATTAGCTTCCTCCGCCTATTCCTTACTAGCAATGTCAATATTTGGCAGCTCTACCTACCACTCTCTGCCTTAACGTAGGTTCCTAGCTAGTTCATCTGCTAGTGGGTTTGCTTGTTTCTGCAGTCATGGGGACTTTCCTGGAGTGGTACCTGGAGACTACCTGTGGCCAAGCCTATCCTCACCACCAGAGGCACTAGTAAGCACCAGGTAGTTGCTTAGTCACGCCCCTCCAGGATAAATACGGTCCGTGGAGAAGTGGGTCCACATCCACCAGCGTTAAATTTGCCTATCACAGTAACAAAGGCTATGTGCACACAGAGTTAGGAGTTTTTTAAGCAGAAACTGAGCATGGACTCTCAAAATCCTCCTGCATATCTCAAAACTCCTCAAAAACTTTGAGCTTCCACTCAGTTTCTGTTCATCAAAAAGATTCCATGCGCACATAGTTTTAGGTAAATTAGGTTACTAGTGTCTCTTTTAATGCATCTTTACATAATTTTTTACATGTGAACCCCACTGACCATAAGAGCTTACACTTTAAAAGTGAGAGAGAGGAAGTAGATCCCACTAACCATAAGAGCTTTCATTCTATTGAAGAGAGAAAAATGTACGGGACCCCTCAGACCATAAGTGCTTATACACTATTAAAGAAAAAGACTTAACCAGTGACTCTATGCTCCACTGGAATTTAATCCCAGATGTCCCAGTTATTGACCGCCACTGTACAAGATATGATAATTTATAAGATATCATAGCTCCAGTGAATTACAGTTGAAACCAGAAGTTTACATATGCTATATAAATATAAAGAAGCATATGCATGTTTTTCTCAATATCTGACATGAAATCAGAATAAATCTTTCCAGTTTTAGGTCAATTAGGATTACCTCAATCTATATGTATACAAATGAGTGTGTGTATGTATGCGTGTATGTGTGTGTGTATTAGCAATGCCCACTCCACATAGCCCACCCAATCACTAAGCATCTTTCATTTCACCAGAGCAGTTTAAAGAAGCTGAGCTGTGATTGGTTGCTATGAGCAACAGTTTTCCCACTCCACAACACCTCAGCAGACACTGACCGGGTGGGAGAAATCGAGCATCCTGGGGAAAATAAGCTCCCAGCCATTGTCTGCCCCCCAGAAAGGAGCAGAGAGCACATGACAGAAATGAATCACCCCCTCCTCTATTACTGCCGTGCTCTATTGTTACAGGAGTAGAAAATCACATCATCAGCGGCCGCACACAGAGCCGCACACAGAGCCACACTGCCAGGTTACATAACAGCACATCTCCAGGAACTCCCTGCTCAGTGCCACCTGGCACTGGACAATGGGATGAAGGATGTGTATGATGGGTATATGGGCACGGGACTATGGGATGGAGGATATGTGTGATGGGAATATGGGCACGGGACTGTTGAATGGAGGATGAGTGATGGGTATATGGGCGCTGGACTGTTGGATGGAGGATATGCATGATGGATATATGGACACAGGACAATGGTATGGAGGCTATGTATGATGGGTATATAGGCACAAGACTATGGGATGGAGGATATGTATGATGGGTATATGAGCACGTGACTATGGGATGGAGGATATGTATGATGGGTATATGGGCACGGGACTATGGGATGGAGGATATGTGTTATGGGAATATGGGCACGGGACTGTGGAATGGAGGATGAGTGATGGGCATATGGGCACTGGACTGTTGGATGGAGGATATGCATGATGGATATATGGACAAAGGACTATGGTATGGAGGCTATGTATGATGGGTATATGGGCATTGGACTATGGGATGGAGGATATGTATGATTGGTATATGGGAACTGGACTATGGGATGGAGGATATGTATGATGGGTATATGGGCACGGGACTATGGGATGGAGGATATGTGTGATGGGAATATGGGCATGGGACTGTGGAATGGAGGATGAGTGATGGGTATATGGGCACTGGACTGTGGGATGGAGGATATGCATGATGGATATATGGACAAAGGACTATGGTATGGAGGCTATGTATGATGGGTATATGGGCATTGGACTATGGGATGGAGGATATGTATGATGGGTATATGGGAACTGGACTTTGGCAAAACTAATGTGTATTTAGTCCTGCCAATAAAGCTTCTTTGAATTGAATTGAATTGAATTGAACTATGGGATGGAGGATATGTGTGATGGGTATATGGGCATGTGACTATGGGATGAAGGATGTGTGATTTTTTTTGGGCACGGTATTATGGGATGGAGGATATGTGTGATGGGTAAATGGACACAGGACTATGGGATGGAGAATGTGTGATGGGTATATGGGCACGTGACTATGGGATGGAGGATATGTATGATAGGTATATGGGTATGGGACTAGTATGGTGGGTATATGGGCGCTGAACTATGGGATGGAGGATGGTGATGGGTATATGGGCACTGGACTATGGGATGGAGGATAATCATTATAATTTGTTATAGCTAACCACAGTTATTTACTATGCCCGGGTAACGCCGGGCTCTTCAGCTAGTTATTAATATTTGCCAAATGCCAGAATAATAAGAGAGAGAATGTTTTAAGGCATTTTTTTACTTACTGCAAAGTTGAAAGTTTACTTACAGTAAGATTACTATGCCATTAAACAATTCTGGACTGCCCATATGATGATGTCATGTGTTTGGAAGGTTCTGATGCACGTCAGAAACACACCTGAAACACACTTCTTCTTTGTGTAGCATCATGGGAAAAACTCAAGAAATCAGCCAAGATACCTGGAAGAGAATTGTGGACTTCCACAAGTCTGTCTCATTCTTGGGTAAAATTTCAAGATACCTGAAGGTGTCTCATTCATCTGTTCAAACAATTATACGCAAGTACAAACAAGATGGGAATGTCCAACCATCATACTGCTCTTTGTCTCAAAGATGAGCGTGCTTTGGTCCAACATGTGCATATCAAAGCAAGGACTAAAGCGAAAGACTTTGTGAAGAAGATGACAGAAGCTTGTAAGATTGTGTCAATATCCACAGTGAAATTAGTACTTTATCAACATGGGCTGAAAGGCCACTCTACCAGGAAGAAGCCATTACTCCAAAAGAAACCATTACTCAAAAATAAAGCCAGATTAATGTTTGCAAATCTACACAGGAACACAGACATTACTTTTTGGAGACATGTCCTGTCGTCTCATGATGCTAAAATTGAGCTTTTTGCGCATAATGACCATAGTTCCTTTTTGATTAAAAAGGGAGAAGTTTAGAAGCCTAAGAACACCATCCCAACTGTGAAACTCGGGGGTGGCAGCATCATGTTGTGGGTTGTTTTTCTGCAGGAGGGACTGGTGCACTTCAAAAGATCATAAGAAAAGACAATTATGTGGCAATACTGAAGCAACATCTCAAGACATCAGTCAATGTATTGAAGTATCTATCACAAAGCCCTGATCTCAATCCTATTGAATATTTATGGGCAAAGCTGAAAAGGTTTGTATAAGTAAGGTGACCTACAAACCTGGATCAGTTACACCAGTTTTGTCAGGAGGAATGGGCCCAAATTCGGACCGACTATTATGAGAAGCTTGTGGAAGGATATCCCAAATGTTTGACCCAAGTCATTCAGTTTAAAGGTAATGGTAGCAAATACTAATGAAATGTATATAAACTTTTGACTTTGCTGTAAGTAATAAAAATGCCTGAAAACATTCTCTCATTATTCTGGCATTTGGCAAATAATAATAATTATGTTAATCCTATTTGACCTAAAGCGGGAAATGTTTATTCTGATTTCATGTCAGATATTGAGAGAAACATACATATGAGTCTTTTTATATAGTGTATATGTAAACTTCTGGTTTCAACTGTAGTTGCGACACCACACAGCCGCAAAAAAGTATTTAAGCCCACTCTCTGACACTTCAGCAGTGTGGGAAATGGTGCCAAGCTAGTTTTTCTTTTTTTGCAAATAGAAAACTAAATCTCAAAAGTTTTGAATTTGTGTAAAACTGTGAGTTTCAGGAAAGTCAGCTCAAACTCAATCTGATGTGGATCAATCCAATGATCTCTACAATCTATGCTTAAAAAGTACGTACAAGCGATTTATAATGACCTTTATTAAACAAGGAAAATGAAAATCTTCTTAAATGGCCTTAAATAAAAATATTTTACTATTTTGTGTCTCCAAATTTTATGCATACCTATGTACTACAAACAAATCATAGTCAGATACTGCACTTATACTCTATTTGATTTGTCTGATGAATTTTGTAAAGCTCATTACAATATTTACAGGGGTTATCTGGGATTTTTTTAAGGGATACTGTCATGATGTGACCGAAGCGGTGTGACCCGACCCAACAGTTGGTCGGTCACCAAACAGCACAACACACAAGGGAACACCAGGGACACAATAACAGTGGTAGGCCCTATTGATAGGGAACGGGGGAGTGGACACCTTCTGCACTCACCTAAGGATGTGCCCTGATCTCCCTATTGTCCCTATACGGGTTCTTTCACCCCATCGCCGAGCAGGATACCTAAACCCTCATTTGCCCTGCACTAATTCCTAGATTGTGAGCTGGCAGGTGAGAGCACTAGTCACACCACTGCAATAATAAAACACAAAGGAAAGGTAAGACAGACACCACAGGAAATGGGGAAACAAAAATAAAACACTTAGCTTTCTCTGCTGCAAAGCA
Source organism: Oophaga sylvatica (assembly GCA_033576555.1). Lineage (NCBI taxonomy): Eukaryota > Metazoa > Chordata > Amphibia > Anura > Dendrobatidae > Oophaga > Oophaga sylvatica. The sequence continues at coordinate 384,828,733 of JARQOD010000005.1, forward strand.
CCGCACATCAGAGTAAGGCACCAAATCAAAGTATTCAGCTGAAGCACCACTGCACCCAGAGAGCATCTTCCTGCAGTTTGGTCACTGTATAATGAGCTAACACCGACAGTCAGCTGATGCATCAGATGACCTTTTAAAGGATGGTGAGAGTGGGCACCACCCACATCAGCTGACCCAGCAACAATGCAATTATACCATCAGGTCAGCGGGGAAGAAGTTGACATTAACCACCGATGGCCTGAAAGAAAAAAAGAAAAGGTTTAATGTGAGAAGCCAGATCTGTCACAGATCCAAAAATGGATCGTGACAGATAAGAATTAAGTCCATGACTGTTCTGAGCCAGGAGAGATCATCACATGGCAGACCGGCAGGTATTTAACAATTACTTGGAGATAAGTGCTTTGCTCCATACAAACAAAAAAAATCTCCTGTGTAACCATTTCTAGTACTATGAACAAAATATAAAAACTAATTAGAAAACCTTGAATAGATAAACTTGTTTCTGAAAAGTGAACACATGTAGAAAATGAACAAATTAAAATTATTAATTTTTTGAAAACTATGAAAAATATATTTTATAATTATAATGTATATTTATAATTTTTTTCACGTTACACCCATAAAGTTAAATGTATTTATACAACAAACACAAAGTAACATTTGTCAAGTGTAAATGAAATGATACATGGTTTTCTAATTATTGCAAAACATAAATCTGAAAATTGTGACATGCATTTGTTTTCAGTCCCTTTGTAGTCTGATATCCCTAAATAAAATCTTTATTGACCAATTGCCTCCAAAAGTCACATAAATAGTAATTTTAGGCCACATGTGTGTTGTGTATTTGTGTAGCCCAGCTGTGTCTGAAGCCACATGTTCCTAGGAGGATGCAACAGAAGGTAAACCCACAGTGACCTATATGCACACAACACATCTGCACTATTCCCTAGATCCACCAGAGGGAGCCCTTTCGCAGTTTATAAAGGCAGTGTAGACACGTGAGTTACCTCAGAACATCTCAGAACACCAGAGGTTTCAGGTTACCTCAGACTAGAGCAGAACTCCTCAGACAGTCAGTCTAGTCACCTCAGATCAGTGAGAGACGAGCTGAGAGAGAGAGTTACTGAAAGACTGAAGACTACAGCGTATACTCAGTTTACTTTGTGGAGTCCAGTAATAGTGGAAGAAGATAGCCACTTTAGCCTGGTCAGAACTGAGTCAACTGAGGTATTTTCAGTAAGCAAGCATGCCGACACTTTGAGAGCGGTGAAGAGAAAGGAGAATCTGCCATCTACTGCTAGTGTGTGCTTATGCTGAAGGTCGAAGTAGGACGAAAGGCGAGTGGAAGGAAAGGAGAGTGACAGAGGTTGAAACAGCATTGATCGCTTACCTCTACTCTGCACCACCGGACACCGGGTCCGAGCTTGCTAGCATCTACACGACTAGTAGGAGATACCGGAGACCCTGTGGGACTTCAAGTCGCAGGGGCCCATCAGAGCTGATACGTAACCGGGGTCAGGAAGACGGAGTCTAGCAGGGCCCTGCATACAGAGACACTGTTCTATCCTAGAGAAGGCCTCACCACAAAGTCAGCCGGGCGTATAACTGAAGACAGAGTTAGACTTCGTTTCACACAGGTCAGAAACTCACACAACTGGAGTAAGGAGGCCATACACCTACTCAGTGGGATTACTGGAAGTGCATCCTCCACCCTGACAGCTTCCCGGGACGTGCCTGCAATTACCATCAGTAAAGGTACAGAAAGAGACTTTCGTGTGTGTGTCTGCCTTATTGCTCCTGCACCCCTACACCGCCATATACCCTGAGGGATTAGTCTTGCCTGTGGAAGACTTAACACCTTGCTGCCCAGTAACAACCCCTCAGAGGATCTACCCTGCAGCGCTGGTCACCCTGACCAGATAACACAGGTGGCGTCACGAATAAACTGTAAATACTTTAATCCCTGTAAATATCCCACATTTGAGGTGAGCCCCCAGGGCCACGGACCAAGCTGTGCTACCCGTGACATCCCCCCATTGAAGTGAACGGGCTCGGTGCCGAGTACCCCACAGGCCCTGGCTACGGGCGACTCATATTCTCAATATAACTACTGCTTTTCATTGAATGCTTCATTGAATGCTTCAGAGGTTAGTTTGCGAACATTAGTGATCAAATCAGCATCATGAAAACCAAGGAAAACAACAGACAGGTCAGGGTTGAAGTTGTGAAGAAGAGTAAAGCAGGGTTCAGTTAAAAATAGTAGCCCAAGCTCTAAATATCTCACGGAGCACGGAGCCAGAAAAGGAAGGAGTATGGCACAATTTAAACTTACCAAGATCAAGAGTGGCAAGAAGAAAGCCATTTTTTAAAGCAAGTCATAAGAAGTTCTGTGGCAGAAGTTGCTCTGGTCCGATGAGACCAAAGTACTGTAGATCTTTTTGAGCTGAATGCAAAATGCTAAACTAATAATGTGGAAAACCCTGAATACACCATCCAAATATCAAATTGTCAAATATGGTGGTGGCAGTATCAAGCTGTGGGGATGCTTTTCTTCGGTAAGAACAGGGAACCTGGTCAGAGTTGATGGCAAGATGGATGGAACTAAATACAGGTAAATCCTGAATGAAAACTTGTTAGAGGCTGCAAAAGATTTGAGAGTGGGACACAGGTTCAATTTCCAGCAGGACTAAGATTTTAAACATACTGCCATAGCTACAATGGAATGGTTTAAATCAAAACATATTCATGTGCTTGAGTGGCCCTTGTAGCAGTAGTGGTCCTACAAAGTATTGATCTGGGAGGCTAAATACAAATGCATGCCACAATTTTCACATTTATATTTTTAATTGCTATTTTGTGTTGGTGTATCACATAAAATCCAAATAAAAGAAGTTTAAGTTTGTGGGTGTAATGTTAAAAAATATGGAAAAATTCAGATGGTATGAATACTTTTTCAAGGCACTGTATTGTGTTTTGATTAAATACACAAGGGCATTTTGGTTGAATTTTGTCTGCCAGTTTTTTTTTACAGACGCTTATTTGCAGCTCTTAAACAGATCATAAATAGATTTCTGTTCTCAAAAATGCTCAAGATGTTAAAATATTATTTCTGTATTTTTTTGCTTATCTATTTACACTACATGTGTAAAACTGCAATTGCATGAAATTAAACTGGTGGACATTAACATGGTACAATACATGAATTATCACAACAATACTGGATTACTATTACAACCTGTGAGTCAACAGGTCAGTGTTTAGATGTAATAAAGGTTCTGGCTGACCAATTTTCTTTGATTTTCTTTTCTAAGACAGGCACTTAGAAATGGCTAGACACTGCAGGTACGCTACAACAGGTTGTTTGAGTGCAGTGAAGCTGCCAGTTCACTGTCTCTGTGCTTTGACTCCTGCCAGTCTGACATTCATGCCTGAGATCTAATAGAATAAGTGGTGCCTGGGGATTACTTGAACTTTACTCTGCATTGCTTCATTAGCTTCGACCTTCTTAATTATTCATTAAAACAGTAAGTAAAAGGATAGTGAAAGGAATGAAAGGTACAGATGGAGGATATTTGTGCTAGTGAATACATGTTTACAAAAGGAAGTAACACGCAATACACTTATACTCTGTGTCTGACTATGTTTCACCTTTTTTTTTATCAGACTTTTAATAACTAAAAAATGTGAATAAATTGTCCGAATCCAATGTGTTCTCATTGCTTTGTACTGAATTTATAACCCAATTGTGACCCCTGGAGGATAATTATAATGTTGCTTCACCTTCTGCTGCCTGCTGTTCTATTAAGAAGTACATATTTCCAAAAGAGCAAATTCCTTTTACAAAAAAAAAGTATACAATGTAACTCATGTTCTTATTATGAAGATGAAAACAATATTACAAGTATAAACATATATTTGAAGACTTGAAAGCATAATACCAAACATTTTTTCCTAATAAAGAAATTGAAGGAACTAAATGATAGTCCATCACCATATTGTGATATAAAATTAGACCAATAAACAAGCCAAATCACTAGTCTCCCATGATGGCAAGTTTATTAATAAATGGGAAATTTGATATTTTTAGTATATTATAGGCAGTGTGCTATAGAGAATGAAGATAGTTATAATGTATTGGATTATATTGTATGAATAATCAGTTTATTGTGGTAAACTTTTGGCAAGCAATGCTGCTTGCTGAATACTAACAGTGTGTAATATCTGCTAGATGGTTTGAGCAGTTGTCACATGAACACAAGTATGTGACTTCTATAGTTGTGGTCAGGTGCTGACTAGACTCTCATCCACTTTTTTCAATTTTCTACTGAAGTTGTAGAATATTAACAGTGTGTAATATACACACTTTAACCCCTTTCTGACCTTATACGTACTATCCCGTTCATGTGACCTGGGCCCCTATGACCATGGATGGGATAGTACATCATGTGCTTTCGGCCATGCTCACAGGGGCAGAGTGGCCGATCGCAGCCGGGTGTCAGCTGATTCTCACAGCTGACACCCGGCACTAAGTTCCAGGAGTGGTCACAGACCTCTCCCGCCACTTTAATCCTTGGAACACTGCAATCAAACATGATCACAGTGTTCCGGAGCCGGCACAGGGGCTGACAGCTCCTCTGCCTTTAGATCGGAGACCCAGTGGCACACCGAGACGTGCCGATTGATGCCATGGAGACCCGATGTCGTCATGACAACATCCGGATATCCAGAGCTGTGAAACGTCCTGTCATGCGCAGTGCATGTCACGAAGTCTAACAGGTTAGTGTACAGAAGCTGCAGCGCTGACAGCTTCTGTAGCATGCAGATCCTGCTTCATCTGCATGCTATAGAAGCGATCAGATTGCACAAAATGATTGTCCCATTTTGGGACAAGGAGTAAAAGTAAGAATGAAATAAAAAACAATTTTAAAATAATTGTTAAAATATTTTTAAAAAATAATAAAAAAATCAATATTTATTCTATCACTAAATAAATATTTGAATAAAAACAAAATCGAAACAATAAAAGTACACATATTTGGTATCGCCGTGTCCATAACGACCCGACCTATAAAACTGTCCCACTAGTTAACCCCTTTAGTGAACACCATAAAAAAGAAAAACAAGGCAAAAAACAAGGCTTTATCAATATACCGCCGAACAAAAAGTGGAATAACACGAGATCAAAAGACGGATATAAACATGGTACCGCTAAAAATGTCATCTTGTCCCACAAAAAACAAGCCACCATACAGCGTCGTCAGCGAAAAAATTAAAAGTTATAGTTCTCAGAATAAAGCGATGCAAAAATGATTTTTTTCTATAAAATAGTATTTATTATAAAAAAGCGCCAAAACATAAAAAAAATATAAATGAGGTATCGCTGTAATCGTACTGACCCGAAGAATAAAACTGCCTTATCAATTTTACCACTCGTGGAACGGTGTAAACGCCCCCCCCAAAAGAAATTCATCAACTGCTGGTTTTTGCACATTCTGTCTCCCACAAATTGGAATAGAAAGCGATCAAAAAATGTCAAGTGCCCAAAAATGGTGCCAGTAAAAACGTCAACTCGTCCCCCAAAAAACAAGACCTCACATGACTCTGTGGGCCAAAATATGGAAAAATTATAGAAAAATTATAGCTCTCAAAATGTGGTGATGCAAAAACTATTTTTTGCAATAAAAAGCATCTTTTAGCGTGACAGCTGCCAATCATAAAATCCCGCTATAAAAACCAGCTATAAATTGTAAATCAAACCCTCCTTTATCACCCCTTAGTTAGGGAAACGTAATAAAATAAAAAAAAGTATTTATTTCAATTTTCCCATTAGGATTAAGGTTAAGGTTGGGGCTAAAGTTAGGGTTAGGGTGGGGCTAAAGTTACGGCTGGGGTTGGGGCTAAAGTTATGGCTAGGGTTGGGGTTAGAGTTATGATTAGGGTTAGGTTTGTGGTTAGGGTTATGGTTAGGGCTGGGATTAGGGTTAGGGGTGTGTTGGAGTTAGAATTGGGGGGTTTCCACTGTTTAGGCACATCAGGGGCTCTCCAAACGCGACATGGTGTCCGATCTCAATTCCAGCCAATTTTGCATTGAAAAGTCAAATGGTGCTCTTTCCCTTTCGAGCTCTGCCATGCGCCAAAACAGTATTTCTCTCCCACATTTGAGGTATCAGCGTACTCAGGACAAATTGCACAACAACTTTTGGGGTCCAATTTCTCCTGTTACCCTTGATAAAATTAAAAAAAAAAGGATCTGAAGTAAATTTTTTGTGGAAAAAGTTAAATGTTCATTTTTTTTTAAACATTCCAAAAATTCTTATGAAGCACCTGAAGGGTTAATAAACTTCTTGAATGTGGTTTTGAGCACCTTCAGGGGTGCAGTTTTAAGAATGGTGTCACTTTTCGGTATTTTCTATCATTTAGACCCTTCAAATATGATGTGGTCTCAAAAAAAATGGTGTTGTAAAAATGAGAAATCGCTGGTCAAATTTTAACCCTTATAACTTCCTAACAAAAAAAAATGTTGGTTCCAAAATTGTGCTGATGTAAAGTAGACATGAGGAAAATGTTATTTATTAATTATATTGTGCGATATAACGCTCTGATTTAAGGGCATAAAAATAAAAAAAAGTTTGAAAATTGCAAAATTTTCAAAATTTTTGCCAAATTTCCATTTTTTTCACAAATAAATGCAAGTTATATCGAAGAAATTTTACCACTAACGTGTAGTACAATAAGTCACGAAAAAACATTCTCCTTATCGCCAAGATCTGTTGAAGTGTTCCAAAGTTATAACGTCATAAATGGACAGTGGTCAGAATTGTAAAAATTGGCCCACTCATTAACGTTCAAACCACCCTTGGGGGTAAATGCGTTAAGGATTTGTCACTGCCAGCTGTGTAAGCTGGTTCAGTCAGTTGTTATGTGACTGTAAGTATACAATTTTCACAATTGCAGTCAAGTGTCAACTAGATTTTTATCCACTTTTCTCAGTGTGCTACATGATCACTGGTGAGCTGCCAAACAGGCAGATCTCAGCAGCGATCAGGACAGCGACTATGCGGGTAACAAGCGATGCACGTCGCTTAGTTACCAGCAGTGTACGTTAGATACCAGCGCGCTGGTGCAGGGAGCTGGTATATAATGTACACATCAGGTTTCTAAGCGCCGCGCAGTGCCTAGAAACCCGATGTTTACCTTGGTTACCTGCTCCAGCTCGCTGATCGCTGGTCTCCCGTCTGTCACACGCAGCGATGCACGCTGGCCAGTGGGAGACCAACGATCAAAAAAATGTCCAGGACATTCCAGAACGATCATCGATACCCGGCAGGGGGGCCAGTCGCTGATAAGTGTCACACACAGCGATATCGCTGGGGAGATCGCTGTTGCGCCACAAAACTGGTGACTCAGCAGCGATCTCGCTAGCGATCTCACTATGTGAGACGGGGGCTTAACAGTATGTGTATTACATACTGATAGTATTCTGCAAACTGCAGTGCTTGCTGAAAGTTTGTCCTAGATAAGAAAAACCCTTTAAGCTGAGCTATAACTATATGATACCTAGTTTTTTGGAGGGTTTATCTGTTGCATGAAAAATCTGGACATTATTGCCTTTTATTTGCAGTCTTCACTTATTCACTTTATATTATTCTATGTTTAAAATAGTAAAATAAAGCACACAGACACTTGCTTTTGAGGGAGACTGAGTGTGGAAAAGTAGTATTTCTTATTGCTACATTGTTAAGGTATATATTGCATATGTAAGATGTTGACATTTACTAATTTTGAGAAACTTCAGGTGCCTAAAAAGCAATTCAAACCATACTTTTAGTGTTTTCAATTTTATAAATAAAATAATTTCAGAGTGTTATGATGATAATGTTACCAACAATTTTTTACATTTGATCACTTTCAATTTTTAATTAAAGTGGTTGCCTGGTTCAAACCAGTTGTCTCCTTTTCACAGAACTGATCATGTGGTTGTCTTATCACTGAGATCTGCAACAGTCAGGAATTTTTATCTCAGATGAGGATATTTTACCCCCATTATGATATGGCAGGACAGGACTTAATTCTCTAAAGAGCTGGAACAACCCGAATACAGTCCCATATGGAATGAATGGGGTGCAGTTCAAGCATTGTCATTGCCACTCCATTGTAGCAGGGAATGAAAGCTCATTACTCTGCTGATTGGTACAGGTTCCAACAGTCGAACACGCACCGATCAACAAGCTATCACATACCCTGCAGTAGCTAATGACTTCTTCTAACTAGACAACCCCTTTAAAGGAGTTCCCTGGTGGTTACCAGATATGGATGGCCCATCCTTAGATTAGGCAATGAATATCCAGCCCCCACTGATTAGTCGTTACAAGCTTCAATGGTGTCCAGATGCAATATTTTTGAATAGAGCGGCAGTGTGCAAAATCACTCAATGTGCAGTGGCCACTGTCGGGGAGGATCTTTTTGAGGATACTCAGTAACTGCTTCATTGCGTAAAGCTGTAAATTACAGTTCTATTCAATTTGTTTACATCCAGTCACCGCCAGAGCTAAGACAACTAATTAGTATTTGTGTCTGGTGTGAGATCTGCTATTTATGACCTCAGTGGTCTTCAATATTTGGGATATGGCAGCCCCTTTAAGCCATATTGTCACATTGAAGATGACCAAATCACTCGGGAAACAATTTGTAAGTAAACTTTAAAAGAGTAACCACTGCTTTAATTTTATTTCATAAATCAATAGTACACATGACAACAAGCTTCTCTGTAATATATCTTATCTAGAAATATGCATTAATCTCAGCCAGATCTATTTATTCTCAAAATTCTCAATTCTAAGGTAAAATCGGTATTCAGTAAAGACAGAATTTACCGTAAAATGAATAAGAGCATATAGATCGAAACGCGTCTGTTCAATCCCACCTCGGTGGTGACTGTATGCTGTTATGAAGTTGGAATTATTATAATTTGTGGAATAAAGATTTTTCTGGAATCGTGAAGCTGGATTTTTTCTTCTTCTCTTGGATACCTAAAAAAATGGTTTTGTAAATGTTGTTGTAAAACTGAGTAATCGCTGGTCAACTTTTAGGCCTTATAAATTCCTAACAAAAAAAAATTTGTTTCCAAAATTGTGCTGATGTAAAGTAGACATGTAGGAAATGCTATTTATTAAGTATTTTGTATGACACATATCTTTGATTTCAGTGCATAAAAATAAAAATTTGAAAATTGCAAATTTTTTAAATTTTCTCCATATTTCCATTTTTTTCATAAATAAACACAAGTCATATCGAATAAATTTTACCACTAACATGAAGTACAATATGTCACGAAAAAACTATCTCTGAATCAGTTAAAGCATTCCAGGGTTATAACCTCATAAAGTGACAGTGGTCAGAATTATAAAAATTGGCCTGGTCATTAAAGCTGCAAATTGGCTCTGTCAGTAAGGGGTTAAATAAAAACTTAAAATATGGTTACATTTTACGTAAGTAAGCTACACTTTGACAGCAGCTAGTCAATAAAATAAATTTGAAAAGTTAACTGGCAAAGGAAAAATTTAAATTGATGTTTATTACATTTGCAGATTACACAGGCAATGTGAACCAAGGTGAAACTTCACAACAAATTTTAAATGTAACCATTATGCATTTTGTTTTCAAAGTTTATAATTGGGCTTTTTGCATAATTGAGTGGCTAAAGCAAAAGAAGTCCACACACTGTAGATGTAAAAGTACAACAAATCAGTTTTATGCATATCAGCAAGCCATAAAAATGGTCTGAAGTTCAAGGAAGTACTCCCACCAAAGTTGTCTTTCTACCCAGCTAATTCTTCTCCTTTCTCTGCTCTATGTAGAAACAGGAAGTCTATTTTCCCTGCATTTATCATTCCGCTCTTCAACTCCTGACCCAGCTCCTCCTCCCCCTGCCAGAGACTTTTGCAGTGACTGATGACTAGTGCAGGGAAAGAGACATAGAGCTTAGAAGGATTCAGCTAGTCTTATCACGTGATGTCAGTGACCTAATGGAAAACAGAAGAATTAGCTGGGTAGAAAGGCAAAATGAGCAATTGTAAGTACTCATTGGTATATATTATACTAATTGCAATATATTAAGAAGATAAAAACTTTAATGGTAGTTTTTCTTCAATAGAAGAAAGAAACTGTTGGTTGTCCATAGTGTTGAAATGAAGTGCACTTTTTTGTGTTAATAGGTTATCACTTTAGCTCCTCAAGCAACCACTGCTGGAACAGAATGATTAGGAAAGATTCTGACTTCTTTCCAAGTACAGACATAAAAAATGCAGAATTCAGAAGAACAAATTTTATAAGAAATCATAAAAAAAAGTAAATATTTAGGTCAATATATAAAATATAACATCAAGGATTTTCAAAAAGTGTACAACAGTTGAGCTGAGATTATATTCTACTGATTGATAAAATTATGCATAAGGGACAGATCCTAAAATGGATGCAGTAGCTGATCATGGGTTATGTAGTGTCATTGTGAATTCTCTATTTGCTTGAACAATTGAAGGTGAAACTGGCGACATTCTCTTATCTATGCCATAACATTATGAAATGATGTGTTAGTGGAAATTTTGTTTTTAGAGTAGATCCTTTTTAAAGCACTTGAGACTGGGAACTCAAAGGAATAATAATGTTGAATGCAAAGCTATGCTTTGAAAACATTAGATTGCTAACTGCAATGTAATACCAATATTTAATGCTAAAACTGCATTAAAAAAATTATAGAATATTTAAACAATTTAAAATTGCACAATTAGGCCTCAGTGATAGTTCATCAACCTATACAAATACAGTACAGACCAAAAGTTTGGACACACCTTCTCATTCAAAGATTTTTCTGTATTTTCATGGCTATGAAAATTGTAGAATCACACTGAAGGCATCATAACTATGAATTAACACATGTGGAATTATACATTACATTTTACAAAAAAGTGTGAAACAACTGAAAATATGTCTTATATTCTAGGTTCTTCAAAGTAGCTACCTTTTGCTTTGATTACTGCTTTGCACGCAGAAAAGGTGAACGGATGGACTGTACATGCCTGGTTCCCACCGTGAAGCATGGAGGAGGAGGTGTGATGGTGTGGGGGTGCTTTGCTGGTGACACTGTTGGGGATTTATTCAAAATTGAAGGCATAGTGAACCAGAATGGCTACCACAGCAACTTGCAGCGGCATGCTATTCTATCTGGTTTGCGTTTAGTTGGACCATCATTTATTTTTCAACAGGACAATGGTCACCTCCAGGCTGTGTAATGTCTATTTGACCAAGAAGGAGAGTGTTGGGGTGCTATGCCAGATGACCTGGCCTCCACAGTCACCAGACCTGCACCCAATCAAAATGGTTTGGGGTGAGCTGGACCGCTCACCGCTTCAATTTTGAATAAATCCCCAACAGTGTCACCAGCAAAGTACCCCACACCATCACACCTCCTCCTCCATGCTTCACGGTGGGAACTAGGCATGTAGAGTCCATCCGTTCACCTTTTCTGCGTGAAAAGCAGTAATCAAAGCAAAAGGTACTGATAGGGAATCTAGATTGTGAGCCCCATCGGGGACAGCGACGATAATGTGTGCAAACTGTAAAGCGCTGCGGAATATGTTAGCGCTATATAAAAATAAAGATTATTATTATTATTACTTTGAAGAACCTAGAATATAATACATATTTTCAGTTGTTTCACACTTTTTTGTAAAGTGTAATGTATAATTCCACATGTGTTAATTCATAGTTTTGATGCCTTCAGTGTGATTCTACAATTCTCATAGTTATGAAAATACAGAAAATTCTTTGAATGAGAAGGTGTGTCCAAACTTTTGGTCTATACAGTATGTCTACACTTTTCTTAATATGTGTTAGGTTAAACAAATTTGTCATTGTATCTGCTTAATATAATCTCATTTAATTTAATAAAAAATGTTACATATACACAGTTTATATATTTTTAACATGTAATTATATGGGTGTCACATGGTTGATGGTATTGAATGGACATATATGTTGTTTTTCTAAGTGTTTCTTTAAAGGGAACCTGTTATTAGATTTCTGCAAACAAGTATGCCTTTTTCGATAATGCTGTGATGATTCAGTGAAAACATAGTTTGAAAAGTCAGACTATTGGGAAAAACCTGACTAGTGCAATGGAACCTCTGGCCATCTTCTCACCACACCTCTTCTTCTGTTGATTGACAGGTCTATCCCTCTGTACACAGATGGGAAAGACCACTCAATCAACTGGAGTTGTGCAGGGAAAAGCCAGACAGGGGCCTCATGGAAATATTCAGATTTTTCTTAAGGTCTCAGGCTTATCACACTTTGTTTCCCTAAAACATCACATTCACAACATTTCAAAAAAAGAAATGTCAAGCTGCAACCACACAGCAAGACTGCGATTCATGCTACTTGTAGTTCGAGCAGCCTGAATCTAATGACAGGTTAAGATGTCAGATTTTGGCTCATGCGAGTGTTAACATCCTAGAGAAATAGATCTTTTTCTTATGTGTACACCCAGTTGTATCCTAATTGCATACATTTTTTATCATTCTTTTTTTCTGTTTGAATTTTTTTAATCATCGACTTAACTAGGTATCAGTTAGATACAGATAGAACAAGAATTGAACTCTGAAGTACAAAACATGTCTTCCTTATTTCATCCGCGTCTTATGGATCCCCATAAATTTTAATGGCCAAGTCTGATCAGACAACTCTGATCAGAATAGGGACATGCTCCAAGACTCTTGAGCAGGAGACATGGAGACATTTTTAACACTGATGTTTATATGGCTCAATGAAATGCCATGAGTCAGCGTAGTCTCTGAAAAAAAAAATAGGCAGCACATTTTACAAAATAAATGAAGGTAAAATACTCTAGCTAAATCTTATGCAGTAACTCTGAATATTATCACATAGCTGTCAAAGTCAATCTATATTATTAATCAGATCATTAAGTAACTCTGGACCACCTATGGTTACTAAACTTCTGAGTGGTCTGCATTCTATTCTGCAGTAATTTTGTAAAACATCACTGTCATAGAGCAGAAGCATGCAATCCTGTAGCTGTGAAAGTCAGAAGCTGTCTGTGAAAGGAATGGTAGAGACTGTTTGTTGCTGTCTCTACCTTCTCGATTGCTATACACACAGTGCAAGCTGATAAGATGTGCTGACAGTGCTCCTCATGAGCCAGTGATCATGTGATCGCAGGACCTAAGGAAGAGCAAGAGCTGCAGCATCCGAGGAGACCCAGTGAGATGTGCTATGCAGCTAAGAGGCTACACTTCATTTAATATTCCAGCCCCAGTTACAGGCCAAGTCAGATTAAAAAAAATATTTCAATTTGGAAATGCCCCCATCCACCCAAGGTCTTTTATGAACTTTTGGGGGAACTATATGTGAAATAAATGTAAAATAAAATAAATATATAAAATGAAGGTTAAAGAAATAAGCAAGTAAGAAAAATTACTCTGCTCTCATAGAAAAAAGTGTCTGAAATATATTAAAATAATTGTTATAGAAAGTGGAACAAATTTTGAAATGTAGCTAACTGGGGATTTGTGAACATATAAAAATTAAAAAAATGTGATAGACACTCATTTCCTTTGTTTTCCCATCGATATCGGAGAAAAAATAAAAAAAAGAGTGTATGCTAAAAATATTGAAAAAATGACCCCTGTATCATGAAAATAGATACAAAAATTATTTGGATATCCAAAGAATAAAATTTATTCACATCTCTTTAACTCCTTAACGACCACCAATTCGCACAGTCCGTGCACAGTCCGTCATGGCAAGGTGTCAGTTTTGGCACCTTGACGGACTGTGCACGTCATGCCTTTGAACTACCACTGCGTGTAAACACGCAGTGGTAGTTCAGTGCCGACAGCTGTCACAGACAGCTGACCAAACACAGCAGCGAACAGGCAGAAGAGGCTGAAATTTCAGCCTCTTCAGCCCGATCAGTGCAGGAGCTCGGCGCTGCAGTGGCCGAGCTTCCTGCACTGACAGCCAGGAGCGGCGCCCCCGCCGCCCCTGGCTGTTAACCCCCTGACTGCAGCGCTCAGGGGGAGAGGCAGAGGGTCGGGAGCTCCCTCTGCCTCAGATCGGCGTCCTGCAATGTATTTGCAGGGCCCGATCTCTGCCTTGATGACCCGGGGGTTGTCATGACAACCTCCGGGTCATATAGCTATGGAAAGCCGCTGTGACCATGGTCTCAGCAGCTTTCACCATAGGTACAATGCATTGCAATGCTGGAGCATTGCAATGCATTGTACCTGCAATCAAAAGTAAAAAAGTGAAAGTCCCATAAAGGGACAAGGTAAAAAAAAAATTTTTTTTTAAAAATTGTAAAAAAAAATATTTAAAAATTATTTTAAAAAAATTCCCCTAAAAAATACACATTTTTATGTAATAAAAAAAAACAAAAAACGAAAAACAAAAAAAATACACATGTTTGATATTGCCGCATCCGTAAAAATCCCATCTATAAAAGCGTAACCCTAGTTAACCCCTTCAGTGAAAAACGTAAAAAAACCACAAAAAAGTAGTAAATTATACTTTTTCCAAGCGGTATCATCATACCGCTTGGAAAAAGTGCAATAACACGCGATCCAAAAGTCGGATATAAATAATCATGGTACCGCTGAAAACATGATCTTGTCCCGCAAAAAACAAGTTGCTACTCAGCATCATCAGCAAAAAAATAAAAAAGTTATAGCTCGCGGAATAAACTGATGCAAAAATAATTATTTTTCTATAAAAAATTTTTTATTGCGTAAAAAACGGCAAAACATAAAAAAATATATAAATGAGGTATCACTGTAATCATAGTGACCCGAAGAATAAAGCTGCTTTATCAATTTTATCACACGTGGAACGGAGGAAAAAAAAAAAAACAATTCCTGAATTTCTGGTTTTTGTTCATTCTGCTTCCACAAAAATCGGAATAGTAAGCGATCAAAAATGTTATGTGCCCGAATATGGTACCAATAAAAACGTCAGCTTGTCCCGCAAAAAATAAGCCCTCATATAACTCTGTCGGAAGAAATATGGAAAAATTATAGCTCTCAAAATACGGTGATGCAAAAATTTCTTACAAAAAATTCTTACAAAAAAAAGCATCTTTTAGTGTGTGACAGAAGCTAAACATGAAAAAAGTATGTAAATCTGGTATCGCTGTAATCGCACCGATCCGAAGAATAAAGTCGCCTAATCACTAATACCGCACGAGGAACGGCGTAAAAAAGAAACCTTTTGTGGATTTGTTCATTCTGCCTCCCAAAGATAGCAGTAAGGCGATCATAGTGGTTCCCCCCACATATGGGATATCAGCGTACTCAGCACAAATTTCACATCAACTTTTGAGGTCCTATTACTCCTGTTACCCTTATAAAAATAAAAATTTGGGGGCAAAAAGTTCATTTTTGTGGAAAAAAAATATGATTTTTTTATTTTCACGGCTCTACGTTATAAACTTCTGTGAAGCCCTTGGGGGTTCAAAGTGCTGACCACACATCTAGATAAGTTCCTTGGGGGTCTAGTTTGCAAAATGTGGTCACTTGTGGGGGGTTTCTACTGTTTAGGCACATCAGGGGCTCTCCAAGAGTGACATGACACCCGCAGACCATTCCATCAAAGTCTGCATTCAAAAACGGTGCTCCTTCCCTTCCGAGCTCTGCCATGCGATAAAATAGTGTTTCCCCCCACATATGAGGTATCAGCGTACGGTACTCAGAACAAATTGCACAATAGCATTTGGGGTCCTATTTCTCCTGTTACCCTTATAAAAATAAAAATTTGGGGGCAAAAAGATTATTTTTGTGGAAAAAAATATAAATTTTTTTATTTTCACGGCTCTACGTTATAAACTTCTGTGAAGCACTTGGGGGTTCAAAGTGCTCACCAGTAGTGTTGAGCATTCCGATACCGCAAGTATCGGGTATCGGCCGATATTCGCTGTATCGGAATTCCGATACTTAGTTCCGATATTTTTCCAATATCGTATACCGGAATCGGAAGTTCCCATAATTCTTTGAGAGGCAATGTGATTTTAGTCAGCCAATGAGGAATCTTATGAAGTGTGGGCACATCCTGTAATGCTGCGGTCATCTTAACTAATGGCATGGCTGTGATTGGCTGCTGAAATGATGTCAGAATGCACTATAAAAGGCGCCGCCGCCATTTTAGCATCACTGTGCTGTGAACTCAGTTAGGGACAGAACGCTGTTCTGCTGACTTTGAGGGACAGTTAGATATTGCGATTTTGTGTACTGGGCTTTAGGCAGGCTAGTTTACCAACCGCTGTGTAAAGCTTCCTTTTGCCAGTGTTGTTTTAACAGCTCTGTGCAAGGTGTGTGTGAGAGTGCAGGTGACGCTGCAATTTGCTCTGCATGCAACGCTGTCTGTAGGCATCTGCACGTGTCACTCACAGACTCTTTTTTTTTTCTTCAGTGTAATTCTTGCTGCTCCATGCAATTTAACTATTAGTGTGACGCGCTTCCATCCGTATCCAATACATTGGTTGCAAACACTATAGAAGTAGACAAAGGAGTAGCCTTTCACAGATTGTGAACAGTTGTGTTTCAGTGTTCACTTCAGTCTGTGTTTTTTATTTTTTGAGTGCACATCACGCTCCAGTTACTTGTTCAAGCACTGCTGCTTGTACTCTGCTGAGCGTGTCTCAGTGCCTCATCCTTTTCATTTATCTCCAATTGGTGCTGCTCCATTATATTTGAAAAAAATCTAATCTATTAGTGTGATGCGCTTCCATCCGTATACAATACATTGGTTGCAAACACTATAAAAGTACAGAAAGGAGCCTTTTACAGATAGTGAACAGTTGTCTGCAGTGTTCACTGCAGTCTCTGAGGAATAACCACACTTAGGCCTTATAACTTTTCTGACTTTCTTTATCAATCTACCAAGATGAAGAAGGCAGGGAGTAAGGCACGTGGTCGTGGCCGTGGAGTTTCAGCAGGGAGAGGACGTGGGGATTCTGTGGCTGCTGCCGCACCCAGTGACACAGCATCCACCAGTTTTCCCCGTGAGCGTTCCTTTATGCGCACTTTTGTAGGAGCTCAGCGTACCCCCTGCTGCGGGAAGAACAAATTGAAGCCGTTGTTGGTTGGATGGCAGCCAATGCATCGACTTCAATTCCTTCCACCTCCTCTCAGGACCACAGCACTGTTGAACAACCATCTGTCTCTTCACCGCCTGCCAAATTGCCCAGGCAGTCAGAGAGTTCTGAACTGGAGCCAGCTGAGTCTCTGCTTCTGTTCTCAGAATCTGTTGGCTTGCAAACAGGGGCCCAGCCAAGCAGCATTCTGGAATGTGAAGAAGAGGCAGTATGCAGTGATGCGCAACAGCTGTGTCTCTCTGAATGTGAAGAGGCGGGTGAGCCAGTGCCGATGGTCAGCACACCGCAGAACGCATCTGATGATGATGAGACTCAGGTGCCATTTTCTGTTGAGCATGGTGCTGGCCAGACCACCCAACAGCAGCAGGTGTTGGAAGAGGGTAGTGGAGATGATGAGGTTCAAGACCCAACATGGCGTGAGGAACAGGAAGGTGGTGGTAGCAGCTCTGAGGAAGAGATTGCCTCAACGGTCCAAACAGTAGGGAGAGGTAGGCTGCAGACTCGGTTGCCTGTAGCCTCCAGTTTGGCACCCGTTTGTAGCAGTTCTCTTCCAACAGCCAAAACGGGCGCTCCCAGGACTTGCATTGCGTGGTCCTTTTTTGACACACTTGCAGATGATATTTGCTATGTCAAATGCAAGCTGTGTAATCAAAAAGTAAAAAGAGGTAAAAATGTCAGTAACCTTAATACCACAAATATGTGGAAACATGTGCGGTCAAAGCACGTGGTTGAGTTCCAAAGACACACTGGAGATGTAGGCCAACCTACAGCAGCACCTACATCTTCAGCTCGTGTTGGAGCCTCTTCCTCCAGCTCACACACAGCTGGTTTGGCTTCCTCACAGGATCGCCATGGAAGAACCTCTGTCACTGTTGTCCAAAGACCCAGTGTTATTCCACCCACAGCTGCAAGTTCCCTGTCATCCTTACACTCCCAGGCCACAAAAGAGCCATCGGTAGCACAGGCATGGGATAAAAGACGGCCATACTCGGCAAACCATCCACGAGCACAGGCTCTGAATGCTGGCATTGCAAAACTCCTGTCCCTTGAAATGCTGTCATTCAGGCTGGTGGAGACTGACAGTTTCCGTAACTTAATTGCATTAGCAGTCCCACAATACAATGTGCCCAGCCGATTTTATTTCAGCAGGCAAGCCGTCCCTGGTCTGCAAAAGCATGTTGAGGGAAAAATTAAACATGCGCTACTAAATGCCGTCAGTAGCAAGGTCCACCTGACCACCGATGCGTGGACCAGTACCCATGGCCAGGGACGATACCTTTCCCTCACTGCCCATTGGGTCAATGTTGTGGAGCCGGGTACAGATCTTGCGAGTGGCGCTGTACGTGTTCTGCCAACTCCAAGGATTGCAGGAATCAAATCTGTCCACATTGACTCCTCCTCCTACTCCAGTTCCTCAGAATCATCGCTGCAGGAGCCGTCACGGTCTACCTCCACATGGACCCGTGAACGCTTACCTGATGCGACCGATATGAGCACAGCCGTGGCCAAACGTCAACAGGCCGTCCTGAAATTATTTTCCATGGGGAATCGAAGCCACACAGCGCAGGAGCTCTGGAATGCCATCAAGCAGGAGAGCGACGTGTGGTTTTTGCCAGCGAATCTCCAGCCAGGCTTGGTAGTGTGTGACAATGGCCGAAATCTGGTGGCAGCTCTGGGCCTTGGCAACCTCACTCACATACCATGTCTGGCACATGTGCTCAACTTGGTCGTGCAGAGTTTTTTGAGGGACTATCCGGATCTTGATGCACTGCTGCACAAGGTCCGCCTAGAGTGCGCTCACTTGCGACGTTCCAGCATGGTCAGATCACGCATTGCAGCTCTGCAACGCAGATTTCGCCTTCCTGAACATCGCATCATATGTGACGTACCCACCAGGTGGAATTCCACATTACATATGTTGGAGCGGTTGTGTGAGCAGCAGCCAGCAGTAATGGAGTATCAGCTGCATCAGGCGCAATCAACTCGCAATTTGCGCCGTTCACACTTCACCACTACTGAGTGGTCCTCTATGAAGGACATCTGCCACGTTTTGCGTGCGTTTGATGAGTCAACGCAGATGGCGAGTGCAGATGATGCACTAGTCACCCTGACTGTCCCCCTTATCTGCCTGCTTCAAAAAACACTGCAAGCACTAAGGGATGAGGTTTTGGAAGAGGTGGAGGATAAGGAGTCACAAATTCCATCACCTTCTGGACAGTCAGCGCAACGTGGTTCCTCACAAAGGGCTGGGCAGGGCTCACTTTGTGAGGAGGATGAGGAGGAGTCAATGGAGGAGGAAGACATCGCTCCAGAGGGAGGTACACAACGCTCTAGTCAGTATGTAGAGCGAGGGTGGGGTGATGCAGAGCAGGCAGAGATGACGCCTCTTGCAGGGGACAGCGTTTGTTGGCCAGTTGGGAGTCTGCAGCACATGGTTGATTTCATGCTGCAGTGCCTGAGAAACGACCGCCGCATCGCCCACATTCTCACCACGTCTGATTATTGGGTGTACACCCTCCTAGACCCTCGCTACCGGGACAACGTCAAAAGCCTCATCACACCGTTGAACCGGGAGCGTAAAATGCGGGAGTACCAAGACACACTGGTGCAATCCATAATGTTCTCCATTCCAGCCGAGAGCACTGCTGCTGGTACTGCTTTACAAAGCAGCTCTGTGCGTCGAGGCAGTGGAGACAGCTCTGCAACAAGAGGGAGCACAAGCAGCGCCTCTGCACAGGGCAAGACCAGTATGTTCCAAATGTTGCGAAGTTTTGTGGCAGTGCCACAAATGTCTACACCATCCGAGACGGCTCCAGTCAGCAGGAGGCAACGTTTCTGTAAGATGGTGACAGACTACATGTCTTTCCCTCTCAGTGTACTCCCAGATGGCTCTTCCCCATTCAAGTTTTGGGTCTCTAAGCTGGATACATGGCCAGAGCTTAGCCAGTATGCATTGGAGGTGCTGGCTTGCCCTGCTGCCAGTGTATTATCGGAGCGCGTCTTTAGTGCTGCAGGTGGTGTACTAACAGACCGTCGCATGCGACTATCCTCCGATAATGTAGACCGGCTTACTTTTCTGAAAATGAACAAGGCATGGATCTCGCCAGAATTTTTCTGTCCGTTTTCAGATTAAATAACTGGTTCGCAACGTTATCCATGTCTCCTGTTATGTTCATCGTTCTACCACCTGAACTCTACTCTCTGGGCTACAACACTGGCAGTTGCTGCTCAGAAGTGTCGTGTCCACAGACCAATACAAAAGCTATAGTGTTACTGGGGTTCAGTATGTCAGCTGTTCCCCTGCTGTGTGAACGGCAAAAAGTCATGCTGCCTCCACCCTGTTGTCTTCTCATCCCTGGGCTTCAACACCGCCAGTTGTTGCTCGGAAGTGTCATTGTCACGGGTACTCACTCCTGCCCAGACAGGTTACAGCACGCCATCTGTTTCCTGTCAGTGTAAACGTCACTTAGCCTCAATAAGTTGTCCTGTCGTGTTGCGGTCGGGTTAGCCGACTCTATGGTGCTTGGAGTTTAGGTGCTTCCTATGTGTGCTGCGGGATATGCAAATAAAGGCTGTTTCCGTTGTGACAATAGGACAATCACCCACTGTAGTACTGTGGGATTCGGTAACTGCGGCCGGCTCGCGGCCTGTCAACTTAAATTTCCATGGGTACCTTCTGCTACCCGTCCGGGTTCCAGTACCGTCAGCTGGTTCTCCGCAGTGCCTTTGCCCTAGGTGCCTCCATCTCGGTATCCGAGTTCCAGCAACGTCTGCTGGTCCTTGGTAGTGCTTTGGAGCACAGGTACCTCCTGCTTAGTAACCGTGTCCCAGTAACGTCAGCTGGTCCTCGGTTGTGCCATTGGCTCTTTTCCTTCTGCTGCTCCTCCGGGTTCCAGCACAGTCAGCTGGTCCTCGTTACTTGCATTGGCTCTTGTACCTTCTGCTACCCGTCCGGGTTCCAGTACCGTCAACTGGTTCTCCGCAGTGCCTTTGGCCTAGGTGCCTCCATCTCGGTATCCGAGTTCCTGCAATGTCTGCTGGTCCTTGGTAGTGCTTTGGAGCACAGGTACCTCCTGCTTAGTAACCGTGTCCCAGTAACATCAGCTGGTACAAGGTTGTGCTACAAATACAAGATACAGAACAAGAGACACAAGAACAATAAGCAGAAGATCTAAAAGCAGAACATGAAGTATAAGACCAAAATGAAGAGCAAAATATATGCTCTAAATTATAAGCAGAAGAAGACTAAGCAGTGTATGGGGGTGAGTCCGTTCCTCCTCGTGGTGCCCCTGGAAAATGCCTGCTGCTGCTGCAGGCTAAACTGAACACGGACAAATACTGTTGTAATTTAAATTTTTTGTGACAGCAAGAACGGAAGAATGAAAAATTCATACTTTGACAGATTACAAGTACAGGATTCTCTGTCACAAATAAGAATATGATGAAGAAGATGAAGTACAATATGAATTAGAATGATAGTTTAATAAGAAGAATATGATGTAATGTTAACAAAAAGATGAATAGCAAGAAGTTTAAGAAGATAAAGAAGGTGAAGATGAAGAATAATTTGATGAAAAAGATGATGCTGCTGAAGATTATGAAGGAGAAAGTGTGTCAAAAGTTAAAAAGGTGAAGAGCATGGAAGTTGTGAAATATACATATTTGCCAAAATAGAAAAAACGTGAACAACATTGTCAATTTCTTCGTCAATCCGAACATCTTTAAAAAAAAAAATATTTATGCTATTCCATTTGATTGGGTTAAACATCTATGCCTTTAATGTCTCCTCACCTTCCCCAATACATTCTACATTACTCTTTGTTGTTTTCCTTCATGTACAATTAACCAACAAGGCAAGAATGGGGTTTTTTTAATTCCGATATTTTGTTCCCATAGACTTACATTGGATTTCCTGTATCGGTATCGGGTATCGCCGATATTTTTTGGGTATCGGCGATACCATTCCGATTCCGATACTTTTGGATATCGGAAAGTATCGCTCAACTCTACTCACCAGACATCTAGATAAGTTCCTTGGGGGTCTAGTTTCCAAAATGGGGTCACTTGTGGGGGGTTTCTACTGTTTATGCACATCAGGGGCTCTCCAAACGTGACATGACACCCGCAGACCATTCCATCAAAGTCTGCATTTGAAAATGGCGCTCCTTCCCTTCCGAGCTCTGCCATGTGTCAAAATAGTGGTTTACCCCCACATATGGGGTATCAGCGTACTCAGGACAAATTGCACAATAACTTTTGTGGTCCATTTATCATTTGGAAAATAAAAATTGGGATGAAAAGATCATTTTTGTGGAAAAAATATGATTTTTTAATTTTACGGCTCTACGTTATAACCTTCTGTGAAGCCCTTGGGGTTCAAAGCTCTCACAACACATTTAGATAAGTTCCCTGGGGGGTCTAGTTTCCAAAATGGGGTCACTTGTGGGGGTTTTCCACTGTTTAGGCACATCAGGGACTCTCCAAATTTGACACGGCGTCCAATCTCAATTCCAGCCAAAAAAGTTAAATGGCACTGCTTCCCTTCCGAGCTCTGCCATGCGCCCAAATAGTGGTTTACCCCACATATGGGGTATCAGCGTACTCAGGACAAATTGCACAATAACTTTTGGGATACATTTATCCTTTGAAAAATAAAAGTTGGGGGTGGAAAAGATCATTTTTGTGGAAAAAATATGATTTTTATATTTTAAGGCTCTACGTTATAACCTTCTGTGAAGCCCTTGGGGGTTCAAAGTGCTCACCACAGATCTAGATAAGTTCCTTGGGGGGGTATAATTTCCAAAATGGGGTCACTTATGGGGGGTTTCCACTGTTTAGGTACATTAAGGACTCTCCAAACGCTACATGGTGTCCGCTCTCGATTCCAGCCAATTTGACATTCAAAATCTCAAATGATGCTCCTTCCCTTCTGAGCACTGCCGTGCGCCTTAGATTTGTTTTCCCTACACATGGGGTATCTGTGTACTCAGGAGAAATTGTACAACAAATATTGTGGTTCATTTTCTCCTGATACCCTTGACAAAATTTAAAAAATTGTGTCGAAAGAAAAATTTTGGGAAAAAAGTTAAATGTTCATTTTTTCCTTCCACATTGCTTCAATTCTTGTGAAGTACCTAAAGGGTTAATAAACTTCTTGAATGTGGCTTTTAACACCTTGAGGGGTGCAGTTTTTAGAATAGTGTCACTTTTGGGTATTTTCTGTCATATTGACCCATCAAATTCACTTCAAATGTGAGGTGGTCCCTAACAATAATGGTTTTGTAAATTTTGTTGGAAAAATGAGAAATTGCTGGTCAACTTTTAACACTTATAACTTCCTAACAAAATAAATTTTGGTTCCAAAATTGTGCTGATGTAAAGTAGACATGTAGGAAATGTTATTTATTAACTATTTTTGTGACATATCTCTCTGATTTAATGGCATAAAAATTAAGTTTGAAAATTGCAAAATTTTCAAAATTTTTGCCATATTTCTGTTTTTTTCATAAATAAACGCAAGTTATATCGAAGAAATTTTACCACTGTCATGAAGTACAATATGTCACGAGTAAACATTCTCAGAATCGCCAAGATTCGTTGAAGCGTTCCAAAGTTATAAGCACATAAAGAGACAGTGGTCTGAAATGTAAAAATTGGCCTGATCATTAACCTACAAAATGGCTTGATCATTAAGGGGTTAAGGAGTCTTATTTCTCAGATATTCTTTTTAACAGTGCTGAGGAATAAGGGACTATAACTGCCCGGCAGTGGCAATTAACGCGGTGTCAACTGTACATGACAGCAGACACCCTGCACTATTCGCCCCGGCCAGTTTTGAAGCCGATCAGGGCGCGGTATTTAATTGGTTGCAAGGGGGTAACAAGACCCGCTTATTAACCAAGAGAGAATAGCGGGTTCTGATGGTTACCATGGCACCCTGAAGTCATGTGATGATGGCCTGTGAGATCCAGTTATAAGCTTAGTCTCACAAGATGTGTGAGTGACTTACAGACAGTCTCTTGTACTGCAGTACACGAGTACTGCAGAGTATGAGACCAGAGATCAAAATAAAAATGATACATATCCCACAGTGGGACTAAGCAAAAAAGTAAAAACAGTAAAATAAAATTAATAAAAAAGTGAAAAAAAATAAAAAAAAGCGCACACAAATCACGGAAAGCATTTTTGCCATACAAAACACAGCTTTTGTGATAAAACAAAATTAAAAAGAATATGTGTATAACAGTAACTAGGTTTGTGAACAAGCCAAAACAGATAAAAAACCTTAAAAAACAATAATTTTATTTGATATTCACTAAAATATACCAACAGAACATCATGTGATGTCAAAGACATCAAAGAAGCTACACACTATTTGGATACTAGATCACCTCTATCCTTAAGTCTACCTGCCAGTGGAGGTTGGCACTATAAAATAAATGAGAAATGGCTCCTCCGCTACATGGCTGCTGTTCCTAAAGGAGCCGTAGAATTACATACAATACCAACAAATTACCTCAGTCTAGATAAAATATGAGCCTTTATGATAGCTTATAAAATCTCTTATTGATAATACTCTGCAAGTAGATAAAATGCTATCCCACCATCACACCACCTCCTCCATGCTTCACGGTGGGAACTAGGCATGTAGAGTCCATCCGTTCACCTATTCTGTGTGCAAAGCAGTAATCAAAGCAAAAGGTGGCTACTTTGAAGAACCTAGAATATAAGACATATTTTCTTATTTTCTTTTGTTTCACACTTTTTTGTAAAGTGTAATGTATAATTCCACATGTGTTAATTCATAGTTTTGATGCCTTCAGTGTGATTCTACAATTTTCACAGTCATGAAAATTCAGAAAAATCGTTGAATGAGAAGGTGTGTCCAAACTTTTGGTCTGTACTGTATGTATATAAAGTGCTTGTGCTCTTTGCAAAATATACAATGATCATGATACTTTATATAGACCAAGGTAGGTAATACTTCAGACTCCTCCCATCCATATGTAAACAAGGACCCATTGCCAAGCAAATAAACAGAAACCAAAGGGTGATATGCATTCTAGAAAAATTGCCAAGGACCAAACATAGATATAATCATTTAAAGAAAATGGATTTACTTATCGCTTAAAAAACACTTCTCATGATGTTTGAAGAATTTATTCCACCTGAGCTTACGCCCAAATAGATTCAAGTCCTTCACCCAGTTAAAACAATTGTATGATGGAGTGGGGACATAGTTGAGGCCTTTGCACAAGACATTGTATTCTACCCCTGTTAATACATGTGGAGAGAGGTTTTTGATTTGCCCTCTGTTTATTGATGTCTTTTCTTTAGGTTTGTGTGAATCCCATTCTCTAAAAAAGAGGAACATAAGGGGAAACGTGAGGATGACTGCCCAGGAGGGGATGGTGATCAGCTTCTGTCATGTGTTTTGTTCAACTCTTCCTGTGAATCCTTGTTCTGACTGATTCCTTTGTCCCCTCCATCTCTGTGTGGAAAACCTTCCTCCACCACGGCCTCAGCCTTTGCTGGTTGGGTCCTGCCTCTCTGTGTCGGACGTATCAATATCCGATGAAGAGGGGTCCTCAGCCTTGGGACCAGTATAGTGATATGTCTGGTCCCGAAACTACCTCAAATTCCCCTGTAGCAGCGTTTTCTTTCTGTCCTTCAAAAAGGAAATTCTAGGGCTCCTTATGGACAGCCGCTGTGGAGTGGGGGCGCAATTTCTCATATATTTTATGGTGCCAACCTCTGCTGGCAGGGGTGATCTAGTATCCAAATAGGGTTTAGCTTTATTGATATTTATACATCACATGGTGTTCTGTTTGTTGGTATATTGTAATGAGTTTCAAATAAAATTATTGTTTTTTAAGGTTTTTTATATGTTTTGGCTAAAACAAATTGGTATCACCACGTCTGGAAAGACCCACTCTATAAAACTGGCACATTATTTATTTTTTATGCCGAACGCCGTAAACAAAATAATAAAAACACATGCCAAAAATGACGCTTTTTCATCATATGGATTTGCAATAAAGTGAATAAAAATCAATCAAAAAGATGTATGTAGAAAAAAATAAATGATATGCATACGTGAAATCGCCAAATCATCCCCCAAAAAACAAGCCCTAACATGGCTCATTTAGCAAAAAAATAAAAGTTATAGCTCTTTTGCGATGCAAAAACAAATTCATTTTTGTAAAATATTGTTTTTAGTCTGTAAAAATAGCAAAGCATAAAAGACAATATAAATTTGGTATTGCTATAAGTGTACTGACTCGACAAACAAATCTGTCTTATCTCTTTTACCTCATGGTGAACGGCGCAAAAAAAAAACTCTAACTGAATCGCTGGTTTTTGTTTACCAGTGTTTGAATAATCTGAATAAAAAGTGATCAAAAATATTATGTGACCCAAAATGGTGCCAAAAAATAAGCTCTCATACAGCTCTGTTCACCAAAAAAATAAAATAATTACAGTTAATAATAATAATAATTTTATTTCTATAGCGCCAACATATTCCGCAGCACTTTACATTATAGAGGGGACTTGTACAGACAATAGACATTACAGCATAACAATAAATACAGATCAAAGTAGATACCAAGAGGAATGAGGACCTTGGTCGCAAGCTTACAATCTATGAGTTCTTAGAATGTGGTGAGGAAAAAACTACTTTTTATAAAAAAGCATTTTTACAGTGTGATAACAGCAAATCCTAAACGAAAAAATATATAAATCTGATATCGCTGTAATTGCACCGACCTGAAGAATAAATCCGCCTTACCACTTATACCACATGGTGAACTGTGCAAAAATAAAAATAAGAACTATTCTTCTACTGCTGTCTATTTATTCATTTTACCTCCCAAAAATCAGAATAAGGCTTGGCTCATATTTATCCTGCGCTTTCCTCTGAGCGCTTATTGTGAAGAAACCAGATTGTATCTTAATTTCCCAGACAACCATGTTTTTGTAAACCCACAAGAATTGACACTTTTATCTATATATTGGCTTGTAGATTTAACTGTTTATGTCTGGTGGGTTAAGAAGACAGAATTTCATACGATTTAACATACTATGTAAAGGGTATGCCACACTAAACGAGATCGCTAACGAGATCGCTAACGAGATCACTAAAACGTCACTATTTTGCGATCTCGTTAGCGACCTCGTTGTGTGTGGCATGTAGCAACGATGTGGCCCCTGCTGTGATGTCGCTGATCGTTCACTAGCGTTCTGGACCGTTTTTTGATCGTTGGCGTCCCGCTGGTGAGCCTATATCGCTGTGTTTGGCACCTTTTGCGAACGACGAGCGACCTCGTTTCTGACGCATGAGTTTTTAGCGTCACGGAGTGGATCGCAATATCTGTAAGTTCTCTTTTGCGTCACAGAGAGGATCGCAGAAGTTGCAAAGCAGGCTAGCAGGACGCAGAGAGCAGGAGCGATGCTGGAAATTCCTATGAATCAGAAGCGCTCAGTACATGCTAATGACAGATCCTAACGACTGCCAAAGTCGTTAAAGAGATCGCTGACCGCTGATGTGTCGTTTATGAGATCTGTTTGGCAGCTACTAGCGACCTAAAAGAGATCACACCAACGATCTTGTTAGCTTGCGTCGTTATCGAGATCGCTAACGAGATCGCTAAGTGTGGCAGTACCTTAAAGGGTATGTCATACTAAACGAGATCGCAAACGAGATCGCAAACGAGATCACTAAAACGTCACTATTTTGCGATCTCGTTAGCGACCTCGTTGTGTGTGGCATGTAGCAACGATGTGGCCCCTGCTGTGATGTCGCTGATCGTTCACTAGAGTTCTGGACCGTTTTTTGATCGTTGGCGTCCCACTGGTGAGCCTGAATCGCTGTGTTTGGCACCTTTTGCGAACGACGAGCGACCTCGTTTGTGACGCATGAGTTTTTAGCATCACGGAGTGGATCGCAATATCTGTAAGTTCTCTTTTGTGTCACAGAGAGGATCGCAGAAGTTGCAAAGCAGGACGCAGAGAGCAGGAGCGATGCTGGAAATTCCTATGAATCAGAAGTGCTCAGTACATGCTAATGACGTCCTAACGACCGCCAAAGTCGTTAAAGAGACCGCTGGTGTGTCGTTTATGAGTTCTCCTGTTTGGCAGCTACTAGCGTCCTAAAAGCGATCACTCCAACGATCTCGTTAGCTTGCGTCGTTATTGAGATCGCTAACGAGATCGCTAAGTGTGGCAGTACCTTAAGTCTTTAACAGTGACTTGTACATAGTGTTTATCTCTGTTTATTGTGTGCTGATATGCTAATTGTGTATTGTATTCTATAACCCGTTATTGACTTTGAAGGTAGATAGGGAAAGGCTGTGAGGATGAACTGAAGTACACTGGGTAAATCTAAAAATAGCTTACATGTTTGGGGTATAAAAACAAGAGACAGAGAGAGCAGATCAGATCCCATCTCATCACCCAGAGCTACCAGTCGGAGATTCTGCACAACACTCAATGGACAAGAGACAGGACTGCAGCTAATTCATCATGGCACCATCATGAGGGACACAGATCTGTGATTCTAAGGGAAACAACCTAGTAGTTTTCGGCTCTGGTTGGAAGGACACAGAACTGATCCAGTGACCATCTCTGAACCATGGATATGTTTGGAGAAGGCAAGGTTTTGGGACTCGCTGGTCGCCTGGTTCCATGGAGATGATCGCAAAAGCCTGGTGTTGACTCTCGTGTCAACTGGCTTTGGACCTTGTATGGACAGTCACCTCCCTATGCTTGTTGTTATCTCTTCTCTGTGTGTATATCACAGGTGGAATAGTGACCCTGGGAGCTGTGACATTTTGTCAACTGGCTTTGGAACCTCTAAGGACTTATGGACTGTCCTCTGTCATCTCCCTACGCTTGTCAATATCTCTTCTCTGTGTGTATATCACAGGTGGAATATGGACCCTGGGAGCTCTGACATAACATGTACCATTATCCAGGCAAGTCAGCGGAAGTGTTAGGCCCTGTAATGTGCACCATGTTGGGGGTAATTGCTGGGATTGTTCTGTTTGCTATTAGGTGTTGTGGTTCAATAAAGTATTGCCACAATGTTTTACCCTAACCCTGTGTTGTCTGTGTAGTGTTATGCCCACATTTAACAGGAGAGCGGGCATTAGTCGGGATGATCCCTGGTCCATGCAGTTTTGACATGACCCCCGCTGACCCCCTGCTTCTCCACACTTATGTTGGGGGGTTTCCATGTAAATTCTCCAAAACTGCAATTCAGACAAAACGCCTGACGTAACCACTCACTTTTGAGGCGGATGGAGCCACTATGGTCTCAGTGGTGTACCATCAATTGACAAAAAAGGAGGAAGCCAAGTCACTAGCAAAATGGCATATTTTAATAGAGGAAAATTAGGTTATGATACTAAAAGAACCTTTATCCTTTATTGTAGGTCCATAAAAACATCTTGCTGATGTTGGTTCAGACCACACAGGGTCCTTAGTCATAGCAAATAACAAAACATACACAGAAAAATTTTATACAAAACAAAGGAGGTATACTGTTAGGTGCCAGGATTCTCCAGCTGCACAGGGTAGATCCCAAGCCTTGTCTGCCTCTGCACTCTCCCATTCCGCTTCAGCCACTGCTGGTGCTGCTGAGCATAGACGTCGGTCCCAGCATCTTGCTCAGGCTTGTGCTGTTCGTTTGGTTACTGCTGGCTCTCCAGCCAAGTCTATGGTAACCAGCGATAGGCAGCAGCCAGCGGACGCTCTGGAGGCTAAGTCCAGAAACCACCTTACTGAGTATGTCTGTGATGTGGCGGCGTCTTATTGGTGGTTGGTCGTCAGCTGCTCTGGTGATGTGGCAGCTCCGGATTGGCCTACAAGCAAGGTCCTGTCCGACTGGACATGAGATTTACGTATAAAAGGTTCTCAGAGGCGCACGCCAGCGCTAGTGTGATTTGTGATGGAGTATGAGTGGATATGCTACCACTCTGTGTGCACGTGTGCCACTCTTATAATGGCAACTGTGTGTCTAGGCAGGCAGTGTAGTGTGGGAACTCCCGCTTGGCTTTGTATCTGTCTCCGGTTGTGTGTGCGGTTAGCACAGCTTAGTTACAGAGCAAGCACAACCACAACCACCAGCCTTGACTTCCCTAAGGGGAGCGATAGGGACCCCACCTAGCATCATATTTGCTTTAGCCCTGTGACATTTAACTAAGTGCTCTTTTGTTCAGTACCGCTCAGTGAAGTAACTCAGCAAGGTACTCTGTGTATTATTCACACGGTGTGGCTTTTAACACCATGTGATCTAGCAATCGCTCGCTGTCTAGGTTACGTCATTACTAGTGTTGAGCATTCCGATACCGCAAGTATCGGGTATCGGCCGATATTCGCGTTATCGGAATTCCGATACTTAATTCCGATACTTTTTCAATATCGTATACCGGAATCGGAAGTTCCCATAATTCTTTGAGAGGCAATGTGATGTTAGTCAGCCAATGATGAATCTTATGAAGTGTGGGCACATCCTGTAATGCTGCGTCATCTTAACTAATGGCATGGCTGTGATTGGCTGCTGAAATGATGTCAGAATGCACTATAAAAGGCGCCGCAGCCATTTTAGCGTCACTGTGCTGTGAACTCAGTTAGGGACAGAACGCTACTCTGCTCACTCTGAGGGACAGTTAGATATTGCGATTTTGTGTACTACTGTGCTTGAGGCAGGCTAGTTTACCAACCGCTGTGTAAAGCTTCATTTTGCCAGTGTTGTTTTAACAGCTCTGTGCAAGGTGTGTGTGTGACAGTGCAGGTGACGCTGCAGTTTGCTCTGCATCCACCGCTGTTTGTAGGCATCTGCACGTGTCACTGACTCTTTTTTTTTTTTATTTTATTTTGTGGAATTGGTGCAGCTCCATTATATTAGAAAAAAATCAAATCTATTAGTGTGACGTGCTTCCATCCGTATACAATACATTGGTTGCAAACACTATAGAAGTACAGAAAGGAGCCTTTCACAGCTACTGAACAGTTGTCTGCAGGGTTTACTGTAGTCTGTGAGCTTTTCATTTTGTGAGTGCAGATTACGCTCCAGTTAGTTCTTCAACCACTGCCGGTTGTAGTCTGCTGAGCGTGTGTCACTGCCTCATCCTTCACATTTTTCTCTAATTGGTGCTGCTCCATTTTAGTGGAAAAAAATCTAATCTATTAGTGTGACGCGCTTCCATCCGTATACAATACATTGGTTGCAAACACTATAGAAGTACACAAAGGGGCCTTTAACAGCTACTGAACAGTTGTGTTTCAGTGTTCACTGTAGTCTGTGAGCTTTTCATTTTGTGAGTGCAGATTACGCTCCAGTTAGTTCTTCAACCACTGCCGGTTGTAGTCTGCTGAGCGTGTGTCACTGCCTCATCCTTCACATTTTTCTCTAATTGGTGCTGCTCCATTTTAGTGGAAAAAAATCTAATCTATTAGTGTGACGCGCTTCCATCCGTATACAATACATTGGTTGCAAACACTATAGAAGTACACAAAGGGGCCTTTAACAGCTACTGAACAGTTGTGTTTCAGTGTTCACTGTAGTCTGTGAGCTTTTTATTTTGTGAGTGCAGATTACGCTCCAGTTTGTTCTTCAACCACTGCCGGTTGTAGTCTGCTGAGCGTGTGTCACTGCCTCATCCTTCACATTTTTCTCTAATTGGTGCTGCTCCATTTTAGTGGAAAAAAATCTAATCTATTAGTGTGACGCGCTTCCATCCGTATACAATACATTGGTTGCAAACACTATAGAAGTACACAAAGGGGCCTTTAACAGCTACTGAACAGTTGTGTTTCAGTGTTCACTGTAGTCTGTGAGCTTTTCATTTTGTGAGTGCAGATTACGCTCCAGTTTGTTCTTCAACCACTGCCGGTTGTAGTCTGCTGAGCGTGTGTCACTGCCTCATCCTTCACATTTTTCTCTAATTGGTGCTGCTCCATTTTAGTGGAAAAAAATCTAATCTATTAGTGTGACGCGCTTCCATCCGTATACAATACATTGGTTGCAAACACTATAGAAGTACACAAAGGGGCCTTTAACAGCTACTGAACAGTTGTGTTTCAGTGTTCACTGTAGTCTGTGAGCTTTTCATTTTGTGAGTGCAGATTACGCTCCAGTTTGTTCTTCAACCACTGCCGGTTGTAGTCTGCTGAGCGTGTGTCACTGCCTCATCCTTCACATTTTTCTCTAATTGGTGCTGCTCCATTTTAGTGGAAAAAAATCTAATCTATTAGTGTGACGCGCTTCCATCCGTATACAATACATTGGTTGTAAACACTATAGAAGTACACAAAGGGGCCTTTAACAGCTACTGAACAGTTGTGTTTCAGTGTTCACTGTAGTCTGTGAGCTTTTCATTTTGTGAGTGCAGATTACGCTCCAGTTTGTTCTTCAACCACTGCCGGTTGTAGTCTGCTGAGCGTGTGTCACTGCCTCATCCTTCACATTTTTCTCTAATTGGTGCTGCTCCATTTTAGTGGAAAAAAATCTAATCTATTAGTGTGACGCGCTTCCATCCGTATACAATACATTGGTTGCAAACACTATAGAAGTACACAAAGGGGCCTTTAACAGCTACTGAACAGTTGTCTGCAGGGTTCACTGTAGTCTGTGAGGAATAACCACACTTAGGCCTTATAACTTTTCTGACTTTCTTTATCAATCTACCAAGATGAAGGAGTCAGTGAGTAAGGCACGTGGTCGTGGTCGAGGCCGTGGATTTGCAGCAGGGAGAGGACATGGGGATTCTGTGGCTGCTGCCGCACCCAGTGACACAGCATCCACCAGTTTTCCCCGTGAGCGTTCCTTTATGCGCACTTTTGTAGGAGCTCAGCGTACCCCCCTGCTGCGTGAAGAACAAATTGAAGCCGTTGTTGGTTGGATGGCAGCCAATGCATCGACTTCAATAGCTTCCACCTCCTCTCAGGACCACAGCACTGTTGAACAACCATCAGTCTCTTCACCGCCTGCCAAATTGCCCAGGCAGTCAGAGAGCTCTGTACAGGAGCCAGCTGAGTCTCTGCTTCTGTTCTCAGAATCTGTTGGCTTGCAAACAGGGGCCCAGCCAAGCAGCATTCTGGAATGTGAAGAAGAGGCAGTATGCAGTGATGCGCAACAGCTGTGTCTCTCTGAATCTGAAGAGGCGGGTGAGCCAGTGCCGATGGTCAGCACACCGCAGAACGCATCTGATGATGATGAGACTCAGTTGCCAGTTTCTGTTGAGCATGGTGC
This sequence comes from Oophaga sylvatica, assembly GCA_033576555.1. Lineage (NCBI taxonomy): Eukaryota > Metazoa > Chordata > Amphibia > Anura > Dendrobatidae > Oophaga > Oophaga sylvatica. Next base: position 384,862,149 of record JARQOD010000005.1, read on the forward strand.
TGGCCAGACCACCCAACAACAGCAGGTGTTGGAAGAGGGTAGTGGTGGAGATGATGAGGTCCAAGACCCAACATGGCGTGAGGAACAGGAAGGTGGTGGGAACAGCTCTGAGGAAGAGATTGCCCCAACGGTCCAAACAGTAGGGAGAGGTAGGCTGCAGACTCGCTTGCCTGTAGCCTCCAGTTTGGCACCCGTTCGGAGCAGTTCTCTTCCAACAGCCAAACCGGGCGCTCCCAGGACTTGCTCTGCGTGGTCCTTTTTTGATACAGTTGCAGATGATATTTGCTATGTCAAATGCAAGCTGTGTAATCAAAAAATTAAAAGAGGTAAAAGTGTCAGTAACCTTAATACAACAAATATGTGGAAACATGTGCGGTCAAAGCACTTTGTTGAGTTACAAAGACACACTGGAGATGTAGGCCAACCTACAGCAGCACCTACATCTTCAGCTCGTGTTGGAGCCTCTTCCTCCAGTTCACACACAGCTGGTTCGGCTTCCTCAAAGGATCGCCATGGAAGAACCTCTGTCACTGTTGTCCAGAGACACAGTGTTATTCCACCCACAGCTGCAAGTTCCCTGTCATCCTCACACACCCAGGCCACAAAACAGCCATCGGTAGCACAGGCATGGGATAAAAGACGGCCATACTCGGCAAACCATCCACGAGCACAGGCTCTGAATGCTGGCATTGCAAAACTCCTGTCCCTTGAAATGCTGTCATTCAGGCTGGTGGAGACTGACAGTTTCCGTGAATTAATGGCATTGGCAGTCCCACAATACAATGTGCCCAGCCGATTTTATTTCAGCAGGCAAGCCGTCCCTGGTCTGCAAAAGCATGTTGAGGCAAAAATTAAACATGCGCTACTAAACGCCGTCAGTAGCAAGGTCCACCTGACCACCGATGCGTGGACCAGTACCCATGGCCAGGGACGATACCTTTCACTCACTGCCCATTGGGTGAATGTTGTGGAGCCGGGTACAGATCTTGCGAGTGGCGCTGTACGTGTTCTGCCAACTCCAAGGATTGCCGGAATCAAGTCTGTCCACATTGACTCCTCCTCCTACTCCAGTTCCTCAGAATCATCGCTGCAGGAGCCGTCACGGTCTACCTCCACATGGACCCGTGGACGCTTACCTGATGCGACCGATATGAGCACAGCCGTGGCCAAACGGCAACAGGCCGTTCTGAAATTAATTCCCATGGGGAATCGAAGCCACACAGCGCAGGAGGTCTGGAATGCCATCAAGCAGGAGAGCGACGTGTGGTTTTTGCCAGCGAATCTCCAGCCAGGCTTGGTGTGTGTGACAATGGCCGAAATCTGGTGGCAGCTCTGGGCCTTGGCAACCTCACTCACATACCATGTCTGGCACATGTGCTCAACTTGGTCGTGCAGAGTTTTTTGAGGGACTATCCGGATCTTGATGCACTGCTGCACAAGGTCCGCCTAGAGTGCGCTCACTTGCGACGTTCCAGCATGGCCAGATCGCGCATTGCAGCTCTGCAACGTAGATTGCGCCTTCCTGAACATCGCATCATATGTGACGTATCCACCAGGTAGAATTCAACGTTACATATGTTGGAGCGGTTGTGTGAGCAGCAGCCAGCAGTTATGGAGTATCAGCTGCATCAGGCGCAATCAACACGCAATTTGCGCCGTCCACACTTCACCATTAATGAGTGGGCCACTATGAAGGACATGTGCCACGTTTTGCGTGCGTTTGATGAGTCAACGCGGATGGCGAGTGCAGATGATGCACTAGTCAGCCTGACTGTCCCCCTTATCTGCCTGCTTCAAAAAACACTGCAAGCAATAAGGGATGAGGTTTTGGAAGAGGTGGAGGTTGAGGAGTCACAAATTCCATCACCTTCTGGAAAGTCAGCGCAACGTGGTTCCTCACAAAGGGCTGGGCAGGGCTCACTTTGTGAGGAGGATGAGGAGGAGGAGTCAATGGAGGAGGAAGACATCGCTCCAGAGGGAGGTACACAACGCTCTAGTCAGTATGTAGAGCGAGGGTGGGGTGATGCAGAGCAGGCAGAGATAACGCCTCTTGCAGAGGACAGCGTTTCTTTGCCAGTTGGGAGTCTGCAGCACATGGTTGATTTCATGCTGCAGTGCCTAAGAAACGACCGCCGCATCGCCCACATTCTCACGACGTCTGATTATTGGGTGTACACCCTCCTAGACCCTCGCTACCGGGACAACGTCAAAAGCCTCATCACACCGTTGAACCGGGAGCGTAAAATGCGGGAGTACCAAGACACACTGGTGCAATCCCTAATGTTCTACCTTACTGCCGAGAGCACTGCTGCTGCTACTGCTTTACAAAGCAGCTCTGTGCGTCGAGGCAGTGTAGAGAGCTCTGCAACAAGAGGGAGCACACGCAGTGCCTCTGCACAGGGAAAGACCAGTATGTTCAAAATGTGGCAAAGTTTTGTGGCAGCGCCACAAATGTCTACACCATCCGAGAGGGCTCCAGTCAGCGGGAGGCAACGTATCCGTCAGATGGTGACAGACTACTTGGCTTTGCCTCTCAGTGTACTCCCAGATGGCTCTTCCCCATTCAAGTTTTGGGTCTCTAAGCTGGATACATGGCCAGAGCTTAGCCAGTATGCATTGGAGGTGCTGGCTTGCCCTGCTGCCAGTGTATTATCGGAGCGCGTCTTTAGTGCTGCAGGTGGTGTACTAACAGACCGTCGCATGCGACTATCCTCTGATAATGTAGACCGGCTTAATTTTCTGAAAATGAACAAGGCATGGATCTCGGCAGAATTTGTCTGTCCGTTTTCAGATTAAATAACTGGTTCGCAACGTTATCCATGTCTCCTGTTATGTTCATCTTTCTACCACCTGAACTCTACTCCCTGGGCTCCAACACTGCCAGTTGCTGCTCAGAAGTGTCGTGTCCACAGAACAAAACACAAGCTCTACTGTTAGTGGGGTTCAGTAACGCCAGCTGTTCCCCTGCTGTGTGAACGGCAAGAAGTCTCCTGTTCCCGACACATGGACAGAAAAACACATGACCAACATGCTCCAAATAGGGAAGAGCCGTCACCCTGCTTGTTATGCTGAAAACATGAAATTGTGAAGTTTTGCAGGCCTAGAATGATAACATTTTTATGACAAATATGGACAAATAATAATTTGTCATCACAGCGCATATCTGCACATGTCTATTAGAAATGGTAACAAAAAATAAAACATAGTCTACTCTTCACATTTTGAAATTAATGCATAAAAGTACATTTCAGACTTATGAATTAATGCTTTTTAAGGAACTTTATCTGTACCTGTAAGATAATGCAGTCAATGGATGTACGAATCATTAAATCCTCATCATCATCATCACGAGTTTTATTTATGACAGACATTATAAAATACACATACTGATGCCAACTGTAACTTCAAACACCATATATGAAATGGCCAGCATGTAAACATGGTAATAATGTCCAATAATAAATTATTACATCTAGAAAGTGCATCATGCATACTGACAATAGGTAGTTATACCTGCAAGTGCTGTTGAAACAACCACAAGAGATATAAATTAATACTGGTATATAGGTATCACAGTGCATAGTTACTCATGGACAATGTTGATGTAATACTGTATCTCAATGAAGTCAGCGTCAACCATTAGGCTTGTTAGTCTTGTACATTGTTAAAGAGGGAACGTAATTTTTTTGTTTGTCATAGGTGGAGTATTACACATAAAATTATTACTGCTGTATTTTTTTTTGCGTCCCTAGTGCTCAATAACGCAGCCTAACCTCACATTTGATAGTCAGCTAATTGCCACACGCTACCCTACCCTACGCGTGACAGTAGGAAGGTAGTGTTGACGGATAAAGCTTTGCGCAACCAGACATTCTTTTACCCTCTTCAACACTCTACAAGCAAAAAATGCATGATTTCAGCCGCAGACTTTATTGACGTACAGTATAACATCGGCATTACCCATCAGAGGCTGTCCACTGTCTGATACAGACATAGAATATACCTTTGCTATCCGTAGCCTTTGTTTCACCTACACTTGCAGGCACACACTTAAATTGTGACAAACAATGCCTAATGTTTTTTTAAATGGTTATTTTTTATCGTACATTATTGTGTCATCAATCACATTGATGAGTCCATGCTGGACATGTCATACATGCTATAGAAAGTTACGATTTTATGAACTTAAATAATTGAAATGTCTGTGACTGTCACATAAAATTTGCGATGATGATGATGAGTGACTATTACAAAATCCATTGTCTTCACTATGTTATGGTTTAACATAGCGTTCCTTAAGCATTATTCATAAAAAAAAAAATGGACTTTTATTCTTAAATTTACAACACTATATTTTGTTACCAATTTTTTGGGTGTTGTGTTGTTCCATTTATTTTTGGCATGTGCATATATGCGTTTATATTTGTATTTTCTTTATTTTTCCTTCTTGAAATTAGAAAACATGTGTATCTTTGTACCGTGTTAGCCAGTAGATAGAAAAATATTTAGACTTCAGAGTCAGCAGTGGTTGATACCTTTTAATGGATAACTGAAAAGATGGAAACAAATTGCAAGCTTTCAAGGCTACTCACGTCTCTTCATCAGGGAAAGACTAAATAAAAAAATTAAGCATCACATATTTCTGTACACAACAGGACACAGGAATAGTGCAATAGGTAAGACAAGTAAGTGACGTGTATCAGAACTGTCATTATCTCACAGGGATGAACATAAATATTGGAACAGTTCCTAGATAAGGATAGAAAGTTTGATTGCCCTCTCATTGGCGTCTTTTTTTGGGTTTTCATGACCCTGGAAGGGCATAGACGCAGATTCCTTAATTGATATAGAATGACATAAATCCATGTGATCTATTCATTCCATCACTAACAGTGTCAAAGGTCATGATGAGCTTATATTCTGAAACCTTTGTACGTTTCTCATATTTGAAGTTATATTTTAATACCAGTAATTCCATATCCATGATGCTATGACCGGGCATACAAAAGTCTTTTGCCACAGGTAAATTCATTAATTTATCTCTGATTGTGTGGCGCTGATAATTCATCCTTGTTCTCCTTTTTGTTGCCGGTTCTCCCTCACTTGTCCCTCCCTCACTTGTCTTAGCTATTCCTGTGTCCTGTTGTGTGTAGAAATATGTGATTCTTCATTTTTGGCTTTACTCTTAGCCTGATGAAGACACCTGAGTAGTCTCGAAAGCTTTGAATTTGTTACCATATTTTCAGTTAGCCATTAAACGTTATCAACCACAGAGGACTGTCAAGTATAAATATTTTTCTATTCTTGTAATTGAAATTCATCATTTTATTGTCGTAGTAAAACTTCATTTATTCTTGTTTGAAGTACATACATTTGCAATGGCCACGTAACAAGGCAATAACTCAATATTTTGTGCCTACACCCTCCTTGACCCTGGGCTTCAACAGCGCCAGTTGCTGCTCAGAAGTGTTAGATGCACAGATGAAAACAATCGCTGATGTGTTTGTGGGGTTCAGTAACGCCTGCTGTTCCCCTGCTGTGTGTCTGGCAAAAATTACTGCTGCTAACTACAACTTCAACTTCAAACGTCTCATACTAGGCCTCTGCCTACACCCTCCTTGACCCTGGGCTTCAACAGCGCCAGTTGCTGCTCAGAAGTGTTAGATGCACAGATGAAAACAATCGCTGATGTGTTTGTGGGGTTCAGTAACGCCTGCTGTTCCCCTGCTGTGTGTCTGGCAAAAATTACTGCTGCTAACTACAACTTCAACTTCAAACGTCTCATACTAGGCCTCTGCCTACACCCTCCTTGATCCTGGGCTTCAACAGTGCCAGTTGCTGCTCAGAAGTGTTAGATGCACAGATGAAAACAATCGCTGATGTGTTTGTGGGGTTCAGTAACGCCTGCTGTTCCCCTGCTGTGTGTCTGGCAAAAATTACTGCTGCTAACTACAACTTCAACTTCAAACGTCTCATACTAGGCCTCTGCCTACACCCTCCTTGACCCTGGGCTTCAACAGCGCCAGTTGCTGCTCAGAAGTGTTAGATGCACAGATGAAAACAATCGCTGATGTGTTTGTGGGGTTCAGTAACGCCTGCTGTTCCCCTGCTGTGTGTCCGGCAAAAATTACTGCTAGTTACCTAATCATGGTGAAAAAAACATGACATCTCAAAGTGTCTAGTGCTACACATAGATATGAGGCTACACCATGATTTCTAAGCTGTAAACATTTGAAACGTCAACTTTCAAACCATAAAATGATTTGTCTGTCACAAATCTGTAACAAAATAATTGTGACATATTATTACAGATATGCACATGTCGAAAACAAATGCAAACACAAAAGCCTACTTATGCTATAGGATACTGATGGTCAACCTTGTCACTCCATAGCTTAGACAAATCCAACTCACATCATGATGACTCAAATACTGCAATGTTGGAAGTGCATAATGTGGGTTGAACTTTGACAACTGCTGCAGTGCGAAGGTTATACTTCAGTGTTCTTGCCTTTGAAATAAAAGCATACAAGTAAATATAATATCCAAAAGCCTACTTATGCTATAGGATACTGATGGTCAACCTTGTCACTCCATAGCTTAGACAAATCCAACTCACATCATGATGACTCAAATACTGCAATGTTGGAAGTGCATAATGTGGGTTGAACTTTGACAACTGCTGCAGTGCGAAGGTTATACTTCAGTGTTCTTGCCTTTGAAATAAAAGCATACAAGTAAATATAATATCCAATGTTGATTAAGGGACGTGATGTACACCTGTAATATTGTGCAAACAATGCATGTAGGAATAGTCCTCTTCAACATTACTTATATTTGTGTCATTTTAAAAAATACATATTTGATTAGAAAGTTAACAGCCCATATCATAAAGGTCCTTCATGTAAACATGATAATCGCTAACAAAAATCATGCATTACCTTGGTAAAGTCAATAGTGCATAGTCACAATAGCAAAATATATACCTGTAAGTGGTGCTGAAAGAACGACAACTGATAGAATAGGTGAATGATATCTATTTATCAGACTGAATAGCGACACCTGTACAATGTCGATATAATACTGTACCTTAACAAAACAGCTGTGTCACACCTCACACGCATTTTTCTTGTAGCTTGTTATGTAATAGGGCACATGCGTGTATGTTTCATCATAGGTGCATGTTTACTGAGTAAAGCAGTCATGACAACGCCTTTGTGTTGTCGGTACGCTTGCGATGATGAACGATGCGCACCGTGAATGTTAGTCTGCGTCATAAGACGCACAGACGCTCCAATACCCAACGCGTCACAGCAGGAAGCCAGTTTGTGCGTCCAAACAAAGGCGCAAGCATACATGCACGTACCCTTTTATAAAGCTATATAAAAAAAAGGATGTAGTAGTAACGCACACTTTATTGAGGTACAGTATTACATCGCCATTCACCATCTGTGGCTATGCAGTCTCATCTATATATACCTTATCTATTGTCATGCTTGCAAGTCCACAGTCAGGCATAAATAGCTGTTTTCACTATGCACTTTTTAAAGGTTTTTTTTGTTAATATAAATGATTGGCACATATTATCAGTATTACATGATGGAAATTTTAGATATTTTTAAAAACTTTTTAGTGATATTATTCAGCAAATGAAAATGGTGTACATACTGTTACTTATCCATCATTAATGGATTCTGATATGTACTTGTATGCTTTTATTTAAAACCGTATAGCAGATTATTTAACCGATTTTTATTGTGGTTTGCATTGCTTTTCAACATGTTAATGTATGCGTTTATGTTTGTCAATTATTAATTTACATATATTTTTTAAAGTAAAATCATCATCTTATGGTACTAAAGGTTATATTTCTCTTGTTTGGAGTATAGACATTTTTAATTGACACGTAACAAGGAAAATACTTGATCTAGTATTTAAACATCCTCCTTGACCCTGGGCTCCAACACCGCCAGTTGTTGCTTGGAAGTGCTGTTAGCACAGTCTACACTTGCTCCTGTGTTACTGGGGTTCAGTAATGTCAGCTGTTCCCCTGCTGTGTGAACGGCAAACAGTCCTGCTGCCTCCACCCTGTTCTCTTCTCATCCCTGGGTTACAACACCGCCAGTTGTTTCTCGGAAGTGCTGTTAGCACAGTCTACACTTGCTCCTGTGTTACTGGGGTTCAGTAATGTCAGCTGTTCCCCTGCTGTGTGTACGGCAAAAAGTCCTGCTGCCTCCACCATGTTCTCTTCTCATCCCTGGGTTACAACACCGCCAGTTGTTTCTCGGAAGTGCTGTTAGCACAGTCTACACTTGCTCCTGTGTTACTGGGGTTCAGTAATGTCAGCTGTTCCCCTGCTGTGTGAACGGCAAACAGTCCTGCTGCCTCCACCCTGTTCTATTCTCATCCCTGGGTTACAACACCACCAGTTGTTTCTCGGAAGTGCTGTTAGCACAGTCTACACTTGCTCCTGTGTTACTGGGGTTCAGTAATGTCAGCTGTTCCCCTGCTGTGTGAACGGCAAACAGTCCTGCTGCCTCCACCCTGTTCTCTTCTCATCCCTGGGTTACAACACCGCCAGTTGTTTCTCGGAAGTGCTGTTAGCACAGTCTACACTTGCTCCTGTGTTACTGGGGTTCAGTAATGTCAGCTGTTCCCCTGCTGTGTGTACGGCAAAAAGTCCTGCTGCCTCCACCATGTTCTCTTCTCATCCCTGGGTTACAACACCGCCAGTTGTTTCTCGGAAGTGCTGTTAGCACAGTCTACACTTGCTCCTGTGTTACTGGGGTTCAGTAATGTCAGCTGTTCCCCTGCTGTGTGAACGGCAAACAGTCCTGCTGCCTCCACCCTGTTCTCTTCTCATCCCTGGGTTACAACACCGCCAGTTGTTTCTCGGAAGTGCTGTTAGCACAGTGTACACTTGCTCCTGTGTTACTGGGGTTCAGTAATGTCAGCTGTTCCCCTGCTGTGTGTACGGCAAAAAGTCCTGCTGCCTCCACCATGTTCTCTTCTCATCCCTGGGTTACAACACCGCCAGTTGTTTCTCGGAAGTGCTGTTAGCACAGTCTACACTTGCTCCTGTGTTACTGGGGTTCAGTAATGTCAGCTGTTCCCCTGCTGTGTGTACGGCAAAAGTCCTGCTGCCTCCACCCTGTTCTCTTCTCATCCCTGGGTTACAACACCGCCAGTTGTTTCTCAGAAGTGCTGTTAGCACAGTCTACACTTGCTCCTGTGTTACTGGGGTTCAGTAATGTCAGCTGTTCCCCTGCTGTGTGTACGGCAAAAAGTCCTGCTGCCTCCACCATGTTCTCTTCTCATCCCTGGGTTACAACACCGCCAGTTGTTTCTCGGAAGTGCTGTTAGCACAGTCTACACTTGCTCCTGTGTTACTGGGGTTCAGTAATGTCAGCTGTTCCCCTGCTGTGTGTACGGCAAAAAGTCCTGCTGCCTCCACCATGTTCTCTTCTCATCCCTGGGTTACAACACCGCCAGTTGTTTCTCGGAAGTGCTGTTAGCACAGTCTACACTTGCTCCTGTGTTACTGGGGTTCAGTAATGTCAGCTGTTCCCCTGCTGTGTGAACGGCAAACAGTCCTGCTGCCTCCACCCTGTTCTCTTCTCATCCCTGGGTTACAACACCGCCAGTTGTTTCTCGGAAGTGCTGTTAGCACAGTCTACACTTGCTCCTGTGTTACTGGGGTTCAGTAATGTCAGCTGTTCCCCTGCTGTGTGAACGGCAAACAGTCCTGCTGCCTCCACCCTGTTCTCTTCTCATCCCTGGGTTACAACACCGCCAGTTGTTTCTCGGAAGTGCTGTTAGCACAGTCTACACTTGCTCCTGTGTTACTGGGGTTCAGTAATGTCAGCTGTTCCCCTGCTGTGTGAACGGCAAACAGTCCTGCTGCCTCCACCCTGTTCTCTTCTCATCCCTGGGTTACAACACCGCCAGTTGTTTCTCGGAAGTGCTGTTAGCACAGTCTACACTTGCTCCTGTGTTACTGGGGTTCAGTAATGTCAGCTGTTCCCCTGCTGTGTGTACGGCAAAAAGTCCTGCTGCCTCCACCATGTTCTCTTCTCATCCCTGGGTTACAACACCGCCAGTTGTTTCTCGGAAGTGCTGTTAGCACAGTCTACACTTGCTCCTGTGTTACTGGGGTTCAGTAATGTCAGCTGTTCCCCTGCTGTGTGTACGGCATAAAGTCCTGCTGCCTCCACCATGTTCTCTTCTCATCCCTGGGTTACAACACCGCCAGTTGTTTCTCGGAAGTGCTGTTAGCACAGTCTACACTTGCTCCTGTGTTACTGGGGTTCAGTAATGTCAGCTGTTCCCCTGCTGTGTGAACGGCATAAAGTCCTGCTGCCTCCACCATGTTCTCTTCTCATCCCTGGGTTACAACACCGCCAGTTGTTTCTCGGAAGTGCTGTTAGCACAGTCTACACTTGCTCCTGTGTTACTGGGGTTCAGTAATGTCAGCTGTTCCCCTGCTGTGTGAACGCAAACAGTCCTGCTGCCTCCACCCTGTTCTCTTCTCATCCCTGGGTTACAACACCGCCAGTTGTTTCTCGGAAGTGCTGTTAGCACAGTCTACACTTGCTCCTGTGTTACTGGGTTCAGTAATGTCAGCTGTTCCCCTGCTGTGTGAACGGCAAACAGTCCTGCTGCCTCCACCCTGTTCTCTTCTCATCCCTGGGTTACAACACCGCCAGTTGTTTCTCGGAAGTGCTGTTAGCACAGTCTACACTTGCTCCTGTGTTACTGGGGTTCAGTAATGTCAGCTGTTCCCCTGCTGTGTGAACGGCAAACAGTCCTGCTGCCTCCACCCTGTTCTCTTCTCATCCCTGGGTTACAACACCGCCAGTTGTTTCTCGGAAGTGCTGTTAGCACAGTCTACACTTGCTCCTGTGTTACTGGGGTTCAGTAATGTCAGCTGTTCCCCTGCTGTGTGTACGGCAAAAAGTCCTGCTGCCTCCACCATGTTCTCTTCTCATCCCTGGGTTACAACACCGCCAGTTGTTTCTCGGAAGTGCTGTTAGCACAGTCTACACTTGCTCCTGTGTTACTGGGGTTCAGTAATGTCAGCTGTTCCCCTGCTGTGTGTACGGCATAAAGTCCTGCTGCCTCCACCATGTTCTCTTCTCATCCCTGGGTTACAACACCGCCAGTTGTTTCTCGGAAGTGCTGTTAGCACAGTCTACACTTGCTCCTGTGTTACTGGGGTTCAGTAATGTCAGCTGTTCCCCTGCTGTGTGAACGGCAAACAGTCCTGCTGCCTCCACCCTGTTCTCTTCTCATCCCTGGGTTACAACACCGCCAGTTGTTTCTCGGAAGTGCTGTTAGCACAGTCTACACTTGCTCCTGTGTTACTGGGGTTCGGTAATGTCAGCTGTTCCCCTGCTGTGTGAACGGCAAAAAGTCCTGCTGCCTCAACTTTAATTTCCATGGGTACCTTCTGCTACCCATCCGGGTTCCAGTACCGTCAGCTGGTTCTCCGCAGTGCCTTTGGCCTAGGTGCCTCCATGTCGGTATCCGAGTTCCAGCAACGTCTGCTGGTCCTTGGTAGTGCTTTGGAGCACAGGTACCTCCTGCTTAGTAACCGTGTCCCAGTAACGTCAGCTGGTCCTCGGTTGTGCCATTGGCTCTTTTCCTTCTGCTGACCCTCCGGGTTCCAGCACAGTCAGCTGGTCCTCGTTACTTTCATTGGCTCTTGTACCTTCTGCTACCCATCCGGGTTCCAGTACCGTCAGCTGGTTCTCCGCAGTGCCTTTGGCCTAGGTGCCTCCATGTCGGTATCCGAGTTCCAGCAACGTCTGCTGGTCCTTGGTAGTGCTTTGGAGCACAGGTACCTCCTGCTTAGTAACCGTGTCCCAGTAACGTCAGCTGGTCCTCGGTTGTGCCATTGGCTCTTTTCCTTCTGCTGACCCTCCGGGTTCCAGCACAGTCAGCTGGTCCTTGGTACTTTCATTGGCTCTTGTACCTTCTGCTACCCATCCGGGTTCCAGTACCGTCAGCTGGTTCTCCGCAGTGCCTTTGGCCTAGGTGCCTCCATGTCGGTATCCGAGTTCCAGCAACGTCTGCTGGTCCTTGGTAGTGCTTTGGAGCACAGGTACCTCCTGCTTAGTAACCGTGTCCCAGTAACGTCAGCTGGTCCTCGGTTGTGCCATTGGCTCTTTTCTTTCTGCTGACCCTCCGGGTTCCAGCACAGTGAGCTGGTCCTCGTTACTTCCATTGGCTTTTGTACCATCACCAACAGGACAAAGAAGGTTAAGACAAACTACAAGATACAGAACAAGAGACAGAAGAACAATAAGCAGAAGATCAAAAGCAGAAGAACATTAAGTATAAGACCAAAATGAAGAGCAAAATATATGCTCTAAATTCTAAGCAGAAGAAGACTAAGCAGTGTATGGGGGTGAGTCCGTTCCTCCTCGTGGTGCCCCTGGAAAATGCCTGATGCTGCTGCAGGCTAAACTGAACGCGGACAAATACTGTTGTAATTAAAATCTTTCGTGACAGCAAGAACGGAAGGATGAAAATTCAGAGTTTTACAGATTACAAGTACAGGAATGTCTGTCACAAATAAGAATATGATGAAAAGGATGAATAGGAAGAAGATGAAGAAGTAGAATATGAAGAATAATAACTGTTTAATAAGAACAATATAAGTAATGTTAACAAAAAGATGAATAGCAAGAAGTTTTAGAAGATTAAGAAGGTGAAGATGAAGAATAATTTGATGAGAAAGATGATGCTGCTGAAGATTATGAAGGAGAAAGTGTGTGAAAAGTTAAAAAGGTGAAGAGCATGGAAGTTGTGAAACAGACATATTTGACAAAATAGAAAAAAGGTTAACAACATTGTCAATTTCTTCGTCAATCCAAACGTATTTCAAAAAAAGAAATATTAATGCTATTCCATTGCATTGTGTTAAACATCTATGCCTTTAATGTCTCCTCAACCTCCCCCAATAAATACTACATTACTCTTTGTTGTTTTCCTTCATGTACAATTAACCAACAAGGCAAGAATGGGTTTTTTTTAATTCCGATATTTTGTTCCCATAGACTTACATTGTATTTCCGGTATCGGTATCGGGTATCGCCGATATTTTTTGTGTATCGGCGATACCATTCCGATTCCGATACTTTTGGATATCGGAAAGTATCTCTCAACTCTAGTCATTACTGTTTAGCAGCAGTTTCACATCTCTGCACGGTGGACCCCGGGTTGCGATTGCACTTTATTATACTTCTATATTTAATGCAATCTGCCAACCCTAACATATACTCAATCACAATGAGACTACAATTAACACAATTATCACAAACACATTTGTTTGTATAAAATCACATACAAATAAAACATATATAAATATATATACATTGTACAACAACAAATAAAATATATATAAGGTTCCATAAATACAATCCAGTAAATAATTATGTGGATGGTAAATGGATATAGCATCAGAAAAATGCTTACAAAATAGCTTCCTGTGTGTATGTTCACAATAATTCTCATCTCTCTGAAAAAGAAAGAGTATAAGTACAAAATGAATCAATAGTTTGACATATTTCTCAAGATTCCCAATATTATCTAGTCAGATTTTTTATACACAGATGCAGAGAAAAGAAAGGAAAAATGTAATCCATCATTCTATCCCATTCATTCTAGGTATGGTAATATGGATCTTTTTCAGAAAGCAGTACAGCAGGAGGTAAAAGCCTGTTTAACCAATATGTTCTGTGAATACTGCTATTGATAACTTGACTGGTAGAGAATGTATAGCCATGAGAAATTTGGAGAAAAATTACAACATAATTATCCGTCCATCGTATAAAGGTGGGTCGATTGTGATCCTAGATAAGGGTCTGTATGAAAAAGAAATAAATAAGATGCTTTCTGATTCTAATACTTAACCATGCATTAAATAGTGATCCTACTAAAAAGTTCTAATTGGAACTGAAAAGCTTATTAAATGAAGCTGTGGCATTGAATATTATGTCAGGTAAAGAGTCAGAATACATCTTCATAGAGGACCCTGTTATTCCAATTTTTATGGCTTACCAAAAACTCATAACGGGGATTTTCCACGTACATTCCGCCCTATAGTATCCGGTATAGGTTCACTATGTGAACATCTTTCAGCATGGGTCAACAGGTTTCTCCAGCCTCTTATGAAATTCACTCCATCGAATATAAAAGATACAAAAAGTTTTTTGTGTGTAATTGATGGTTTGAAATGGTCTGATGACTATGAATAGATAAGCAGTGAGGTAAAATCTCTGTATTCGTATATGCCGCACAAATTGACTATTCAGGCAACCATTAGATATCTAAGAATGTATAGTGAATTGCCAGGTATGGTGATTGAATTTATTGCTTCTACTATTTCATTCTTACTATCCCACAACTATTTTCTGTTCAATGGGCAGTTTTTTCTACAGATCCAAGGTTGCCCTATAGGAGGCAAATGTTCACCTGCACTGGCAAACATCTATATGGCATCATGGGAGAAGGATTTTCTTTTCTCAGTGGAAAATTTCTCAGAGGCTATAATTTGGACAGGTCGTTACATTGATGATCTGGTCTTTATTGTGCAAAAAACTAAAATAAATTGTGATGCTTTTTTCAAGTACTTGGATAATAATGATCGAAATTTAAAGTTTATTTCAGAGAGAAAAAACAACATCACTTCTTTCCTGGATATTCATCTCGTGGGTAATAAATTTACTGCAAAAATTGACACCAAACTCTGCAGGAAACTGGGTGCAGGTAACACTCTTCTGCATGCGTCCAGTTCACACCCAGCACATTTAATTAAAAATCTTCCAATAAGGGAATTTTTTAGAGCGAAAAGAGCTTGCTCTACAGAGAAATCTTTCAATTCTGAATGTGATACAATCTCTAAACGATTCAAAGGGGTTATTCCAAAAATGTGATAAAGAGTGCGAAATTCATTTGTAATGAGAAGTCCCGCAATGATTGCCTTTTTAAGGAAACTACTGGGAATGGTTCCCATATACCAATTGTTTTATCTACCCCTTACTCTACAGATTTTATTTACAGTACATTGTGCCATAGTTAAACAAAATCTTCCATTATTACAACAGGATAAAAAAAAATGGTTTCTGTGCTGAGTGGAGGAGTTTGATTTGTAGCTTGGAAATCAATGATATTATCCAAGAAATTTTCCCCCAGTACATTTAATACATTAAATAAACATACTTGGTTGGATTTAAAAGGCTGCTATAAATGCGGCCTACCTAGATGTAACACCTGCAAATTTGTCATGAAATAACATACTGTTCCTTTCCTTCAATGCAATCAGCCAAAAAATATAAAAAAAATATAACATTTTCACATTTTTGAATTGTATCACCAAGTTTGTAGTTTATGTTTTAACCTGTGTCAGCTGCAAGCTACAATATGTTGGTTCAACCTGTCGTAGATTCATATCTAGACTGGCTGAACATATTGTGGGTTCTACACCTACTTCAGAGATAAAAAAAAATAATCCCTATCAGGTGTCTCAAGACAATTTTTGGAAATGCATCAAGAGGATACATCAGCATTGTCAGCTTGTATTATTGAATGTGTAAAAAACCCTATCGGGGAGGAGATAGAGTAGAATTATTGCGGGTTCGGGAAATGTATTGGATGACAATACTCAATGCAAGTTTCCCAGCAGGTTTGAATCATAAGACAGACCTCCTATATTATTTTTAGTCTATATGAATTAAACTGACAGATTTGCAAATTTTTTTTTCCTCTTCATCTGTGTATGAAAAATCTGACTAGATAATATTGATATAGGAAAGATGTGTATCTTCGTACCGTGTTAGCCAGTAGATAGAAAAATATTTAGACTTGAGAGTCCTCAGTGGTTGATACCTTTTAATGGCTAACTGAAAAGATGGTAACAAATTGCAAACTCTGTTTTATGTCGTTCTACAACAATTAAGGAATCTGCCTCCCTGACCTTTTAGGGTCATCACAACACAATACCAGACCCCAATCAGAGGGTAATAAAACCTTCACTCCTTATCTATGAACTAGTCATATTTATGTTAATCCCTCTGCCATAATGACAGTTCTGCTTCATGTCACTTGTCCTACCTATTGCATTTTTTCTGTGCTATTTTGTGTATAAATATGTGATTCTTCAGATGTTGTATTAGTCTATGCCTGATGAAGAGACCTGAGTAGTCTCGAAAGCTTGCAATTTGTTACCATCTTTTCAGTTAGCCATTAAAAGGTATCAACCACTGAGGACTCTCAAGTCTAAATATTTTTTTAGATAATATTGGGCATCTTGTGAAATGTCTTTTTCAGTGAGAGAGATGAGAATTATTGTGACTATACACACAGGAAGCTATTTTGTATGCATTTTTCCTGATACTATATCCATTTACCATCTATATAATTTAATACTGGATTGTATTTATTTATTTATTTATGGAACTGTGAATATATATATATATATATATATATATATATATATATATACACTGCTCAAAAAAATAAAGGGAACACTCAAATGACACATCCTAGATCTGAATGATTTAAATATTCTAATTGAATACTTTGTTCTGTACAAAGTTGAATGTGCTGACAACATAATCACACAAAAATCATCAATGGAAAGCAAATTTATTAACCAATGGAGGCCTGGATTTAGAGTCACACACAAAACTAAAGTGGAATGTAATGTCATTAAAACAAGTCAAAATGATGCTCATTAGTGTGTGTGGCCTCCACATGCCAGTATGACATCCCTGTGCCTGTATGACCTCCCTACAATACCTGGGCATGCTCCTGATGAGGCAGCGGATGGTCTCCTGAGGGATCTCCTCCCAGACCTGGACTAAAGCATCCGCCAACTCCTGGACATTCTGTGGTGCAACGTGACGTTGGTGGATGGAGCTACACATGATATCCCAGATGTGCTCAATCGGATTCAGGTCTGGGGAATGGGCGAGCCAGTCCATAGCTTCAATGCTTTCATCTTGCAGGAACTGCTGACACACTCAAGCCACATGAGGTCTAGCATTGTCCTGCATTAGGAGGAACCCAGAGCCAACCGCACCACATATGGTCTCACAAGGGGTCTGAGGATCTCATCTCGGTTCCTAATGGCAGTCAGGCTACCTTTGGCAAGAACATGGAGGGCTGTGCGGCCCTCCAAAGAAATTCCACCCCACACCATTACTGACCCACTGCCAAACTGGTCAAGCTGAAGGATGTTGCAGGCAGTAGATCGCTCTCCACGGCGTCTCCATACTCTGTCATGTCTTTCACATGATGAATGTTTGGTGTGTTGAAATACTTATTTTCTGTTTCTCCCATCAATTGTGGCGTCTTTTTAGCGCACAAGTGTGGACGCCCAAAGATCTGTGCATGCCTACAAAGATGGATATCACCAGAGCAGATGCCATACAGACTCCAAAGTGTCTGCATCTGCCTCATTATGGTGGATGGTTCCCTTGGGGTTTTGTCTGAATATTTTTGCTGGATTTATACAGAAACCCATGCGTAAGTGATCAGCATAGAACAAAAGAATGTGATCTCAGCCTTTTACTGAAAGCAATCAAAAATTTTATATACCCCAAAATGATACCAATAAAAAAACCTAATTATCCCGCACAAAACCAGCCCCCGCTCAGGTCCGTCTTCTATCACTGAAACTATAGGGGGTTCCCACATTACTGGCAAAGCAAAGACTGGAAAGCAACACGTCTCCAACACACCCACAAATAAAAAACAGGGAATTCTGCATTTCCAAATCCAAATGCACCCTCCTTTTGAGCACCACGATGCCTAGACCACATGTTTGGCATCATTGTAGTGGAGAGAAGGCATCTAATTTTTTGCGGTGTGTAGCGCCAGAAACACAAGCTGTGCACAATGCATTCAGGGCGCTACAATATATGAGAGCTTTACGCTGTATGGGACACAAATTATGGCCACTAAACGGGCATATTTGCAATTCTACAGAAAAAAGCCTGGCATGGATGTTACATAATAGTTACTGCAGCCATAAATGAATTCATTGAGAGGTGCAATTTCTACAATAGAGTCACTTTTGTTTTTTTTTCTGCTGTTCTGGCACCTTAGGGGCATCACAAATGTCGCTCGCAAACAATTCTAGCAAAATCTGTGCTCCAAAAGTCAAATAGTGCTCCTTCCTTCTCAGCTCTGACGTCTTGCCTAACAGTAATTTTTGGAAACATATGGGGCAGCACCACATTCAGGATAAATTGAATAACAAATTGTGGGGTCCAATTTCTCCATTACCCCTAGTGTAAATTGTAAATTTGATGCTAAAACAGTATTTTAGTGTGAAAAATAAAAAAATTTGTTCTCATATCTAAATGTTAAAAAGTTCTGTGAATCATCTGTAGATTAAAAATGTTCAGTACACCCCCTAAATGAATTCCTTTAGAGGACTCGTTTCCAAAATGTGGTCACTTGTAGGGGATGTCTGCTGTTTTCACATGTATGGGGTTCTGCAAATGCAACATGGAATTCACAATCTATCCCACATAAACAGCACTCTTTATTTTCCTAGCCCTGCCATGTGCACAAACAGAAGTTTTTGAACACCTATGGGGTATCTTCATGTTCTGGAGAAATTGTGCAATAAATGATGGGGTCCTATTACTCCTATTATCTATTGTGAACATTACAATTTTGAGGCTAAAACAACATTTGTGTGAAAAAAATGAAAATTTTTAATATGATGATCTAATGTTATCAAATTCTCTATACTACCTGTGGGTTCAAAATGCACACTATACCCAAGGATAAAATCCTTGAGGGGAGAAGTTTCCAAAATGGGGTAAGTTGTGGGTTGTTTTCACTGTTTAGGCACATCAGGGGCTTTTGAAAGGCAACAAATCTGCAATCTGAAATTTTTATTCCTTCATTTTGAGCCCTGCCGTGCGCCCAAACAGTAGTTTTCCTTCACATATGGGGTATTGCCATACTCAAGAGACATTGCAAAAAAAAATGTTTGGGTTCATTTTCTCCTGTTACCCTTGTGAAAATAAAAAAAAATTAGGGCTAAAAGTACATTTTTTGTGAGGAAAAAGTGTGATTTTTTTTATTTTCACGGCTTTACGTTATAAACTTCTGTGAAGCACCTGGGGGTTCAATGTGCTCACCACACATCTAGATACATTCCTTAAGGAGTCTAGTTTCTCAAATTGGGTTGGGTTTCCACTGTTTAAACACGTCAGGTATTCTCCAAATGCGACATGGCGTCTGCTCTCGATTCCAGCCAATTTTCCATTTAAAAAGTCAAACGGTGCTCCTTCCCTTCCAAGACCTGCCGTGCACCAGAAAAGTGGATTTTCACACATATCAGGCATCATTGTACTCACTAGCAATTTAAAAACAAACTTTGGGGTACTTTTTCTCCTATTTCCCTAATAAAAATAAAACATTTGGGTCTAAAGTGAAATTTTTGTGAAAAAATGTTAAATCTAATTTTTTTCCTTCCACATTGCTTTAGTTCCTGTGAAGCACCTAAAGGTTAAATAAACTTCTTGAATGTGGTTTTGAGGCCTTTGCAGGGTGCAGTTTTTAGAATGGTGTCACTTTTGTTTTTTTTTCTATCATATAGGTACCTCAAAGTCACTTCAAATGTGGTGTGGTCCCTAAAACAATGATTCTGTAAATTTTGTTGGAGAAATAAGAAATTTTTGATCAACCTTTAACCCTTCTAACTGCCTAACAAAAAAGTTTAAAAAAATGATGCAGATGTAAAGTAGACATGTGGAAAATATTATTTAACAACTATTTTGTGTGACATAACTCTCCGTTTCAAGTGCATAAGAATTAAAGTTTGAAAGTTGCTACATTTTCAAAATTTTTGCCAAATTTCTAATGTTTTTACAAATAAAACCAAATCATATTGAACATAATTTATCACTATTAAGAAGTACAGTATGTCAGGAAAAAAACAATCATTTTTAGAATCAATGGGATCTGTTGAAGTGTTATTACCACATAAAGTGACACTGAGCAGATTTCAAAAATGTGGCCTGGTCATTGAGGTCAAAATTGACTTAGTCATTAACGGGTTAAATCCCATCTGTATGTATGAAAAAAGGGAAATGTGCCTAGTTACGCCTAGAAGAGAGTATAGCTACAATTAAAATTATTAAGGAAGGTGAGTAATTCTAACGCAGAACAGAAGTATCTATTCGGTATACAGAAAGAGAAGAAATTTTTAGTGCACCTGAAGAAACAGAGGAATGGAAGCATGTGACCCAGAAAAGCAGGAGGATCGGGATGCAGTTAGCATCCATACTGCTAAGGAACTAGTAGCAGGATCTCACGCAGGAGAACGATGATCAAATACATCAAGATAAGATTTTACCGACAAAGAACAACCTTAAAAGCACTCTTGGATGGAGAAAGAAAAATGTGAAGAAGAAATGGAGAGTGGTAGTCATGAGAAGAACAGAGACCGCTATCTGCAGACTAGATATACCGTCAAGAGAAATGTGCCATCTTCCAGTTGTAAAAGTCAAAGATGTGTCTGGCAGGATATCAGGACTCTTCAGACTTACAGATGACTCTACCCATTCCTGCTAATATATATGTAGGGACTAATGAGACTCAAATAAAGGACCTACAAAACTATCTGCAGTGATTTTGAAGACTTAGGCAAAAAAGTGAAAGAACTAGGAGTGGAGATGGTCTTCGCATCCCTCCTGCCAGTGGCTAGCCATGAACAAGGAGGTGGAACAAGATTCTACAGGTAAACAACTGGCTACGTCAATGGTGCCATCAGTAAGAATTTGGATTTCAGGATCAAGGAGTGAATTATCTATACAATGGACTACTTGCTAGAGATGAGTTGCACCTTATCAAGACTGGAAAACATATTTAGAAATCACCTTGCATCAGGAAAGCTTTATACTAGAACATTGTAAGAAGGGAAGCAAAATGCTGGAGAAAGCTATACAGCAAACAAATAATATGGAGAACTCTGCTATTAGAAGTGGAAAGGAAGAACTTAGAGAAAAAAAATCAGAATGATAGAAATATTGGAGAAAGAGGAACCTATCACAAGCATGATGTTTCTATACAAATGCACAGAGCATGGACAACAAACAAGAGGAATTGGAGCTACTAACGCAGGAAAAGAAATATGATGTCATTGATGTCACTGAAACTTGATGGGACGATACACATGATTTAAATACAAGGCAAGATGGATACTACTTATTAGCAAGAAACAGACTTGATAAATGGGGAGGAGGTGTAGCATTGTATGTTAAAAAAGCATATATCTCCTCAGATTCTGGGAGTTCTGTGGAAACTGGGTAAGAATACAAGGATAGAACAATGGAAACAATACCATTGTAGGCATTTACCTGGGGAAACTGAAGATATGGATGAACTGATGATGCATAAGATGGCAAAGTTATAAGAAATTTGACGTAGTGATTGTGGGAGATTTCAACTATCTAGACATTTGTTGGGAATCTCTCGCAGGCAAAAGTAACAGGTTTTATCTTCTCTTGCTGACAACTTTATCTTCCAAAAAGTAGAAGAGAGAATAAAGCCTGGGTCTCACATAGCGATACACCAGCGATCCCGACAACAATATGCACTTGTCAGGATCGCTGGTGTATCGCTACATGATCGCTGCTGAGCTGCCAAACAGGCAGCTCAGGGCAGCGATCAGCACAGCGACACTGCGAGTAACATCGCTTAGTTACCCACAGTATACCTTGGATACCAGCGCCCTGATGCAGGGAGCTGGTAACCAAGGTACACATCGGGTTTCCAGGCGCTGTGCGGTGCCTGGAAACCCGCTGTGTACCTTGGTTACCAGCTCCCTGCATCAGGGTGCTGGTATCCAAGGTACACAGCGGGTTTCTAGGCACAGCTCCGCACCTGGAAACCCGCTGTGTACCTTGGTTACCAGCGGATCGCTGGTCTCCCGCCTGTCACATGAAGCGATGCGTGCCTGTCAGCGGGAGACCAGCGATCAAAAAAATGTCCAGGACATTTAGTGACGATCAGCGATACCCAGCAGGGGGGCTGATCGTCGCTGAATGTCACACACAGCGATATCGCTGGGGAGATCGCTGCTGCGTCACAAAACTAGTTTGGCAGCTCAGCGATCATGTAGCGATACACCAGCGATCCTGACAAGTGCATATCATTGTCGGGATCGCTGGTGTATCGCTATGTGAGACCCAGGCCTAAGGGGATCTTCTACCTTGGTTCTAATCCTTATGAACAGAGAGGAAATGGTTGAGGAGGTAAAGGTGGCTGGGACCCTAGGAGGCAGCGATCATGCTATCATAGAATTTTGGATAACATGAGGAGGAAAACCTGTGAAACTCACTTTTTCAAGGTTGGATTTCAGAAAGTCAGAATTTAACCCCTTCCCGACAATATGCGTAAATAGTACACACACGTCGTACTCCCCACTTTGGTGTGGACTCCAGCGCTAAGCCTGCACCTTTCCAGGCACATGACAGCTTATCTATACAGCTGACATGTGCCCGCAACAGACGCAGGTGGAATCTCGATCCACCAGCGGCTGTTAAATAGTTAAATGCCGCTGTCAATCTCTAGCAGCAATGGGATGAAACTGAAAGGGAGAATATGCAGATTAGATATTAGAAAAATCTTTTTGACAGTGAAGGTGATCAACGAGTGAAACAGGCAGCCACAAGAGGTGGTGAGTTTTCCTACAATAGAAGTCTTCAAACAGAGGCTGGATAGACATCTGTCTGAGATGGTTTCGTGAATCCTGCATTGAGCAGGGGGTCGGACCAGATGACTCTGGAGATCTCTTCCAACTCTACCATTCTATGATTCTATGAAAATGGCCTATTCCTGAATTGATTAATGAAATGTATTGTAATGTAATATGATGTAAAAGTACATGGAGAAGGGATATAGTGTTCATTGGCATGTAAAATAAAATATTGATCCAACACTAGTATAAAAAATTATTTTAAAAAGGTGATCTATTTATGAATATAGAGGGTTAGTATGATGATTACTCAGATTAAATAATAATTGCAAGAACTGCACAATAGACTATGGGGTAATGATTTGAAAATTGAGGAAAATATTTTCATTTTAGAACCTTTCATTAAAATATGGTTGATTAAATATTGGAATCCCCTATTCCAAGTAAGGAGTAGGAAACGCAAAGAAGACTCATTTACAGTAGCTACTATGCAACATTGTTTCATATGTTATTTAAAATACATTATCTATTACTTTCTTTATATAATTTATTGAACATAGACACCATATGCACTTATATTTAAATTGTTTCTTTACTTAGATTACACAATGTGATTTTTTTAAAAGCATTAGTTAACGTGTATAAAGTGAAATTCACTTTAAAACATTGTTTCCTGTTTTGACCTTCACTAAACTCAGAAAACAATTTCAACATTTATATACACCTTGAAAATAACATGTTATCACTAGTGTTGAGCATTCCGATACCGCAAGTATCGGGTATCGGCCGATATTCGCGTTATCGGAATTCCGATACTTAATTCCGATACTTTTTCCATATCGTATACCGGAATCGGAAGTTCCCATAATTCTTTGAGAGGCAATGTGATTTTAGTCAGCTAATGAGGAATCCTACGAAGTGTGGGCACATCCTGTAATGCTGCGGTCATCTTAACTAATGGCATGGCTGTGATTGGCTGCTGAAATGATGTCAGAATGCACTATAAAAGGCGCCGCCGCCATTTTAGCGTCACTGTGCTGTGAACTCAGTAAGGGACAGAACGCTACTCTGCTCACTCTGAGGGACAGTTAGATATTGCGATTTTGTGTACTACTGTGCTTGAGGCAGGCTAGTTTACCAACCGCTGTGTAAAGCTTCATTTTGCCAGTGTTGTTTTAACAGCTCTGTGCAAGGTGTGTGTGTGACAGTGCAGGTGACGCTGCAGTTTGCTCTGCATCCACCGCTGTTTGTAGGCATCTGCACGTGTCACTGACTCTTTTTTTTTTTTTTTATTTAGTGGAATTGGTGCAGCTCCATTATATTAGAAAAAAATCAAATCTATTAGTGTGACGTGCTTCCATCCGTATACAATACATTGGTTGCAAACACTATAGAAGTACAGAAAGGAGCTTTTCACAGATTGGGACAGTTGTGTTTCAGTGTTCACTGCAGTCTGTGAGGTTTTGATTTTTTGAGTGCAGATCACGCTCCAGTTAGTTCTTCAACCACTGCCGGTTGTAGTCTGCTGAGCGTGTGTCACTGCCTCATCCTTCACATTTTTCTCTAATTGGTGCTGCTCCATTTTAGTGGAAAAAAATCTAATCTATTAGTGTGACGCGCTTCCATCCGTATACAATACATTGGTTGCAAACACTATAGAAGTACAGAAAGGAGCTTTTCACAGATTGTGGACAGTTGTGTTTCAGTGTTCACTGCAGTCTGTGAGGTTTTGATTTTTTGAGTGCAGATCACGCTCCAGTTAGTTCTTCAACCACTGCCGGTTGTAGTCTGCTGAGCGTGTGTCACTGCCTCATCCTTCACATTTTTCTCTAATTGGTGCTGCTCCATTTTAGTGGAAAAAAATCTAATCTATTAGTGTGACGCGCTTCCATCCGTATACAATACATTGGTTGCAAACACTATAGAAGTACACAAAGGAGCTTTTCACAGATAGTGAATAGTTGTGTTTCAGTGTTCACTGTAGTCTGTGAGCTTTTCATTTTGTGAGTGCAGATTACGCTCCAGTTTGTACTTCAACCACTGCCGGTTGTAGTCTGCTGAGCGTGTGTCACTGCCTCATCCTTCACATTTTTCTCTAATTGGTGCTGCTCCATTTTAGTGGAAAAAAATCTAATCTATTAGTGTGACGCGCTTCCATCCGTATACAATACATTGGTTGCAAACACTATAGAAGTACACAAAGGAGCTTTTCACAGATAGTGAATAGTTGTGTTTCAGTGTTCACTGTAGTCTGTGAGCTTTTCATTTTGTGAGTGCAGATTACGCTCCAGTTTGTACTTCAACCACTGCCGGTTGTAGTCTGCTGAGCGTGTGTCACTGCCTCATCCTTCACATTTTTCTCTAATTGGTGCTGCTCCATTTTAGTGGAAAAAAATCTAATCTATTAGTGTGACGCGCTTCCATCCGTATACAATACATTGGTTGCAAACACTATAGAAGTACACAAAGGAGCTTTTCACAGATAGTGAATAGTTGTGTTTCAGTGTTCACTGTAGTCTGTGAGCTTTTCATTTTGTGAGTGCAGATTACGCTCCAGTTTGTACTTCAACCACTGCCGGTTGTAGTCTGCTGAGCGTGTGTCACTGCCTCATCCTTCACATTTTTCTCTAATTGGTGCTGCTCCATTTTAGTGGAAAAAAATCTAATCTATTAGTGTGACGCGCTTCCATCCGTATACAATACATTGGTTGCAAACACTATAGAAGTACACAAAGGAGCTTTTCACAGATAGTGAATAGTTGTGTTTCAGTGTTCACTGTAGTCTGTGAGCTTTTCATTTTGTGAGTGCAGATTACGCTCCAGTTTGTACTTCAACCACTGCCGGTTGTAGTCTGCTGAGCGTGTGTCACTGCCTCATCCTTCACATTTTTCTCTAATTGGTGCTGCTCCATTTTAGTGGAAAAAAATCTAATCTATTAGTGTGACGCGCTTCCATCCGTATACAATACATTGGTTGCAAACACTATAGAAGTACACAAAGGGGCCTTTCACAGATACTGAACAGTTGTCTGCAGGGTTCACTGTAGTCTGTGAGGAATAACCACACTTAGGCCTTAACTTTTCTGACTTTCTTTATCAATCTACCAAGATGAAGAAGTCAGTGAGTAAGGCACGTGGTCGTGGTCGAGGCCGTGGATTTGCAGCAGGGAGAGGACGTGGGGATTCTGTGGCTGCTGCCGCACCCAGTGACACAGCATCCACCAGTTTTCCCCGTGAGCGTTCCTTTATGCGCACTTTTGTAGGAGCTCAGCGTACCCCCCTGCTGCGTGAAGAACAAATTGAAGCCGTTGTTGGTTGGATGGCAGCCAATGCATCGACTTCAATAGCTTCCACCTCCTCTCAGGACCACAGCACTGTTGAACAACCATCAGTCTCTTCACCGCCTGCCAAATTGCCCAGGCAGTCAGAGAGCTCTGTACAGGAGCCAGCTGAGTCTCTGCTTCTGTTCTCAGAATCTGTTGGCTTGGAAACAGGGGCCCAGCCAAGCAGCATTCTGGAATGTGAAGAAGAGGCAGTATGCAGTGATGCGCAACAGCTGTGTCTCTCTGAATCTGAAGAGGCGGGTGAGCCAGTGCCGATGGTCAGCACACCGCAGAACGCATCTGATGATGATGAGACTCAGTTGCCAGTTTCTGTTGAGCATGGTGCTGGCCAGACCACCCAACAACAGCAGGTGTGGAAGAGGGTAGTGGTGGAGATGATGAGGTCCAAGACCCAACATGGCGTGAGGAACAGGAAGGTGGTGGGAGCAGCTCTGAGGAAGAGATTGCACCAACGGTCCAAACAGTAGGGAGAGGTAGGCTGCAGACTCGCTTGCCTGTAGCCTCCAGTTTGGCACCCGTTCGGAGCAGTTCTCTTACAACAGCCAAACCGGGCGCTCCCAGGACTTGCTCTGCGTGGTCCTTTTTTGATACAGTTGCAGATGATATTTGCTATGTCAAATGCAAGCTGTGTAATCAAAAAATTAAAAGAGGTAAAAGTGTCAGTAACCTTAATACAACAAATATGTGGAAACATGTGCGGTCAAAGCACTTTGTTGAGTTACAAAGACACACTGGAGATGTAGGCCAACCTACAGCAGCACCTACATCTTCAGCTCGTGTTGGAGCCTCTTCCTCCAGTTCACACACAGCTGGTTCGGCTTCCTCAAAGGATCGCCATGGAAGAACCTCTGTCACTGTTGTCCAGAGACACAGTGTTATTCCACCCACAGCTGCAAGTTCCCTGTCATCCTCACACACCCAGGCCACAAAACAGCCATCGGTAGCACAGGCATGGGATAAAAGACGGCCATACTCGGCAAACCATCCACGAGCACAGGCTCTGAATGCTGGCATTGCAAAACTCCTGTCCCTTGAAATGCTGTCATTCAGGCTGGTGGAGACTGACAGTTTCCGTGAATTAATGGCATTGGCAGTCCCACAATACAATGTGCCCAGCCGATTTTATTTCAGCAGGCAAGCCGTCCCTGGTCTGCAAAAGCATGTTGAGGCAAAAATTAAACATGCGCTACTAAAGCCGTCAGTAGCAAGGTCCACCTGACCACCGATGCGTGGACCAGTACCCATGGCCAGGGACGATACCTTTCACTCACTGCCCATTGGGTGAATGTTGTGGAGCCGGGTACAGATCTTGCGAGTGGCGCTGTACGTGTTCTGCCAACTCCAAGGATTGCCGGAATCAAGTCTGTCCACATTGACTCCTCCTCCTACTCCAGTTCCTCAGAATCATCGCTGCAGGAGCCGTCACGGTCTACCTCCACATGGACCCGTGGACGCTTACCTGATGCGACCGATATGAGCACAGCCGTGGCCAAACGGCAACAGGCCGTTCTGAAATTAATTCCCATGGGGAATCGAAGCCACACAGCGCAGGAGGTCTGGAATGCCATCAAGCAGGAGAGCGACGTGTGGTTTTTGCCAGCGAATCTCCAGCCAGGCTTGGTAGTGTGTGACAATGGCCGAAATCTGGTGGCAGCTCTGGGCCTTGGCAACCTCACTCACATACCATGTCTGGCACATGTGCTCAACTTGGTCGTGCAGAGTTTTTTGAGGGACTATCCGGATCTTGATGCACTGCTGCACAAGGTCCGCCTAGAGTGCGCTCACTTGCGACGTTCCAGCATGGCCAGATCGCGCATTGCAGCTCTGCAACGCAGATTGCGCCTTCCTGAACATCGCATCATATGTGACGTATCCACCAGGTGGAATTCAACGTTACATATGTTGGAGCGGTTGTGTGAGCAGCAGCCAGCAGTTATGGAGTATCAGCTGCATCAGGCGCAATCAACACGCAATTTGCGCCGTCCACACTTCACCATTAATGAGTGGGCCACTATGAAGGACATGTGCCACGTTTTGCGTGCGTTTGATGAGTCAACGCGGATGGCGAGTGCAGATGATGCACTAGTCAGCCTGACTGTCCCCCTTATCTGCCTGCTTCAAAAAACACTGCAAGCAATAAGGGATGAGGTTTTGGAAGAGGTGGAGGATGAGGAGTCACAAATTCCATCACCTTCTGGAAAGTCAGCGCAACGTGGTTCCTCACAAAGGGCTGGGCAGGGCTCACTTTGTGAGGAGGATGAGGAGGAGGAGTCAATGGAGGAGGAAGACATCGCTCCAGAGGGAGGTACACAACGCTCTAGTCAGTATGTAGAGCGAGGGTGGGGTGATGCAGAGCAGGCAGAGATAACGCCTCTTGCAGAGGACAGCGTTTCTTTGCCAGTTGGGAGTCTGCAGCACATGGTTGATTTCATGCTGCAGTGCCTAAGAAACGACCGCCGCATCGCCCACATTCTCACGACGTCTGATTATTGGGTGTACACCCTCCTAGACCCTCGCTACCGGGACAACGTCAAAAGCCTCATCACACCGTTGAACCGGGAGCGTAAAATGCGGGAGTACCAAGACACACTGGTGCAATCCCTAATGTTCTACCTTACTGCCGAGAGCACTGCTGCTGCTACTGCTTTACAAAGCAGCTCTGTGCGTCGAGGCAGTGTAGAGAGCTCTGCAACAAGAGGGAGCACACGCAGTGCCTCTGCACAGGGAAAGACCAGTATGTTCAAAATGTGGCAAAGTTTTGTGGCAGCGCCACAAATGTCTACACCATCCGAGAGGGCTCCAGTCAGCGGGAGGCAACGTATCCGTCAGATGGTGACAGACTACTTGGCTTTGCCTCTCAGTGTACTCCCAGATGGCTCTTCCCCATTCAAGTTTTGGGTCTCTAAGCTGGATACATGGCCAGAGCTTAGCCAGTATGCATTGGAGGTGCTGGCTTGCCCTGCTGCCAGTGTATTATCGGAGCGCGTCTTTAGTGCTGCAGGTGGTGTACTAACAGACCGTCGCATGCGACTATCCTCCGATAATGTAGACCGGCTTACTTTTCTGAAAATGAACAAGGCATGGATCTCGCCAGAATTTGTCTGTCCGTTTTCAGATTAAATAACTGTTCGCAACGTTATCCATGTCTCCTGTTATGTTCATCTTTCTACCACCTGAACTCTACTCCCTGGGCTCCAACACTGCCAGTTGCTGCTCAGAAGTGTCGTGTCCACAGAACAAAACACAAGCTCTACTGTTAGTGGGGTTCAGTAACGCCAGCTGTTCCCCTGCTGTGTCAACGGCAAGAAGTGTCCTGTTCCCGACACATGGACAGAAAAACACATGACCAACATGCTCCAAATAGGGAAGAGCCGTCACCCTGCTTGTTATGCTAGAAAACATGAAATTGTGAAGTTTTGCAGGCCTAGAATGATAAATTTTTATGACAAATATGGACAAATAATAATTTGTCATCACAGCGCATATCTGCACATGTCTATTAGAAATGGTAACAAAAAATAAAACATAGTCTACTCTTCACATT
This sequence comes from Oophaga sylvatica, assembly GCA_033576555.1. Classification (NCBI taxonomy): domain Eukaryota; kingdom Metazoa; phylum Chordata; class Amphibia; order Anura; family Dendrobatidae; genus Oophaga; species Oophaga sylvatica. The sequence continues at coordinate 384,891,763 of JARQOD010000005.1, forward strand.
TTTAAATTAATGCATAAAAGTACATTTCAGACTTATGAATTAATGCTTTTTAAGGAACTTTATCTGTACCTGTAAGATAATGCACTCAATGGATGTACGAATCATTAAATCCTCATCATCATCATCACGAGGTTTATTTATGACAGACATTATAAAATACACATACTGATGCCAACTGTAACTTCAAACACCATATATGAAATGGCCAGCATGTAAACATGGTAATAATGTCCAATAATAAATTATTACATCTAGAAAGTGCATCATGCATACTGACAATAGGTACTTATACCTGCAAGTGCTGTTGAAACAACCACAAGAGATATAAATTAATACTGGTATATAGGTATCACAGTGCATAGTTACTCATGGACAATGTTGATGTAATACTGTATCTCAATTAAGTCAGCGTCAACCATTAGGCTTGTTAGTCTTGTACATTGTTAAAGAGGGAACGTAATTTTTTGGTTTGTCATAGTGTAGTATTACACATTAAATTATTACTGCTGTATTTTTTTTTGCGTCCCTAGTGCGCAATAACGCAGCCTAACCTCACATTTGATAGTCAGCTAATTGCCACACGCTACCCTACCCTACGCGTGACAGTAGGAAGGTAGTGTTGACGGATAAAGCTTTGCGCAACCAGACATTCTTTTACCCTCTTCAACACTCTACAAGCAAAAAATGCATGATTCAGCCGCAGACTTTATTGACGTACAGTATAACATCGGCATTACCCATCAGAGGCTGTCCACTGTCTGATACAGACATAGAATATACCTTTGCTATCCGTAGCCTTTGTTTCCACCTACACTTGCAGGCACACACTTAAATTGTGACAAACAATGCCTAATGTTTTTTTAAATGGTTATTTTTTATTGTACATTATTGTGTCATCAATCACATTGATGAGTCCATGCTGGACATGTCATACATGCTATAGAAAGTTACGATTTTATGAACTTAAATAATTGAATTGTCTGTGACTGTCACATAAAATTTGCGATGATGATGATGAGTGACTATTACAAAATCCATTGTCTTCACTATGTTATGGTTTAACATAGCGTTCCTTAAGCATTATTCAAAAAAAAACATTTACTTTTATTCTTAAATTTACAACACTATATTTTGTTACCAATTTTTTGGGTGTTGTGTTGTTCCATTTATTTTTGGCATGTGCATATATGCGTTTATATTTGTATTTTCTTTATTTTTCCTTCTTGAAATTAGAAAACATGTGTATCTTTGTACCGTGTTAGCCAGTAGATAGAAAAATATTTAGACTTCAGAGTCAGCAGTGGTTGATACCTTTTTATGGATAACTGAAAAGATGGAAACAAATTGCAAGCTTTCAAGGCTACTCACGTCTCTTCATCAGGGAAAGACTAACTAAAAAAATTAAGCATCACATATTTCTATACACAACAGGACACAGGAATAGTGCAATAGGTAAGACAAGTAAGTGACGTGTATCAGAACTGTCATTATCTCACAGGGATGAACATAAATATTGGAACAGTTCCTAGATAAGGATAGAAAGTTTGATTGCCCTCTCATTGGCGTATTTTTTGGGGTTTTCATGACCCTGGAAGGTCATAGACGCAGATTCCTTAATTGATATAGAATGACATAAATCCATGTGATCTATTCATTCCATCACTAACAGTGTCAAAGGTCATGATGAGCTTATATTCTGAAACCTTTGTACGTTTCTCATATTTGAAGTTATATTTTAATACCAGTAATTCCATATCCATGATGCTATGACCGGGCATACAAAAGTCTTTTGCCACAGGTAAATTCATTAATTTATCTGTGATTGTGTGGCGCTGATAATTCATCCTTGTTCTCCTTTTTGTTGCCGGTCTCCCCTCACTTGTCCCTCCCTCACTTGTCTTAGCTATTCCTGTGTCCTGTTGTGTGTAGAAATATGTGATTCTTCATTTTTGGCTTTACTCTTAGCCTGATGAAGACACCTGAGTAGTCTCGAAAGCTTTGAATTTGTTACCATATTTTCAGTTAGCCATTAAACGTTATCAACCACAGAGGACTGTCAAGTATAAATATTTTTCTATTCTTGTAATTGAAATTCATCATTTTATTGTCGTAGTAAAACTTCATTTATTCTTGTTTGAAGTACATACATTTGCAATGGCCACGTAACAAGGCAATAACTCAATATTTGCCACCCTCTTGACCTGGCTCTACGCGCATGCTGCTCAAAGTGTTGATCACAGATGAAACAACGATGTTGGTTCAGTAACCGCGTCCCTCTGTGTTGGAAATTACTGCGCTAATCAACTTCAATCAACTCCAACAGCTTGCCACCCTGACCTGGCTTACACGCATGCTGCTCAGAAGTGTTAGATGCACAGATGAAAACAATCGCTGATGTGTTTGTGGGGTTCAGTAACGCCTGCTGTTCCCCTGCTGTGTGTCTGGCAAAAATTACTGCTGCTAACTACAACTTCAACTTCAAACGTCTCATACTAGGCCTCTGCCTACACCCTCCTTGACCCTGGGCTTCAACAGCGCCAGTTGCTGCTCAGAAGTGTTAGATGCACAGATGAAAACAATCGCTGATGTGTTTGTGGGGTTCAGTAACGCCTGCTGTTCCCCTGCTGTGTGTCTGGCAAAAATTACTGCTGCTAACTACAACTTCAACTTCAAACGTCTCATACTAGGCCTCTGCCTACACCCTCCTTGACCCTGGGCTTCAACAGCGCCAGTTGCTGCTCAGAAGTGTTAGATGCACAGATGAAAACAATCGCTGATGTGTTTGTGGGGTTCAGTAACGCCTGCTGTTCCCCTGCTGTGTGTCTGGCAAAAATTACTGCTGCTAACTACAACTTCAACTTCAAACGTCTCATACTAGGCCTCTGCCTACACCCTCCTTGACCCTGGGCTTCAACAGCGCCAGTTGCTGCTCAGAAGTGTTAGATGCACAGATGAAAACAATCGCTGATGTGTTTGTGGGGTTCAGTAACGCCTGCTGTTCCCCTGCTGTGTGTCTGGCAAAAATTACTGCTAGCTACCTAATCATGGTGAAAAAAACATGACATCTCAAAGTGTCTAGTGCTACACATAGATATGAGGCTACACCATGATTTCTAAGCTGTAAACATTTGAAACGTCAACTTTCAAACCATAAAATGATTTGTCTGTCACAAATCGGTAACAAAATAATTGTGACATATTATTACAGATATGCACATGTCGAAAACAAATGCAAACACAAAAGCCTACTTATGCTATAGGATACTGATGGTCAACCTTGTCACTCCATAGCTTAGACAAATCCAACTCACATCATGATGACTCAAATACTGCAATGTTGGAAGTGCATAATGTGGGTTGAACTTTGACAACTGCTGCAGTGCGAAGGTTATACTTCAGTGTTCTTGCCTTTGAAATAAAAGCATACAAGTAAATATAATATCCAATGTTGATTAAGGGACGTGATGTACACCTGTAATATTGTGCAAACAATGCATGTAGGAATAGTCCTCTTCAACATTACTTATATTTGTGTCATTTTAAAAAATACATATTTGATTAGAAAGTTAACAGCCCATATCATAAAGGTCCTTCATGTAAACATGATAATCGCTAACAAAAATCATGCATTACCTTGGTAAAGTCAATAGTGCATAGTCACAATAGCAAAATATATACCTGTAAGTGGTGCTGAAAGAACGACAACTGATAGAATAGGTGAATGATATCTATTTATCAGACTGAATAGCGACACCTGTACAATGTCGATATAATACTGTACCTTAACAAAACAGCTGTGTCACACCTCACACGCATTTTTCTTGTAGCTTGTTATGTAATAGGGCACATGCGTGTATGTTTCATCATAGGTGCATGTTTACTGAGTAAAGCAGTCATGACAACGCCTTTGTGTTGTCGGTACGCTTGCGATGATGAACGATGCGCACCGTGAATGTTAGTCTGCGTCATAAGACGCACAGACGCTCCAATACCCAACGCGTCACAGCAGGAAGCCAGTCTGTGCGTCCAAACAAAGGCGCAAGCATACATGCACGTACCCTTTTATAAAGCTATAAAAAAAAGGATGTAGTAGTAACGCACACTTTATTGAGGTACAGTATTACATCGCCATTCACCATCTGTGGCTATGCAGACTCATCTATATATACCTTATCTATCCGTTGTCATGCTTGCAAGTCCACAGTCAGGCATAAATAGCTGTTTTCACTATGCACTTTTTAAAGGTTTTTTTTGTTAATATAAATGATTGGCACATATTATCAGTATTACATGATGGAAAATTTTAGATATTTTTAAAAACTTTTTAGTGATATTATTCAGCAAATGAAAATGGTGTACATACTGTTACTTATCCATCATTAATGGATTCTGATATGTACTTGTATGCTTTATTTAAAACCGTATAGCAGATTATTTAACCGATTTTTATTGTGGTTTGCATTGCTTTTCAACATGTTAATGTATGCGTTTATGTTTGTCAATTATTAATTTACATATATTTTTTAAAGTAAAATCATCATCTTATGGTACTAAAGGTTATATTTCTCTTGTTTGGAGTATAGACATTTTTAATTGACACGTAACAAGGAAAATACTTGATCTAGTATTTAAACATCCTCCTTGACCCTGGGCTCCAACACCGCCAGTTGTTGCTCGGAAGTGCTGTTAGCACAGTTAACACTTGCTCCCGTGTTACTGGGGTTCAGTAATGTCAGCTGTTCCCCTGCTGTGTGAACGGCAAAAAGTCCTGCTGCCTCCACCCTGTTCTCTTCTCATCCCTGGTTACAACACCGCCAGTTGTTTCTCGGAAGTGCTGTTAGCACAGTCTACACTTGCTCCCGTGTTACTGGGGTTCAGTAATGTCAGCTGTTCCCCTGCTGTGTGAACGGCAAACAGTCCTGCTGCCTCCACCATGTTCTCTTCTCATCCCTGGGTTACAACACCGCCAGTTGTTTCTCGGAAGTGCTGTTAGCACAGTCTACACTTGCTCCCGTGTTACTGGGGTTCAGTAATGTCAGCTGTTCCCCTGCTGTGTGAACGGCAAAAAGTCCTGCTGCCTCCACCATGTTCTCTTCTCATCCCTGGGTTACAACACCGCCAGTTTTTTCTCGGAAGTGCTGTTAGCACAGTCTACACTTGCTCCGTGTTACTGGGGTTCAGTAATGTCAGCTGTTCCCCTGCTGTGTGAACGGCAAACAGTCCTGCTGCCTCCACCATGTTCTCTTCTCATCCCTGGGTTACAACACCGCCAGTTGTTTCTCGGAAGTGCTGTTAGCACAGTCTACACTTGCTCCCGTGTTACTGGGGTTCAGTAATGTCAGCTGTTCCCCTGCTGTGTGAACGGCAAACAGTCCTGCTGCCTCCACCATGTTCTCTTCTCATCCCTGGGTTACAACACCGCCAGTTGTTTCTCGAAGTGCTGTTAGCACAGTCTACACTTGCTCCCGTGTTACTGGGTCAGTAATGTCAGCTGTTCCCCTGCTTGTGTGAACGGCAAACAGTCTGCTGCCTCCACCATGTTCCTTCTCATCCCTGGTTACAACCCGCCAGTTGTTCTCGGAAGTGCTGTTAGCACAGTCTACACTTGCTCCTGTGTTACTGGGTTCAGTAATGTCAGCTGTTCCCCTGCTGTGTGAACGGCAAAAGTCCTGCTGCCTCCACCATGTTCGCTTCTCATCCCTGGGTTACAACACCGCCGTTGTTTCTTCGAAGTGCTGTTAGCACAGTCTACACTTGCTCCGTGTTACTGGGTTCAGTAATGTCAGCTGTTCCCCTGCTGTGTGAATCGGCAACAGTCCTGCTGCCATCCACCATGTTCTCTTCTCATCCCTGGGTTACAACACCGCCAGTTGTTTCTCGAAGTGCTGTTAGCACAGTCTACACTGCTCCGTGTTATGGGTTCAGTAATGTCAGCTGTTCCCTGCTGTGTGAACGGCAAACAGTCCTGCAGCCTCCACCATGTTCTCTTCTCATCCCTGGGTTCAAACCGCCAGTTGTTTCTCGGAAGTGCTGTTAGCACAGTCTACACTTGCTCCGTTTCTGGTTCAGTAATGTCGCTGACCCCGCTGTGTGAACGGCAAACAGTCCTGCTGCTCCACCATGTTCTCTTCATCCTGGTTACAACCCGCCATGTTTCTCGGAAGTGCTGTTAGCACAGTCTACACTGCTCCGTGTACTGGGTTTCAGTAATGTCAGCTGTTCCCCTGCTGTGTGAACGGCAAAACAGTCCTGCTGCCTCCACGACCGGTCCTCTTCTCATACCGTGGTTCAACCGCAGTTGTTTCTCGGAGTGCTTTGGTCTACTTGCTCCTGTGTACTGGGTTCCAGCAATGTCAGCTGTTTTCCCTGCTGTGTGACGGCAAACACGGTCCTACCTGTTGCCTGCTATGTTCCTTCTCATCCTGGTCAACACGCTTGTTCTCGAAGTGTGTTAGCCAGTATGCTCGTGTATGGGGTTCATTGTAGCTGATCCCTCGTGTACGGCAAACAGTCTGCTGCCTCAACTTTAATTTCATTGGTACCTTCTGCTACCCATCCGGGTTCCAGTACCGTCAGCTGGTTCTCCGCAGTGCCTTTGGCCTAGGTGCCTCCATGTCGGTATCCGAGTTCCAGCAACGTCTGCTGGTCCTGGTAGTGCTTTGGAGCACAGGTACCTCCTGCTTAGTAACCGTGTCCCAGTAACGTCAGCTGGTCCTCGGTTGTGCCATTGGCTCTTTTCCTTCTGCTGACCCTCCGGGTTCCAGCACAGTCAGCTGGTCCTCATTACTTTCATTGGCTCTTGTACCTTCTGCTACCCATCCGGGTTCCAGTACCGTCAGCTGGTTCTCCGCAGTGCCTTTGGCCTAGGTGCCTCCATGTCGGTATCCGAGTTCCAGCAACGTCTGCTGGTCCTTGGTAGTGCTTTGGAGCACAGGTACCTCCTGCTTAGTAACCGTGTCCCAGTAACGTCAGCTGGTCCTCGGTTGTGCCATTGGCTCTTTTCCTTCTGCTGACCCTCCGGTTCCAGCACAGTCAGCTGGTCCTCATTACTTTCATTGGCTCTTGTACCTTCTGCTACCCATCCGGGTTCCAGTACGTCAGCTGGTCTCCGCAGTGCCTTTGGCCTAGGTGCCTCATGTCGGTATCCGAGTTCCAGCAAACGTTGCTGGTCCTTGGTAGTGCTTTGGAGCACAGGTACCTCCTGCTTAGTAACCTGTCCCAGTAACGTCAGCTGGTCCCTCGGTTGTGCCATTGGCTCTTTTCCTTCTGCTGACCCTCCGGGTTCCAGCACAGTCAGCTGGTCCTCATTACTTTCATTGGCTCTTGTACCTTCTGCTACCCATCCGGGTTCCAGTACCGTCAGCTGGTTCTCCGCAGTGCCTTTGGCCTAGGTGCCTCCATGTCGGTATCCGAGTTCCAGCAACGTCTGCTGGTCCTTGGTAGTGCTTTGGAGCACAGGTACCTCCTGCTTAGTAACCGTGCCCAGTAACGTCAGCTGGTCCTCGGTTGTGCCATTGGCTCTTTTCCTTCTGCTGACCCTCCGGGTTCCAGCACAGTCAGCTGGTCCTCATTACTTTCATTGGCTCTTGTACCTTCTGCTACCCATCCGGGTTCCAGTACCGTCAGCTGGTTCTCCGCAGTGCCTTTGGCCTAGGTGCCTCCATGTCGGTATCCGAGTTCCAGCAACGTCTGCTGGTCCTTGGTATGCTTGGAGCACAGGTACTCCTGCTTAGTAACCGTGTCCCAGTAACGTCAGCTGGTCCTCGGTTGTGCCATTGCTCTTTTCCTTCTGCTGACCCTCCGGGTTCCAGCACAGTCAGCTGGTCCTCATTACTTTCATTGGCTCTTGTACCTTCTGCTACCCATCCGGGTTCCAGTACCGTCAGCTGGTTCTCCGCAGTGCTTGGCCTAGGTGCCTCCATGTCGGTATCCGAGTTCCAGCAACGTTGCTGGTCCTTGGTAGTGCTTTGGAGCACAGGTACCTCCTGCTTAGTAACCCTGTCCCAGTAACGTCAGTGGTCCTCGGTTGTGCCATTGGCTCTTTTCCTTCTGCTGACCTCCCGGTTCCAGCACAGTCAGCTGGTCCTCGTTACTTCCATTGGCTTTTGTACCATCACCAACAGGACAAAGAAGGTTAAGACAAACTACAAGATACAGAACAAGAGACAGAAGAACAATAAGCAGAAGATCAAAAAGCAGAAGAACATTAAGTATAAGACCAAAATGAAGAGCAAAATATATGCTCTAAATTCTAAGCAGAAGAAGACTAAGCAGTGTATGGGGGTGAGTCCGTTCCTCCTCGTGGTGCCCCTGGAAAATGCCTGATGCTGCTGCAGGCTAAACTGAACGCGGACAAATACTGTTGTAATTAAAATCTTTCGTGACAGCAAGAACGGAAGGATGAAAATTCAGAGTTTTACAGATTACAAGTACAGGAATGTCTGTCACAAATAAGAATATGATGAAAAGGATGAATAGGAAGAAGATGAAGAAGTAGAGTATGAAGAATAATAACTGTTTAATAAGAACAATATAAGTAATGTTAACAAAAAGATGAATAGCAAGAAGTTTTAGAAGATTAAGAAGGTGAAGATGAAGAATAATTTGATGAGAAAGATGATGCTGCTGAAGATTATGAAGGAGAAAGTGTGTGAAAAGTTAAAAAGGTGAAGACCATGGAAGTTGTGAAACAGACATATTTGACAAAATAGAAAAAAGGTTAACAACATTGTGAATTTCTTCGTCAATCCGAACGTATTTCCTAAAAAAAAAAAATTAATGCTATTCCATTGGATTGGGTTAAACATCTATGCCTTTAATGTCTCCTCAACCTCCCCCAATACATTCTACATTACTCTTTCTTGTTTTCCTTCATGTACAATTAACCAACAAGGCAAGAATGGGTTTTTTTTAATTTCGATATTTTGTTCCCATAGACTTACATGGGACTTCCGGTATCGGTATCGGGTATCGCCGATATTTTAGTGATATCGGCGATACCATTACGATTCCGATACTTTAGGATATCGGAAAGTATCGCTCAACTCTAGTTATCACATTTATACTGTGTCAAAGGTATTACAGTGTGAAAAGAAAAGGCAGTACTCCTTGGCAACAATATCAACATAATAGCAATTTACTCTCAGATAACATCTATTATGTAAACAAACTCCCAGAAGCACTTTAGCAAAGACAGAAGTTCAATACTAGTTCCCTTTGGGAAAAAAAAATCACAATATGTTTCATGCAGTATAACATGCACTGCACAGATGTAATCTATTCTTTGATGTAATTATTTTACTCTGCAAATCAAGAGATCTTTCTAACTGTGCATGGTATGCTATATATTTCAAGACAGACCTTATGATAGAAATTCTTCAATTTTGAAATGTCAATGTCCTAGGGACTTAGGAAAGTATAAAAAAGCTGAAGATTTAAATGAGTTTTACAGTTTAGCCCCATTGAAAATTACAAAATCCTCATTGCTTCCCTTCCGCACCACCTCTTTGCTCTAAGATGGTCTTTGTTGCCAGAACAAATGTGGTGATGTCAAGACTACATCATGAAATGGTTGATCCAGTTTTTATCTGTTTTTGATCTGAGTATTTGTTTTACCATCTATATGCCATCCATTTTTCTTGTGTGAAAAGCTAAAGCTAATGCCCGACTGCCATTAGGTACTGAGATAAGATCCTCAGACCCCTTGTGAGACCATATGCTGGTGCGGTTGGCCCTGGCTTCCTCCTAATGCAGGACAATGCCAGCCCTCATGTGGCTTGATTGTGTCAGCAGTTCCTGCAAGATGAAGGCATGGAAGCTATGGACTTGCCTGCCCGTTCCCTAGACCTGAATCCGATTGAGTGCATTTGGGACATCATGTCTCGCTCCATCCACCACATTGCACCACAGACTGTCCAGGAGTTGGTTGATGCTTTAGTCAAGGTCTGGGAGGAGATCCCTCAGGAGACCATCCGGAGCATGCCCAGGCATTGTAGGGAAGTCATACAGTCACGTGGAGGCCACACACACAAATGAGCATCATTTTGACTTGTTTTAAGGACATTACATTCCCCTTTAATTTTGTGTGTGACTCCAAATCCAGGCCTCCATTGGTTAATAAATTTGATTTTCATTGATGATTTTTGTGTGATTTTGTTGTCAGCACATTCAACTTTGTACAGAGCAAAGTATTCAATGACAAAAATTTAATTCATTCAGATCTAGGATGTGTTATTTGAGTGTTCCCTTTATTTTTTTGAGCACTGTATAAAAAAAAGTCCAAGTGTATTATGCATCGGGATTCTCCCTCTGCATAGGATGGATCCCAAGCCTTGTCATCTCCTGCGGTCTCCCATTCAGTTTCAACTGCAGTAGATGCTGCTCAACAAGGACATTGGTCTCAGCGTCTTGCGCAGACTCGGGCTGTGCATGCTGTTACCGCTGCCTCTCCAGGTCCAGCTATGTTAACTAATAATAGACAGCTGTGAGCAGTCATTCCTGAGGCTAAGTCCAGGATTTTCTCTACTGAGCATGTTCGTGAGGTGGCGCCCTCTCATTGGTGGTCGGTCGTCAGCTGCTCTGGTCCTGTGCTGGCTCCGGATTGACCTGTGAGCAAGGTCCTGTCTGACTGGACTTAGGTGCAGTCTATAAATGGATCTTTGGGGTACCCATTGGCACGCTAAGATCACTTGTATTGCTGTGTGTGTAGGTGGGACAGTTACCACCTTGTATGCACATGTGCTGCTATTGCCACTGCTAGTGTGGTTCTTGTCAGGCAGTGTACGGTGGGAACTCCCACTTGAGCCTAGCACCTGCACCATGAGACGGCGTCGCATGTGCAAGTTTCACAACCTTGTGACAGGGCAGGCTCAATCACCAGCATAGTGGGGGTGAGGTATAGAGACCTCAACTAGCGTCATTACTATTGTGCACCTGTGACGTCTAACAAGGCACAGCTTAGAGAGCTCTCAGTTTGCTACTGCTCTGTGAAGTAACAGAGTCAGGTACTTTGCATTCTGGTCACACCAAGTGACATTTAACTGGGTGTGCTTACGGTGCTTGCTCGCAGCTTCGCTCCGCCATTGTCTACTAGCAGCGGTTTCTCCATCACCGCACGGTGGACCCCGGGTTGCGAACGCACCTTATCATAATTTATATTTGGTGTGATCCGCAAACCCTAACAAAGTGTCATCAATGTTTTTCTGTCAGAGTTTCATTAGAGTTTGCTCAGTTTGGTTTCATCACTTTTTCTCAGATGAATAAAAAAATTAGAATGGTTTCTCAAACTTCTCATTTTAAACAGTCCACGAATAATGTACACCACACATAAAGTAGTAACACTTTTTATATTGTAACTGAGTATATTGCCAAGTTGCTACTGGTTTCTGTTGACTGCCTGTAGTCATCTGCTTTGCAGTGAATCAGTGAGCTTAGTATAGATAACACAAGTCACTGAGTTTAATGATTGTTCGCAGAGCTGCTAATGTGTCATCATCACTGCAGACAGCCAGAAGAGACCAAGGCAGCAGAAGAAAACTGCAAAATAAGTAATTCTTAGTCTATTTTTCATAACTGCCATAAATTATGGAAGTATGTTTTTGGAAAGGGGACAACTCCTTTACCCATCTATATTTCTAAAATAAATTAGGGGTGTTCAAAATATATTTTGAAATACTTAATTTGGACTTTAAAAAGTAAAGGAGTTGTGTGGGACATTTACATTGATGGCCTGTCCTGGCACCCCCGTGTTTGAGCTATTTCCAATTGTGGAGCAAACAGTACAGCTCTGTTAACTGCACAGTAGCCATGGCCATGTACTGCATATCCTCCCCCTATTGAGTATCTCTGCGCAGCCACTATTCCATTGATGGAGCTGTGCTTTGCAGATACACAACTAAGCACATCTGGCCACAACACAGTAGAAAAGACTCTTCTGCAAAAACATTCCTGGTGTTTTCCTGAAATGTCTATCTTTTGCAAAATTAGGCAGGTACTGTACACTTGAGTCTAAAAGACATTGTGTACACATACCTTAATACCCTCGAGTGTCATAAATTTTAAATTCCCCTGCAAAATATGGTTTATCTCTATGGATTTTATCTTTACTTATTACCACATTTCTACAATTACCAACAAGCGATATCTGGCATGTTAACTGCAGCCTGCATGGTTAGTATTACAATTCAGTTGAATACTTTGAATGCCAAATGTAATATACTAGAAATAGGCCCTATGCTATTGCATCGGGAGTGCGGTGAAATGAACATCTGTGTATCCTTAGTGGTGCTAACACCGCCGGAAGATCGGCAATACCACTAACAGCTGATAGATCGCCAACCCGGCGGCGGGCGACCAATCACATCAACTGCTAGCGGTATTCAAATCTGGCGCCAATACCGCTAGCAGCTGATTGGTCGCCAGCCTTGGCGGGGTATTCAAATCCCGCGCAGCACTCTCATTGGCTCAGCCGGCGGGCGGCTCAGCCAATGAGTATTGCCACGTGGCTTTGGCGGGGGATTTGAATCCCACGCCGTTCATTGCCTCAGCCGGCGGCAGCTCAGCCAGTGAGCGGTGCCGCATTAGATTCAAATCCCTGGCCAAAGCCGTGTGGCACCGCTCATTGGCTGAGCGCTGCGGGATTCAAATCCCCCGCCCCGTCGGCTCAGCCAATGAGCGGTGCCGCGCGGCTTTTGTTGGGGATTTCAGGGTATGTGCACACGCTGCAGATTTGACTGCTGAATTTTCTGCACAAAAACAGGACCCCTTGTCAGAAAAAACAGGTGCTTTTTTTATGTGTTTTTTTCATACTTTTTTTCATGTGTTTTTGTAAGCAAAATAAAGATATGTTATTTAACAAAAAAAGGTTTGTGATGTCATTTCTTGTCCAACTTCCTCTTTTACATTTGTCCAACCCATGCTCCATTACACACACAAATAGACAGATAGATTAATAATAGATAGATAGATAATAGATAGATAGAGTAATAGATAGATGGATAGATAGATAGATAGATAAAAGATAGATAGATAATAGATAGATAATAGATAGATAGATATATAGATAGATGATAGATAGATAATAGATAGATAGATATTACATAGATAATAGGAAGAATGGTACATAAATAGGTAATGACACACACAAAATTTTTGCACAATATCATACATAAATCATGCAGACACTGGCACACACATACACGCACACACTATACACGCACACAGTCACCGCCCACACACTATACACGCACACTGCCAATGAACGATGCTGCGCGGCTTTGGCAGGGGATTCAAGTTGCACGCAGCACTGCACATTGGCTCAACCGGCGGGGCGGGGATTTGAATCCCGTGCCACTCATTGGCTGAAATGGCGGGCGGCTCAGCCAATGAGTGGTGCAGCGTGGCTTTGGCGGGGGATTTGAATCCCACACGGCACCGTTCATTGGCTCAGCTGGTGGGGCAGGGATTTGAATCACGCACGGCACCGCTCATTGGATCAGTCGGCGGGCGGCTCAGCCAATGAGTAGTGCCGTGTGGCTTTGGCGGGGGATTTAAATCCTGCATGGCACCACTCATTGGCTCAGCTGGCCGGCGGCTCAGCCTATGAGTGGTGCTGCGCGGGTTTGGTGGGGAATTCAAATCCCGCTCGACACCGCTCATTGGATTAGCAGGCGGGGCAGGGATTTGAATCCCACACGGCACCGCTCATTGGAACCGCCCGGCGGGCGGCTCAGCCAATGAGTGGTGCCGGGAGGCTTTGACAGGAGAATTGAATCCCAGGTGGCACAGCTCATTGGCCCAGCCGGCAGGCGGCTCAGCCAATGAGCGGTGCGCCCGGCTTTGGTGGGGGATATGATCAGTATCAGGCTTCTAATGTACTGTACCAGGCCCAAAATATGTACTGTACTTCTTACTTTATGTCCAGTTTTCTGCATGGAAGTCTAATAAAGCTTGTTGAAAGGCTGCAGCAAACCCAATCAGCAAGCTTTAAGGCTGTGGGCATCTCCTTCTCCATCAAAGACATATCAACTGATGGCATGTTTGTGATTGACTGGACAGTTAAAATAAATAATTAAAAAAATAGCGACGTGCAGTCACTTTCCTTTCTTAAACTAGCCATTGGAAAACAGATAGCTGTGGACTGGTATTTTTAGATTGGGAAAAGGGCAAGATTCATGCAGCTGCCTAACCTATTAATATCAGCAAGCAGCTGTCTAATATGCTTTTTCTGGCTCTTAAAAATAGAGAGAATGCTAAAAAAAATTATGTGGGGTCCCACTTATTTTTAATAACCAGCTAAGGCAAAACAGACAGCTACAGGTTGATATTATTAGGCTGGTAAGGGGCCATGTATATTGGCCCCTCTCAACCTAATAACACCAGCCCTCAGCCACCCCCAAAATGGCACATCTATAAGATGCTAAGATGCGCCAATTCTGATGCTTAGCCTCGGCTATTCTCGCTTGCCCTGGTGTGTTGTCAAGTGAGGTAATAGCCGTTCTATGTCCACTGACATCAAGTCCAGAGGTTTGTAATGGAAAGGTGTTTATCAGACACCCCTATTACTAACCTGGAAACCAAAAGTAATAAAGACCCACCAATAGAAAAGTTAATAATCTTAATAATAATCTTTATTTTTATATAGCGCTAACATATTCCGCAGCGCTTTACAGTTTGCACACATTATCGTCGCTGTCCCCAATGGGGCTCACAATCTAGATTCCCTATCAGTATGTTTTTGGAGTGTGGGAGGAAACCAGAGTACCTGGAGGAAACCCACGCAAACACAGGGAGAACATACAAACTCCTTGCAGATGTTGTCCTTGGTGGGATTCGAACCCAGGACTCCAGCGCTGCAAGGCTGCTGTGCTATCCATTGAGCCACCGTGCTTTAATTGTCAAAACACTCCCTGTCAATTACCCTCTTTTTTCCCATTTATTAACATAAAAATAAAAGTCAAAGTAATCCTCACATGTCCACTGTTAATCCATAATGGTGAGATCCCATGACAATCCCCAACTCTGCTACATCCAGATGGTGTGGTGAGCGGTGACATCAGTAATGTTACCGCTCACCACGCCAGTCGGAACACACAGACCTTAGCATGAGAACACGGCTGCAGTGATGAACGGTGACATAATTAAGGTTACCGAAGGTCTCAGGTGGCATTTCTCATGGTAAGCTCTATGTGAGCTGGCTTGTGAGCTGCGTTAACCTTACTGTAAGGTCACCTGAGTTCATAGCAGCTAATTCTCATGCTGCACAACGCAGGGCCCGACTGATAAATGACTGTGTGTGCGTCACTTTACACTCTAGCATTCAACAGTCCGGCACTTTGGATGGTCACAATAGTAATGAGCCAAAGTAGCTAATGAAAGCATTCTGGATATCCATACTATTAATAATGACACTCTGGGTAGCATTATAAAGGTATATTCACTCAGTCCAAATTTAAACAAGGCAAATAGGGAGAAGACTATTGTGATGATAACCTGGGATGGGCGCTCCATTCCCTATTACTTTTCCAGAACTATTACCGCCATCATGTTTAGCCAGCACAGAGCCAAACCCCCCCTCTTCCCACCTTGTGCCTGTAGCCTCTCTGCGACTCACTCCTTCCTCTCGCCCCCACCTCAGGAATGTCTTTGTCTTCAAACCCTGCGTGACTGTCCCATAGCATATAATGGGAATTCATTCAATCGGTCATAACACGCTTCGAGGTTATGATAGAAACATGAAAGTTACAGTTCTGCAGCCTGCTCCTATCAGGCTCCACTACAGTGGTACTGGCTACGTTCTAGCCCCAACAGAACCAGAGAAATTGATTTCTCTGGAGCAGAGTGGAATAACTAGTCCGAGTTTGAACTCATTAGAACCCTAATTTCAGAATAAGGCGAATGACGGTTCTGTCGAGGCTCTGCTAGGTTCTCAAGCTCAGTTATATAGCCAAGAATGTTTCAGAGCCCAAAACTACAACTTGTAGCAAGGGGAGGACCCTGGTAACTCCGCCCTTTTCATGATGTCATGACCCAGAATTATAGAGTACAACACTGAGTCAGGGTGTCAGATTCTGCAAGAGAGCCTGAGATAGACAGTCACACTGTCATGCATGGTGATGTGTGGCCCCCTTCCCTTACCCCCAGCCTGATTCGCCAGAATGATCTAAGTGCCGTGTAAGTTTTTCTTCTTTAACCCTGTTTTATTTGTAATTGCGTGTACATATTTTAATTGTCTCCTTTTTGTAAAACCTTGTTTTAAAACTTTATAAACACTGTCAAACTTTTTGGAGTAAAGATATAAAATTACTAGTTCGTTCTCTATGCTCTGTAACGAATTTGCACGTGCCTGAAGTATACTACGCTACTAAATTGGGGTGGCCTCTGCCCCACGTTCTAAACCCAGGGGCTGGTGGCAGCTAGCGAGTGTGAGTGTGCTGTGTGCTGGGCTGGGTATCGCTGGCAGTGACGGAGCGAGTTTTATAAGTGTATTGCCTGGCTGCGGCTAGGAGTAGTTATAATTCCCTCACTGTAGCGTACCCAATAGCCAGTACACGTCCAAGCGGCCCGTCCGGTGACTAATTATCCTAGGTGCAGTTCCCTGATTGACCTGAGGGTAAGGGAGGCGCCAGAGAGCTGTAAGTTCCTAAGTGGAACTGGGAAGTGGGATAAGTATAAATCCCTGCATTTAACAAATAGGTGGCATCGGCGGGATCCTAAGCCGTGTTCCCTTGGGCCTACATCTGTGTGCCGTTCGTGACAATTATCAAAAAAATTAATAGCCAAAACACAGTTAAAACTTGGATTTTTTCAAACAAATATGCAGCAGATCAGTCATCTCTATTGTAATTTAATGGGGCTAATCCTATCAGGACTTTGTTTCTGCAAACTAACAGAATCCACAACATGTGAATATGACCTAAAGTACATCATGGTGCAAGTACAGCCAATACTTGATTCAGTAGAGGGCAATCAGCAGCAGATTCTGTACTTTCAGCTCAAAATAAATAACTCAACATTAGCAAAAATATTTTGTTTTTCTAAATGTTCCCATATGTCATGGTTCATTGACAAAAAAGACCAACATAATTGTATGAATTGTCTAAAAGTAAAATGTACATTACAAAAAGATGATAATTAAATTAAGAAGCTACACAACAAAATCAACCTCTATCACATATTCTCATGTTGGCTCCAAAAAATGCAGTAACAGTCAGTGTCAACTAAATAGTAAACTGATTGATATAATGTTTTGAATGACTAAAAACAATTCCCAATAAGCTGTCTGTCTAACAATTGCAAATTTGTCCTCCCTTTTGCAGGAAAGAATTTCTCTTTTGGGAAAGAAGTCTAATGCAGGGCATTAAGTAAACGAATGCTGTCATTAGTGCAAATGTCAAACTCATTAGAGCAGATGTTTCAGTTGAACATCACTACACAGTAAAAAATGTAGAACAAATGTGCTGTCTTTGATTCAGTGTTAAATTTCTATTTTATGAAAAGTCAATCAAGCAGATCCAATGTGTAAAGTGCAGCACGTATTTCATGTATAATGTTGATAAAAGTTTAGTATTCCCATACCCAGGAAATCATTAAAAGGGTATTTTAAAAATCACAAAATGATAATAGAATACTTAAAGAGGACCAGTGACCTTCACTCATATTAGCATTTATCAGAGCAATGAGACTGTATGTATTAATAAACCACATTTGAAAGCATAATATCAGTGAATATAAGAATTATGTTGAGAATCACAGTTCATGGGAGCGGCCATTTTAGGATTGGCAGCTCAACGTGCTGTGTTCTAATGAGACATGCCTGCAGATTACAGGCTGGTTGCTAGGCAGGGCCTGAGGCTACAGAGTAAAACATAACATGTATTGCCCATATCAACATATTTACACAAGTGCCTGACTATCATTTGCGCCTTCATTTTGATTCAAGCCCCTCGCTTCCCTGTGGTTTCTCTGTCCTCTGGCTACCCGTCCTGTCTTGTGCTGTTGCTACCTTTTCTTCAGTCCTCACCCAGGTCCCTCTATGTGTTCTCTCCTAATGCCCGCCTGCCAAAGTCTCAATCCTGCCTTTGTCACTGTGTCTCAGTCATGCCCACCTGCCAGTGCCTCAGCCCCGCTTCACTGCCAGTGTCTCAGCCGTGCCCTCCTCTTTGCTAGTACTTCCCCCGCTTGTGTCTCCTATTGTCTGTCCCTGGGTACCAGCTGTCATGGCGATAGTCTCCCTTGGGCCTGCCGCAGATGCTCCCTGTATAGGGGGTGGTTTACCAGGTCAGCTCGCCCGAGGGAGGTTTGTTGTCTCGGCCCATGGGTTCACTCTAGGAGCTCCACAAGTTCTAACAATTGCAATGTTGATGCTAAAGACCCAGTGGTGGATAATTGCAGTTTTGAGGCAGAATAACCGGCAATGGACAATTGCAGTGTTGATGCTAAAGACCCAGCGGTGGACAATTGCAGTGTTGACCCTGAAGACCCAGCGGTGGACCATTGCAGTGTTGACGCTAAAGACCCTACACTGGAGCATTTCAGTGTTGAGCCTGAAGAACTATCAGTGGATAATTGCACTGTTGAGGCTTAACAACCTGCATTGATCAATTGCTGTGGTGAGTCTGAAGACCCTGCATTTTAGCATTGCAGTGTTGAGGCTGAAGACTTGGCATAAAAGAATTGCATTGTTGAAGAAAATTAACAAACAACAAAGTACACATTATTATGAAGTGGGTCTCCCATACTATTTGCCTATGCATTCAATGGAATGCCTGCCCCAAATTTGGTCAAACGAAAACACCATTTTGAAGAGACGTGTATGAAGTCTTCCTAAAAATCTGTTTACATTACTGTTAGGGTTCGATTTCCCGCTGCTGCACAAGGGGAGTCTCAAACCTGTCCCGCTGCAGTCTCCCATTCATCTCCAGCTGCAGTGGAGCCTGCTCAGCAGAGACGTTGGTCCAGGCGTCTTGCCCACTCCTCTACTGTGCAGTGACTTGCTGCTGCCTTTCCTGGATCTGCTATTATAGCCAGTGCTGGAGCAGTCGTCTTTGGACAAAGTCCTGCGTTTTCCCATCTGAGCATGCCCAGAGTGAGATCTCTCATTGGAGATCAGGGGTCACATGTGCAGGTGCTGCAGCGACTCCTATTGGTCCGCCAGGAAGGTCATGTAGCTACGTGTGTTTGTAACAGCTTCTCATTGGTCCTTGTTCCTGGAAGGTCCTGTAGCTGTTGCTATAAAAGGGTAGCATGGCTGGGCCGCCATGCGCTAATATCAATCTTTGTATGCTATGCGCCAGTGTGGTCATGTGTATGTGTGGATAGGGACCCGGCTGAAATAAGCCACTAGAATACCAACTTAATCGGTGAGGAGTTTGGTATGGTAGCTGGTCAGGGTCGGTGTCCTAGATGCCCTAGATTACCGGCATAACCGGTGAGGAGTTTTGATTGCCGTATTCAGGGTCTGGCGTTCAGACGCCATAGATTGCGGGTGACTCCCGCGAGGACATTAGCACATGATCACGCTTTATGTACGCTTAGCACTTAACTGTGTATCTGAGAGCCTTACAGGACACAGTGCTTTTTCTTAAGCGGCCCTGTGACGTAACAGGGTTCGCTTTCAATGCTAGTCAGCGCCCTAGCGTGTTTTCTTTGCCACTCAGTTGTGTCTAGTGAGTGCGCACACATCGCCATATAGCGTTGCGGCTCCTCTTCTAGCGGCTCTGTGGAGTAACAGAGTTCGCACTCATTGCCACAGCACATTACGGCATTTATGTTGGCAGCTCTGCGGGATAGCAGAGTTTGCTTCTTGCGCCTTTTTGCCAGCAGCGGGCTTCGCCTGCACGGTGGACCCCGGGCTGCGAACGCACTTATTATTTATATTATTTTGTGCGTTCCGCCAGCCTTAACATAATATTAGCGCCAGGGTCTGGCTGGTAAAATGGCGGACGACCAGCGTCTGCAGCGGTATATCCAGCAGCTGGAGGGTAGGTTGGCGACTCTAGAGCGCACAACCTCAGCGGTGGATGTTACTGCAGTCGTGGTTCAGGCTGCTAGTGTGGCCGCCGCCAGTTTGTCCTCTGCTACCCCTGCTCCGACTATTTCCCTCCTCCCACTTCCAGACAAGTTTACCGGTGACAGTAAACAATGTCGGGGTTTCGTCAGTCAGTGCTCCATACATCTAGAGCTTCTGGCTGCACGTTATCCCACGGAGCGGGCGAAAGTGGGTTCTATCATATCCCTTTTGTCGAGCAGGGTGTTGGAGTGGGCAACGCCGTTATGGGAGCGCGATGATCGTGTGGTGCAGAGTGCTCCTCTCTTCTTGGACACTCTTAAACAGGTCATTTTAGGACCTCGTGTCACCCACGATACGGCTCTTCAATTGTTGGCTATCACCCAGGGTTCATCCATGGTCAGCCAGTTTGCCGTCCAATTTCGGACTCTGGTCTCTGAGCTGGATTGGCCAGATAAAGTCCTTATACCCGTGTACTGGAGGGGACTGGCAGACCATGTGAAGGACGCCTTGTCCACCAGGGAGATTCTTGCCACACTGGAGGAGCTCATTACCTTATCAACCCACATCGACCTTCGTTTTAACGAGCGGAGGTTGGAGCGGGCCCAGTGTAGGCAGAGGTTCCGGCTGGCACCCACCTTCGCCAGACCTCTGGAATCTTCCATTCAGGCGTCCGATTCCCCTGAGGCCATGGAAATTTCTCTAGTGAGACCTAAGTCTCGGGCTGCTCGAGTATCTGTGACCTGTAATGCCTGCCAACAAATAGGGCATTATGCTAACAAATGTCCACGGCGGTCGGAAACGACCGCGTCTAGTAACCATTGGAGGGGGTTCACTAGACACAGCAGTACACGCCTCCAAGTTGTCCTTTAGGGGGACAATCAATTTTGGCTCATCCACTTTAACAGTCACGCTTTGTGTGGATTCTGGAGCCGAAGGAAATTTCATGTCTTCTACCTTCGCTCTCCGCCACTCTATACCTCTGGTGATGCTCGCCAAACCCGTGACTGTTCGAGTAGTGAATGGGTCGACACTGCCTTCACCAATCACACATCAGACCATCCCTTTCACTTTGTCAATGTCACCTTCCCATCAAGAGATTATCTCACTTTTAGTCATTCCCGAGGGAATAGACGAGATCTTGTTAGGGATGCCCTGGCTCCATTTCCATTCCCCACACATTGAGTGGAACTCTGGGAGGATATTGGGTTGGGGTGAGTCATGTAAAGGCAGATGTATGAGGGAATGCATTCAGGTGGCCACTACAGAGATGCCCGCAGATTTTACTTCTCTTCCTAATTACTATTGTCATATGCAGACGTATTCTCCAAAAAGGCTGCAGAAGTCCTTCCACCTCACCGTCCCTATGACTGTCCTATTGACCTCTTGACTGGAGCAGAACCTCCTCAGGGACGGGTCTATCCCCTTTCTCTCCCGGAGACGGAGGCTATGTCCCAATATATCCAGGAGAACCTGGCGAGAGGATTCATTAGGAAGTCAGTGTCACCTGCAGGGGCGGGGTTCTTCTTCGTGCAGAAGAAGAACGGAGAATTACGTCCATGCCTCGATTACAGGGGTCTTAATGCCATCACTGTTAAGAATAAATACCCGTTGCCACTGATTTCTGAGCTATTTGATAGGCTACGAGGGGCAAGGATATTTACGAAATTAGATCTGCGGGGTGCCTATAGCCTGATTCGCATCCGTGAGGGGGACGAATGGAAGACGGCTTTTAATACCAGGGATGGGCACTATGAATATCTGGTGATGCCCTTCGGGCTCTGTAACGCCCCAGCCGTCTTCCAAGACTTTGTTAATGACATCTTCCGGGATATGCTCTCCACCTCAGTCGTAGTCTATCTGGATGATATTCTCATCTTTTCCCCAGATATTGACTCCCACCGGAGAGATGTTTGCAGAGTCTTCGACCTCCTACGGGCAAATTCCCTCTACGCAAAGTTGGAGAAATGTGTTTGAGCAGGAGTCCTTACCTTTCCTGGACTATATCATCTCCGCCCAGGGATTGGCTATGGATCCTGCCAAACTACAGGCGGTGATGGACTGGCAAGAACCCCATTCTCTAAAGGCGGTGCAGCGCTTTATGGGGTTCATTAATTACTATCGCCAGTTTATCCCTCACTTCTCAACTTTGGTAGCTCCTGTGGTTGCCCTCACCAAAAAGGGAGCTAATCCCAAATTGTGGTCTGAAGAGGTCTCCAAGGCCTTCACATCTATTAAGTCCCATTTCGCTAGAGCTCCCATCCTACATCGCCCCGATGTTGATAAGCCATTTATATTGGAGGTGGATGCCTCGTCCGTTGGAGCTGGAGCAGTCCTTTTCCAAAAGGATGCTCAAGGTCGGAAGCATCCATGCTTCTTTTTCTCCAAGACCTTCACACCATCGGAGAGGAATTATTCCATCGGGGACAGGGAGTTGCTAGCAATGAAGTTGGCCTTCTCGGAGTGGAGACATCTGTTGGAGGGAGCTCGCTTTCCCTTCCAGGTCTTCACGGATCACAAAAACCTGGTATATCTTCAGACAGCCCAGCGGCTTAATTCTCGCCAAGCCAGATGGTCCTTGTTCTTCTCCCGGTTTCATTTCACACTGCATTTCCTCTCGGGAGAGAAGAACATTCGTGCCGACGCTCTCTCTCGCTCTGTGGTGTCCTCGGAGATGGAGGTGGAGGAGCCTCGGCTAATCGTCCCCACAGAGAGCCTGAGAACAGTGGCCCCGGTTTCGCTAGAGTCTGTGCCCCCGGGCAAGACTTTCGTGCCTACTAATTTGCGACCGGAGGTACTCTCTTGGGCACATTCGTCCAGGGTGGGTGGACACTTTGGGGCAAAGAGGACATCTGAATTGTTGGCAAGGACATACTGGTGGCCGCATATGGTCCGTGACGTTGGGGACTATGTTCGGGCGTGTGTCTCCTGTGCCAAGAATAAGTCTCCACGACAACGGCCAGCTGGGTTACTTCACCCTTTGCCGGTGGCAGACAGGCCCTGGGAGATGGTTGGGATGGACTTTGTGGTGGGCTTGCCCAAGTCTCGAGGTTGCACCATCATTTGGGTAATCACCGACCATTTTTCCAAAATGGTGCATTTGGTGCCGCTTCCACGGTTACCTTCTGCACGGGCTCTGGCAGCGTTGTTCGTTAGGCATATCTTTCGTCTACACGGCATGCCGGACAAAATTGTCAGTGACCGAGGTCCCCAGTTTGCGTCTCGGTTCTGGAGAGAGCTTTGTCGTCTACTCAGTATTGAGTTAAATCTCTCTTCAGCGTATCATCCTGAGACGAATGGGTTGGTAGAGAGGGCCAACCAGACCTTGGTCACCTATTTACGACATTTTGTCTCGGCCAGGCAGGATGACTGGGCATCCTTACTACCATGGGCTGAGTTTGCACTAAACAATGCTGTGGCTGATTCCACCGGACAAACTCCATTCCTCCTAAACTACGGTCAGCATCCGCGGGTTCCGGTGCCCATGCCTGTGTCTTCCGCCGACTCCAGGGTGGCAGACTGGGCTATGGAGGCACGGGACATTTGGGACCGTACCCAGGATGCCATTCAGGCATCCAAGGAGAGGATGAGGTCCTCCGCCGACGCACATCGGCGTCCCGCTCCAACATTTGCTCCTGGGGACATGGTGTGGCTCTCCGCCCGTAACATCAGGCTGCGAGTTGAGTCCACTAAGTTGGCACCCCACTACCTGGGTCCTTTCAAGGTCCTCGAGCAGGTTAACCCTGTGGTATACCGTTTGGCTCTTCCACCACGCCTGGGTATCTCCGACACCTTTCACGTATCCCTCCTTAAACCCGTGCTCATGTCCCGGTTTTCTGAGTCATCTGCCGGGACATCGGTTCATCTACTGATGACCATGAGGTGAACGCCATCGTAGGGTGTAAGGTGGTACGGGGCAAAAAGTTTGATTTGGTGGACTTTAGGGGCTATGGGCCTGAGGATATATCTTTGGAGCCTGCCGAGCATGTTCACGCTCCGCAGCTCATCGCTGCCTTTGAGCGCAGCGAGGCCCAAAGAAGGGGGGGCCCTAGGAGGGGGGTAATGTTAGGGTTCGATTTCCCGCTGCTGCACACGGGGAGTCTCGAACCCGTCCCGCTGCGGTCTCCCATTCATCTCCGGCCACAGTGGAGCCTGCTCAGCAGAGACGTCGGTCCAGGCGTCTTGCCCACTCCTCTACTATGCAGTGACTTGCTGCTGCCTTTCCTGGATCTGCTATTATAGCCAGTGCTGGAGCAGTCGTCTTTGGAACAAAGTCCTGCGTTTTCCCATCTGAGCATGCCCAGAGTGAGATCTCTCATTGGAGATCAGGGGTCACATGTGCAGGTGCTGCAGCGGCTCCTATTGGTCCGCCAGGAAGGTCATGTAGCTACGTGTGTTTGTAACAGCTTCTCATTGGTCCTTGTTCCTGGAAGGTCCTGTAGCTGTTG
This sequence comes from Oophaga sylvatica, assembly GCA_033576555.1. Lineage (NCBI taxonomy): Eukaryota > Metazoa > Chordata > Amphibia > Anura > Dendrobatidae > Oophaga > Oophaga sylvatica. The sequence continues at coordinate 384,916,216 of JARQOD010000005.1, forward strand.
CTATGAAAGGGTAGCATGGCTGGGCCGCCATGCGCTAATATCAATCTTTGTATGCTATGCGCCAGTGTGGTCATGTGTATGTGTGGATATGGACCCGGCTGAAATAAGCCACTAGAATACCGACTTAATCGGTGAGGAGTTTGGTATGGTAGCTGGTCAGGGTCGGTGTCCTAGATGCCCTAGATTACCGGCATAACCGGTGAGGAGTTTTGATTGCCGTATTCAGGGTCTGGTGTTCAGACGCCATAGATTGCGGGTGACTCCCGCAAGGACATTAGCACATGATCACGCTTTATGTACGCTTAGCACTTAACTGTGTATCTGAGAGCCTTACAGGACACAGTGCTTTTTCTCAAGCGGCCCTGTGACGTAACGGTTCGCTTTCAACGCTAGTCAGCGCCCTAGCGTGTTTTCTTTGCCACTCAGTTGTGTCTAGTGAGTGCGCACACATCGCCATATAGCGTTGCGGCTCCTCTTCTAGCGGCTCTGTGGAGTAACAGAGTTCGCACTCATTGCCACAGCGCATTACGGCGTTTATGTTGGCAGCTCTGTGGGATAACAGAGTTTGCTTCTTGCGCCTTTTTGCCAGCAGCGGGCTTCGCCTGCACGGTGGACCCCGGGCTGCGAACGCACTTATTATTTATATTATTTTGTGCGTTCCGCCAGCCTTAACAATTACAAAGGAGCGGGTCTCCTATACTTGTAATGCAACACGGTCACCCTGGTGATCTAGGCGTGGTGTAGGAAGAGACGTGGAGTATGGCCTGCGAAAAAGGTCTTCACAGTTTAAAACAGCGGGTCTCCTATACTTGTAATGCACATACACTAAGTGCATACACTAAAAAACATTTTGCCCTGAGCTAGGGCACATCAACCGACTGTGTAAATATTTGTAGTTACTGACATCCTAAATACCCTTGCAAAACAATGTAGTTGCTGTTTCATCATGGAACACGGTCACCCTGGTGTTCTAGTGGTGTTGTCTGAAAAGATGTGGAGTATGGCCTGCGAAAAAGGTCTTCCCAGTTTAAAGGAGCGGGTCTCCTATACCTGGAATTCCCATACACTAAGTGCATAGGCTGAAAAACATTTTCCACTGGGGGTGACACCCCAACATATAGTGTAAACATTTTTTGAATGGGCATCAAACCACCCTTGAAAAAATTAATACTGGCTGTTGCATCACAGACCACGGTCACCCTCGTGTTCTAGTGGTGGTGGATAATGAGGATGAGGAGAAGGAGGATAATAACACACCAAATAGCCAAAGTCTGGAAGCATATACCCATGTGTGGGTGTGAATAGGTGCATGGAAATACACCTCCCAAAAAATATACTGCATTGAAGGTTATGTTTCGCTGTTCTCATTCGGTGGTGTACAGAACTCTGCCCCAATTCATACATTGTTCATTTTTATAAGAGTCAGCCTGTCATCACTTTCTGTAGACAGGCAGATGCACTTATCAGGTATTATTTCACCAGCAGCACTAAAAACCCTCTCTGACAAAACGCTAGCAGCAAGGCATGCCAGGACCTCCAACGCGTAAAGAGCCTGTTCATGCCACGTGTCCAGCTTGGATACCCAATGATTAAAAGACACAGAGGAATCATGGAGGATGTTGGTACGGTCAGCAAGGTAGTCCTTCAACATCTTCCCAATCTTTCCAGGCCTTGTGAGACTACCCCACGACTCTGAGTCAGGGCGATGGGAGGGTCTGAGAAAAGTGTCCCAGTGCTTTGCCAGTGTTCCCCTGCCTTTGCTGGATCGTAGTTGGCCTCTCTCGCCTCTGCTCCTTGGTTGGTCAATGAACTGTGACCTCTGCCACCAGCATTTTCAGGTGGGAATTGAGTGTCCGCAAAAATTTTGATAATGTGAGGGTCACTGGAAAGGCAGCGCAGCATAAAGTCTGACTTGTGTACCAGACTGATAACTGGCAAGCCTTCCATGTCACCAACAGGATGAATGACTATGCTGTCCTCCTCCTCCTACTCCTCCCTGTCCTCAGGTCATCCATGCTGAACAGATGGTATGACAGTTGTGCTTGTAGTACCGTCTATAGCGCAACAAAGTAGCTAATGTTCTTCCTCCTCTTCCTCATTGTCAACCAATCCATGTTGGGATGACATGAGGCTGGGCTGTGTGTAATCAGCCTGTATGGTTCCTTGCTCTATCTCATCGTGCTCCACCTGCAATACATCCTCTTTGATTGTGAGCAGAGAGCTTTTCAGAATACAGAGAAGCGGGATGGTGACACTAATTATGGCATCATCGCCGCTCACCATCTTGGGGGACTCCTCAAAGTTTTGTAGGATGGTACATATATCTGACATCCATGTCTACTCCTGAGGTCTTATGTGTGGAGTCTGAACTGAATACCGATACCCTTGTTGATGCTGGTACTCAACAACAGCCCTCTTCTGCTCACAAATCCTTTTCAGCATATGCAGTGCAGAGTTCCAACGTATGGGGACATCACACACCAGTTGGTGAGCCGGAAGCTGCAAACGCTGCAGAAGCATGGCAAAGGCGGCTGAAGCTGTAGTTGATTTTCTAAAATGGGCACACAGGCAGCGTACTTTCACAAGCAGATCTGGCAGCTCCAGGTAGGTTTTGAGAAACCGCTGAACCACCAGGTTAAGCACATGGGCCAGGCATGGTACGTGTGTGAGTTCGCCTCACCTCAGAGCTGCTACCAGGTTAATGCCATTGTCACACACCACCATGTCTGGCTGTAGGCATATCTGCCTGCTCTTTCAGAGCTGTCCACAACTCTTCAGCATTGTGAGGCTTGTCACCTAAGCATGTTAGCTTCAGCACAGCCTGTTGCCGCTTGGCTGAGGCAGTGCTGCAGTGCTTCCTGCTTGCGACTGATGTAGTCATTTCAGATATGCAGGCTGAAGAGGAGGAGGAGAAAGGGAAGGATGATGTGCAGGAGCTGTAGACTGTGGGGGAAACTCTGATTGACCTAGGGCCCACAATCCTCAGTGTTGGTAGGATGTGTTCCATCCCAAGGTCAGACTGGGTCCTGGCTTCCAGAATGTTAACCCAGTGTGCCGTCAGTGAGATGTACCATCCGTGCCCAGAAGCACTTGTCCACGTGTCCGTGGTTAGGTGTACTTTCCCAGTAACTGCATTGTTGAGGGCACAGATAATGTTGTGGGACACGTGCTTGTGAAATGCCGGGAAGGCACACTTGGAAAAATAGTGTTGGCTGAGGACAGAGTACTTTGGGACGGCCACCCCCATCAGGTTGCGGAAAGCTTTGGTTTCACGAGCTTAAAAGGCAACATGTCGAGCATAAGTAGACGGGAAATGTGTGAATTTAGTACTGTGGCCTGTGGGCGATGTGTCGTATTTCCACTTTCGTTCCAATGACTGTGGTATGGACAACTGAAGGCTACACTGGGACAAGGACGTGGACATACTTGCTGATGATGGTAGTTGAGTGTGTGCAACGACAGGTGCAGGGCAGGAGGCATCTTCATAGGCACCATGGATACGGCATTGGCTTTCATGCACAACAGCGGAAGAAGCTGTGGTGTCACCCACACACACTGTTCCTGGACTCTGTGGTTCAGCACGCAAAGTCGGGTGCTTCGCTGCCATGTACCTGATCATGCTGATGGTGGTCAGGCTGGTAGTTTTGCTACCTCTGCTGATGTGGGCATGGCAGGTGGTGCAAATGGCCTGTTCAGGGTTATTGGCAGAGTCTTTCAAAAACAATCAGACTCGGGAAGACCAAACAGTTGTAATGACAACTTCCGTAGTGTCGGTGTTACGAGGAAGGATGCCCACCTTCTGTCTGCCGCCACCACAGTGCTTCTTCCTTCCTGTTGTGATGCTACACCTCCCTCCCCTGTGTGCTGCTATCCTCACTCTGCATGTCCTCCTGCCAGGTTGGGTCAGTTACTTTATCATCCACCACCTCCTCTTCCACTTCCGCACCCTTGTCCTCCTCCTGACTTTCTGGCAATTGTGTCTCATCATCGTCCACCTCATGTGAAACTTTCTGACCGTCGCCTTCATGTGAGTATGGCTGCTCAAATATTTGGGCATCGCTACATGCAATCTCAATTTGCCCCACTTCAAGTGGACTGGGCGAGTGGCCAGAATCTATAAATGGACAACTGAACAGCTCTTTGGAGTGTCCAAGTGTGGGATCAGTTGTCTGCGGGCACTCAGCATAGGAGGTGGAAGGAGGATCAGGGTGAGGAATATGCGGTCCAGACTCACGGCTACTCAGACTTGACCATGTGGAGGACAGGGTGCTGGTGGTTGTGGCAAAACAGACTGAATGTATTATCCGCCATCCAACCAACTACCTTTTCACGCTGCTCTGGTGTAAAACGTGGTCTTCTGCCGTCCCCTATGAATTCAGACAGGAATCTGTTGCGATAAGTTGTGGTATTTATTGTGGCACAATTGCTGCTTGCCCTCTGCCTCTGTTTGCACCATCACAATCACTTCCAGTTCCAATTTGAAGCAAAATTAGATGTGATCCGTGTGCGGGAAAATCGCACTTTCAAATATCTGGAATCTATTCTATTATTTCTAAACACTGTTTTTCGGTGATTAATTTGTATCTCTGTTCATACTGCACCCACACACACAAATGATACACCATTTGAAAGGTAAACTTGCCCCCTTCAGGAAGAACATAGCCAAACAAACCACACATCCATGATTTGATCACAAAATACAGTTTAAACAATAATTTTCATAAACCTGCAGTAAGGAAAAATGACCTGCAGGTGGCACCATAGTACCCCAAAGCACACTACCACAAAGTTCATTACAGACATCACAAACAAATCCAAACATTTGCCTTGGGGTGTTTCCAGCTTGTTCAAGTGCTTGCCCAGCCTATTTCAAGCACATTGGAGAATTGCACACTTCACTGCAGGTGAGTCACATATGCAAACACATTTGTATACAGTCATGGCCAAAAGTTTTGAGAATGACACAAATATTAATTTTTACAAAGTCTACTGCTTCACTTTTTCTAATGGCAATTTGCATTTACTCCAGAATGTTATAAAGAGTGATCAGCTTAACAGCAATTACTTGCAACGTCAATATTTGGCTAGAAAATGAACTTTATCCCCCAAAACACATTTCAACATCATTGCAGCCCTGCCTTAAAAGGACCAGCTAACCTCTTTTCAGTGATTGCTCCATTAACACAGGTGTGGGTGTTGATGAGAACATGGCTGGAGATCAATCTGTCATGATTAAGTAAGAATGACACCACTGGACACTTTAAAAGGAGGCTGGTGCTTGGCATCACTGTTTCTCTTCTGTTAACCATGGTTATCTCTAAAGAAACATGTGCAGTCATCATTGCAATGCACAAAAATGGCCTAACAGGGAAGAGTATCGCAGCTAGAAAGATTGCACCTCAGTCAACAATCTATCGCATCATCAAGAACTTCAAGGAGAGAGGTTCCATTGTTGCCAAAAAGGCTTCAGGGCGCCCAGGAAAGACAAGCAAGCGCCAGGACCGTCTCTTAAAAGTGTTTCAGCTGCGGGATCGGGCTACCAGCAGTGCAGAGCTTGCTCAGGAATGGCAGCAGGCAGGTGTGAGTGCATCTGCACGCACTGTGAGGCGGAGACTCTTGGAGCAAGGCCTGGTCTCAAGGAGGGCAGCAAAGAAGCCACTTCTCTCCAGAAAAAACATCATGGACAGACTGATATTCTGCAAAAGGTACAGGCAGTGGACTGCTGAGGACTGGGGTAAAGTTATTTTCTCTGATGAATCCCCTTTTCGATTGTTTGGGACATCAGGAAAACGCCTCATTCGGAGAAGACAAGGTGAGCGCTACCACCAGTCTTGTCTCATGCCAACTGTTAAGCATCCTGAAATCATTCATGTGTGGGGTTGCTTCTCAGCCAAGGGAATCGGCTCTCTCACAGTCTTGCCTAAAAACACAGCCATGAATAAAGAATGGTACCAGAATGTCCTCCAAGAGCAACTTCTCCCAACCGTCCAAGAGCAGTTTGGCGATCAACACTGCCTTTTCCAGCATGATGGAGCACCTTGCCATAAAGCAATGGTGATAACTAAATGGCTCAGGGAACAAAACATAGAGATTTTGGGTCCATGGCCTGGAAACTCCCCAGATCTTAATCCCATTGAGAACTTGTGGTCAATCATCAAGAGACGGGTGGACAAACAAAAACCTAAAAATTCTGACAAAATGAAAGCATTTTGAAACTGTTAAACTGTAAAGCGCTGCGGAATATGATGGCGCTATATAAAGATTATTATTATTAAAGCATTGATTGTGCAAGAATGGACTGCTATCAGTCAGAATTTGGTCCAGAAGTTGATTGAGAGCATGCCAGGGAGAATTGCAGAGGTCCTGAAGAAGAAGGGTCAACACTGCAAATATTGACTTGCTGCATTAACTCATTCTAACTGTCAATATAAGCTTTTGTTACTCATATGTTTGCAATTATTATATTTCTGTCTGTGATAAAAACATCTGTCAAACACACACAAAAACCAGAGGGCAGCAGATCATGTGAAAATATAATATTTGTGTCATTCTCAAAACTTTTGGCCATGACTGTACATGCACTGCTTTTTCGGTGATTACTTTGACCCACACACACAAATGATGAGTCACATATGCAAACACATTTGTAAACATGCATTGCTTTTTTGCTGATTACTTCGCCCCACGCACACAAATGATACACCATTTGAAAGGTAAACTTGCTACCTTCATAGAAGGGAATCGAAGGAATGGCAGTAAAATAAAAGATGGTCAAAAACTATGTGTTTATTTCATTAAAATGATTTTTAAGTAAAGTGTGTGTGTTTTATTTTTATTTCATACAATAGGATTAATAATTGAGAGTTGTCTAATTGACAATTCTCAATTATTAACCTAGCTTAAAGTCACCTTTCAAAAGCAAGGTGGATTAAACCCATTATTAACCCATTAGCCACCGCTACAGGGCAATCGGAATAGATGGGATAAGTGCCAGAAAGAGCGCATCTAATTATAGATTTGACTTTTCTGGGGTGGCTGGGGGCAGATGTTAGTAGCCAGGGGGCACAAAATAAATGCACCCTCCCTAGACTATTATTATCTGCCCCCGCTCGCTGGCTTTGCCCGTCTGGTTGAGAAAATAGGGCAGGAGCCCACGCATTTTTTTTTCTCTACAGTGAGTATGTACCCTTAGGCTGGAGTCACACTCACAGTAGAAAAATACAGACCGTATTGTACGGCCGTATTACGCCAAAATGTTGCCCACACAACAATCCGTATTTCATGCGTTTTCAGGGTACGGCTGCATATTTTGCGCATGTAAGCATCAGTATGCAATCCGTATGGCATCCGTATAGCGTGTTTTTCTCGCCGGCTTGCAAAATGGACATTTAACGGTTTTTAGGCCTGAAACTCATTCAAATCATCATCAACAAGCCAATTTATTGGCTCTGCATCCTGTTACAACCCCCAATTTAGCAATTTTTGAGGTCTTCTTGTGTTGGAGGGCTGCTGCTTGCTTGCCAACATGTCTGACAGTCTTCAGTTCACCCCAACTGATCAAGTGTTGTACAACTGGGTTTTGTCCCGCCGCTTTGGCCACCCTTACCCAGTGATCGTTGATCCGCGGAGGAGGAGGCGAATGTGGGTGCATCCTCATTTGAGGCAATACCTCTCACTAAAGACAATTTTCACCGCCTGTATGCATCTCTGCCAACTCATCCATACAAGTTTTTGATGTTTTGTCATTTGCCCACTCCCACATTTGATGTTTTTTTGGAGATTGAGCACCCTGGGATAACCTACCAGGATACCAGGATGAGCCAAGCTATCTCTGCAGAGGAGCAACTTCTACTTACACTACGATATGTATTCCTCACCTACATAGGGTCTGTTGATGATGTGTTTTCCCACTACTTTCCCTTTACCCTTATGGCTGAAGCAGAAACAAACTCCTAATAAAGGCCATATATCACCTTGAAGTACCGGAACAATGATGTCTATGTGAAAAAATTTTAAAATGTTTAACTGGGGTCAATTCAACTGATGATTGTTTGGACATGAAATCATGTAAGGGTTCAGTATAGTGCCTTTGTTCAAGCTTTCTGCATGTGTATTGATTGGTATGTGTACATTTGGTTACTTGTAGGTTCCTAACTACTGGCATATCCTATGGCGCACTCCATCTGGAGTTTTGGATTGGGAGGTCCACCATCTCTGGCATTGTGCGTGATACCTGCTCACAACTCTGGGACAGATTGCATCAAATGGTCATGCCTGAGCCAAAGATGGAAGACTGGAAGAGGATTAACAGGGGATTTGAGGACCAATGCCACTTCCCAAATTGTCATTGTCTCTGTCTGTTGTTAATGGTCATAACAGATGTGTTGGTGTTTGACTACAAAGAAGTAATGAAAAAAGACTCCAAACGTTTTATAAAAATAGATATTTATATGTGCAAACTGGCACTTGAGGTAGTGACTAACATATTTGCTTCATATGGTATATGTACAGTACAGACCAAAAGTTTGGACACACCTTCTCATTCAAAGATTTTTCTGTATTTTCATGGCTATGAAAATTGTAGAATCACACTGAAGGCATCAAAACTATGAATTAACACATGTGGAATTATACATTACACTTTACAAAAAAGTGTGAAACAACTGAAAATATGTCTTATATTCTAGGTTCTTCAAAGTAGCCACCTTTTGCTTTGATTACTGCTTTGCACGCAGAAAAGGTGAAAGGATGGATTCTACATGCCTGGTTCCCACCATGAAGCATGGAGGAGGAGGTGTGATGGTGTGGGGGTGCTTTGTTGGTGACACTGTTGGGGATTTATTCAAAATTGAAGGCATAGTGAACCAGAATGGTTACTACAGCATATTGCAGCGGCATGCTATTCCATCCGGTTTGCGTTTAGTTGGACCATCATTTATTTTTCAACAATATAATGACCCCAAACACACCTCCAGACTGTGTAAGGACTCTTTGACGAAGAAGAAGAGTGATGGGGTGCTACGCCAGATGACCTGGCCCCCACAGTCACCAGACCTGAACCCAATTGAGATGGTTTGGGGTGAGCTGGACCGCTCACCGCTTCAATTTTGAATAAATCCCCAACAGTGTCACCAGCAAAGCACCCCCACACCATCACACCACCTCCTCCATGCTTCACGGTGGGAACTAGGCATGTAGAGTCCAGCCGTTCACCTTTTCTGCGTGCAAAGCAGTAATCAAAGCAAAAGGTGGCTACTTTGAAGAATCTAGAATATAAGACATATTTTCAGTTGCTTCACACTTTTTTGTAAAGTGTAATGTATAATTCCACATGTGTTAATTCATAGTTTTGTTGCCTTCAGTGTGATTCTACAATATTCATAGTCATGAAAATACAGAAAAATCTTTGAATTAGAAGGTGTGTCCAAACTTTTGGTCTGTACTGTATGTAGAGCACAATAGTGTAAGTGTGCATTCTTACACAAGTAACAAAATAAGGCATGACAACATTACAAATTATTATAGACATAATGGTATGTAAAGACAAAAACAATAGTTACTATGGGTAGTGCTGATCATTTGTGAGCCATAAGTCGGCTTGATCACATCACACAAGTGCAAAGATGTGTCAAAATAAATGTTCAAAAAATACCAGTGTTCACTATCTATAGTGAAGACCATATGTTACCCATATGTTTGGTTGACAAGATTATACTACTTCAAATATGCAATAGCCAACATGGAGTGAAATTAAATTTAACCAAACAACCAACTTTCACTACCACTAGTGAGCACCATATCTGCCCCATATGGTTAGGTTCTTAGACTAGACTAATGCAATGATGCATTAGCCAAAAATTTGTAACAGGGATGGGGAAAAAATAACAAACATTGGTAGAAATTACAATATCTAACGAAATAATAATATTTTCCCATAGCCCATATACCACCACCTAAGTCCCATATGGTATTTGTAGGCATTCAGATAAGTGCAAATATGCGTTACACAGCATGGTGTTAAAAGAAATGATCACAAAGAACTAACATTTCTTTCAATAGGACCAGATAATGAAAATAACAGACATTGACTATGCCTACTGAACAGCATATTGCTAGCATATGTTGTTTACAGGCATCTATATTACTGCAAATGTCTTAGACACAAGAGGAGGTTAAAGTAAATATAAAACCATTACTAACTGGTTTTAAAATCCTAAAAAGATAAGTTACATACAAAATCACAGCTGGTGGTATGTGGGTGGTGGGGTTGGCCAGTTACCAGCATCTCTTTGTGGTTGGCTTGGATGACCACCTTGACCATCACCCAGTTGGGGTGGATTTTCAGGCCTCTGAGCCAACTTCTGGCCATGGTCAGGTTGGTGTGTGGGCACATTGCCATACAGATAAGGGAGATTATATTCCTGTGTAAGATGATACCCACGAGAATCATACCCCCCCAATATCACCATGTTGAGCACATCCAGGTTGGGACCAGCCTCCAACACTGGATCTGTAGAAGTGGCCATAATGGTAAGTCGGATTATAGGCAGCCATTTGACCCTGTTGTTGCCAAGGTTGTTTCAGTGGTGGAATAGGTTGAGGTGTAGGCGGCCGTGCAGGAGGATCATCAGATCTGTTGGGAAATGAAAGGGGATTAGAACATGTTGGGGAGGTGAACCTAAACTGTATATGTGGTATGTGGTGTGATGTATGTACTTATGGTTTGAGATCCAGAATAGGTGCAAGAAAACCCAGCTTGTCAAAGTAAACGTACTTTCGCTTTTGGGTGCTGCTGACCCGCTCTTGGCCCTCTACTGGCGTTGGCACCTGTATTGGTCGCGGATGCTTCTCCATCTTCTCATAACATCATCCACTGCAATGACACATATAATGTAATTGTTTAGCTAGATGGACAAAGCCTAATTATTCTACATACACGTTATATAGTCATGGGGGCCTAGTAGGATGTGACTATAATAACATTTTGGCGCCAAAAAAAGGAAAAAAAATGGGGGGCTAATTCTGCGCTGGAACTATGATGTGACCGTTAAGAAGATTGTAAAAAAATAAAATAACTTACTGATTCGTTGCTGCTCCTCGCGTGGGCTGTCGCCAAAGTGGGGAAACATCTGCCCACAGATGCGCCTCCATGCCGCCTCTTTTTTTGCGCGGTCTGCGTAGTGTACATCCCGTTGGTCCAAAATTTCGGGCCTCTCCTGGACCAAAACTATCAGCATCTCCACATTTATGTGTGTAGACATGATGGCCGACTCCGTGGAGGTGTTCTTCCGGGATGTCTGGCGCTCTTTTTAAGCTAATTTGCACGTGTAAGCTTCCTGATTCATGGCTTGCACCATTTCCTGTGAGCTGCAGAAGTCTTGCGTATTTCTCGCAAGTCACACGTGTTGTCCGTGTGTAATCCGTATTTTTCTCGCACCCATAGACTTTCATTGGCCTCTTTCCTTCCGCGGTCCGCGTAATGTGCATCTCTTTGGTGTCAAATTTCGGCCCTCTCCTGCAGCAAGACTCTCGACATGTCCACATTGATGAGCGTAGGCATCGTGGCCGACTCCATGGAGGCGTTCTTCCGGGATGTCTGGCGCTCTTTTTGAGCAAATTTGCATGAGTCAGCTTCCTCCTGCATGTGTTGCACCATTTCCTGTGAGCTGCAGAAGTCTTGCGTATTTCTCGCAAGTCACACGCCTGGTCCGTGTGTAATCCATTGTTTTCTCGCACCTATAGACTTTCATTGGCGTACAACGGGCGTAATACGCGTACAATCGCAGCATGCTTCAGGTCTCTCGCACCGTAAGATATGCCAGAGAAAAACACGCATCATTAGAGCTGCCCCACAGAGAAATATGGGTCCGTGTGTAATGTGTGGTTTTCACGCCTCTCACTCATCCGTATTCCTCCTTAGTGTGACGCCGTCCTTTGATCGCAATACTGATGAGCACTCAGTGCTGGGCGGATAGAATTTGTCTACCAGCCCAGGGCTGATCAGTGTAACAAGGGCTGAGCATTGCAGTATAGGTACGCAGTGCAAACTGACTGACTGCTGCGCTAATAAAGACTTCTCAGTGCTGGACTTGTGGAGCGGATTTCCTGAAGGAATCCCTGCAATTCAGTACTGAGTGCTTTTTATCAGTACAGCAGTCAGTCTACATGCTAGTTTGTACTCTGAGAGCTGTATATGATCAGTGCTCCTGACAGGAATAAGTGGTATCTCCACATTATAAGAGGTGCTGCCTTCTGGTGGGTGCAAGGAACTGAGGGCTGCACTGCTTATTCCGCTGAATTTGCACTCAGCAGTCCATATACAGTATTAGTCAGTATGTCCCTAGCCCTAGGGAGTGACACAGCTTACCCCATGTAGTAAACACTACGTATCCCTAACATAACCTCAGAAGCACTCAGCATATACAGTATTACCAATGTGACAGTGCCAGCTGCAGCACAGAGTGACTGACATCTGCATCAGTGATGCACAGGGATTTGCCAGGTAAGTATTTTTTTTTTTAAATTTCAATTTATATTTTTTCCTGCTATTATTTTTTTTAACCCCTTCACAACATATTACGTACAGTTACTTCATATGTCTGGTCCTTGACTTTGACACAGACTTCCAAGCTGAGCCTGTATCTTTCCTTGCAGATGATGGCTGAATTATCTGCCTTTACCAGCCAAGGGCGGAGCGGAGCTCCGACCACCGTTGTTGGCATGTTAAATACCGCTGTCAATCTCTGTCAGCGGCATTTAACATGTGCTGGTAGGGGGACGACGACATTCCACGCGTCGATCGCCATGCCTGTGACATGTTCGCTGGGAGCTGATGGAATGCCATAACAGCTGTTGGTCTGCTGAAGACCTCTGTGCTTGTCATGGTGATTCTCCTGTAAAAGCCAGTGTTTAACTGGCATTTATAAGAGACCGTGTTTTTGTATCGATATGTTTAGTGCATGTGATCGAATGATCGTAACTTCAAGTCCCCAAAGGGGCCAAATAAATTGTTAGGGTTGGCAGATCACACTAAATAAAATAAATAATAAAGTACGATCACCATTAACACCATGAGATCTCGCCAGGTCGTGTCGCTGTCGTGATCGCTAGTGCGATCGCTAAGTGTGACAGTGCCTTAAGGCTTGTTGCTGAAACGCGTCGGTTTCATCTGTGTGAACTATCTGTTCAGTGACCCACACTGGTTGTAAAGTTTTTAATGGTCTAATTAAAAGTTAAGTTTTTTTTACCTTACTGCTGGAATTGAGCCTTTCATCACTGGAGACCAATCTTTTTCCTGCTATCCAGAAATTCAATCCTCTTTTTGCAGCTTTGGTACGTCAGTTTAATGTTGCAATTGTTCATGTTTAATTCAGTGATAAACTGTTGGAGTTCTTCCTGGGTACCTTGCCATGTCTTGAGGTTGTCATTATATCTCTCCTCCAAGTGACAACTCTATTGCTTTGTCTAGAAGGTGCAGTTTGAAACGCCTCATGCTCCCACAGCCCCAGGGAAAGGTTGGCATATGAAGGCGCACAGGATGCCCCCATAGCCAACAACTGGAGCTGTAGGTAAAACATCTAATGGAACATAAAAAAAATCTGCGTAAGGACAAAGATTAGAGCTTTAATGAGGAATGTACACAAGTTGCCATGTAATCCACTTGATTCTAGGAAGAAAGTTAGTGCCTTTCTCCCATCTTGATGTCGAATCGAGATGTATAAGACTCGACATCGCATGTAACAAGAAGCATGTTTTCCTTTTGTTGTATCCCATCTAATTTTTTAAGGGTGTCCATGGTGTCCTTCAAAAAAAAGAAAAGTGTTTCAACCAATGGCTTAAGGTAATAGTCTCTCAATCATTAGAGGGGATCGGAGATGTTATTAATACCCGATATGATGTGCCTACCTGGTGGTATTTTCGGGTCCTTGTGTACTTTCGGCAGCAGGTAAATACTCGCTACCGTTGGGTCTTAATCCATAACCCTTCCGTTTGTTTTGATGTTAACGCACCTTGTGACACTGCTTTCAGTAGTAGATTTTGTAGTTTACTCCTATATTTGGATAATGGGTTATATGTAAATCTTTGATAGCATACAGAATTTTTGAGTTGTCTCATCATCTCCTCACATGCATCTGTAGGCCAAATTACCATGTTACCACCCTTATCTGATTGTTTAATAGTTACCCCTTTGATGCTTTGTAGATCCTTTTTTTAGAAAACACCCTCTATCTGAAACTGAACCTGTCAAAAACTGAACTCCTCATGTTTCCTCCCTCTACTAACCTAGCTATGCCCAACATTGCCATTTCCGTGTGTGGTTCCACCATTACTTTCCCAGCAATATGCCCGCTGTCTTGGGGTCATACTTGATTCCCAGCTTTCATTCACCCCCACATCCAATCCCTGGCTCGCTCTTGTTATCTGCACCTCACAAATATTTCTAGAATTCGACCTTTTCTTACTTTCTACTCTGCAAAACCTTTTACTGTTTCTCTTATTCATTCTCGTCTGGCCTATTGTAACTCTCTATTACTCGGTCTCCATCTTACCAAACTCTCCTCTCTCCAATCTGTCCTGAATGCTGCAGCCAGGATCATATTCCTCACTAGTGTTGAGCGATACGATAATGCAAATATCGGCTATCGGCCGATATTAGCTCTATCGGCCTTTCGATAATTCGTTTCGATATTTTCGTCTTATCGAATACTGGAATCGGAAGTTCCCATAATTATTTGCGAGGCAATGTGATTTTATTCAGCCAATAAGGAATCCTAAGAAGTGTGGGCACATCCTGTACTGCTGCGGTCATGTTAACTAATGGCATGGCTGTGATTGGATGCTGAAATGATGTCAGAATGCACTATAAAAGGCGCCGCCGCCATTTTAGCGTCACTGTGCTGTGAATTCAGTAAGGGACAGAACGCTGCTGTGCTGACTCTGAGGGACAGTTAGAGATTGCGATTTAGTGTACTGTGCTGTAGGCAGGCTAGCACCAACCGCTGTGTAAAGCTTCCTTTTGCCTGCAGTGTTGTTTTAACAGCTCTGCAAGGTGTGTGTGAGTGCAGGTGACGCTGCAGTTTGCTCTGCATGCAACGCTGTCTGTAGGCATCTGCACATGTCACTCACAGACTCTTTTTTTTTTTTCTTCAGTGTATAAAAGGCGCCGCCACCATTTTAGCGTCACTGTGCTGTGAATTCAGTAAGGGACAGAACGCTGCTGTGCTGACTCTGAGGGACAGTTAGAGATTGCGATTTAGTGTACTGTGCTGTAGGCAGGCTAGCACCAACCGCTGTGTAAAGCTTCCTTTTGCCTGCAGTGTTTTAACAGCTCTGCAAGGTGTGTGTGAGTGCAGGTGACGCTGCAGTTTGCTCTGCATGCAACGCTGTCTGTAGGCATCTGCACCTGTCACTCACAGACTCTTTTTTTTTTCCTTCAGTGTAATTCTTGCTGCTCCATGCAATTTAACTATTAGTGTGACGCGCTTCCATCCGTATCCAACACATTGGTTGCAAACACTATAGAAGTAGACAAAGGAGTAGCCTTTCACAGATTGTGATTTGTGAACAGTTGTGTTTCAGTGTTCACTTCAGTCTCTGCGTAATAACCACACTTAGGCCTTAAGTTATAACTTTTCTGACTTTCTTTATCAATCTACCAAGATGAAGAAGTCAGTGAGTAAGGCACGTGGTCGTGGCCGTGGAGTTTCAGCAGGGAGAGGACGTGGGGATTCTGTGTCTGCTGCCGCCCTCAGTGACACAGCATCCACCATTTATCCCCGTGAGCGTTCCTTTATGCGCACTTTGGTAGGAGCTCGGCGTGCCCCCCTGCTGCGGGAAGAACAAATTGAAGCCGTTGTTGGTTGGATGGCAGCCAATGCATCGACTTCAATTCCTTCCACCTCCTCTCAGGAACACAACACTGTTGAGCAACCATCTGTCTGTTCACCGCCTGTCAAATTGCCAAGGCAGTCAGAGAGTTTTGTACAGGAGCCAGCTGAGTCTCTGCTTCTGTTCTCAGAATCTGTTGGCTCGCAAACACGGGCACAGGCAAGCAGCATTCTGCAATTTGAAGAAGAGGGAGTATGCAGTGATGCGCAACAGCTGTGTCTCAATCTGAAGAGGCGGTGAGCCAGTGCCGATGGACAGCACACCGCAGAACGCATCTTATGATGATGATGAGACTCAGGTGCCAGGTTTTGTGGAGCATGGTGCTGCCCAGACCATCCAACAGCAGCAGGTGTTGGAAGAGGGTAGTGGAGATGATGAAGTCCGAGACCCAACATGGCGTGAGCAACAGCAAGGTGGTGGGAGCAGCTCTGAGGAAGAGATTGTCCCAACGGTACAAAGAGGAGGGAGAGGTAGGCTGCAGACTCGCTTGCCTGTAGCCTCCAGTTTGGCACCTGTTGGGAGCAGTTCTCTTAGAAATGTCAAAATTGGCGCTCCCATGACTTGCACTGCGTGGTCCTTTTTTGACAGACTTGTAGATAATATTTGCTATGTTCAATGCAAGCTGTATAAGCAAAAAGTTAAAAGAGGTAAAAATATCAGGAACCTGAATACCACAAATATGTGGACACATGTACGGACAAAGCACGTAGCTGAGTTCCAAAGACACACTGGAGATGTAGGCCAACCTACAGCAGCACCTACATCTTTACGTCATGTTCGAGCCTCTACCTCCAGCTCTCACACACCTGTTTTGGCTTCCTCACAGGATCTCCATGGAAGAACCTCGGTCACTGTTGTTCCATAGACAAACTGTTATTCCACCCACTGCAGCAAGTTCACAGTCATCGTCACACTCCCAGTACAAAAAACAGCCATCGGTAACACAGGCATGGGATAAAAGACGGCCATACTCGGCAAACCATCCACGAGCACAGGCTCTGAATGCTGGCCTTGCAAAACTCTTGTCCCTTGAAATGCTGTCATTCAGGCTGGTGGAGACTGACAGTTTCAGGAACTTTATGGCATTGGCAGTCCCACAATATAATGTGCCAAGCCGATTTTATTTCAGCAGGCAAGCTATCCCTGCTCTGCAAAAACATGTCGAGGGAAACATTAAACATGCGCTACTAAACGCCGTCAGTAGCAGGGTCCACCTGACCACCGATGCGTGGACCAGTACCCATGGCCAGGGACGATACCTTTCCCTCACTGCCCATTGGGTCAATGTTGTGGAGCCGGGTACAGATCTTGCCAGTGGCGCTGTACGTGTTCTGCCAACTCCAAGGATTGCAGGAATCCAGTCTGTGCACATTGATTCCTCCTCCTACTCCAGTTCCTCAGAATCATCGCTGCACGAGCCGTCACGGTATACCTCCACATGGACCCGTGAACGCTTACCTGTTGCGACCGATATGAGCACAGCCGTGGCCAAACGTCAACAGGCCGTCCTGAAATTAATTCCCATGGGGAATCGAAGCCACACAGCGCAGGAGCTCTGGGATGCCATCAAGTAGGAGAGCGACGTGTGGTTTTTGTCAGCTAATCTGCAGCCAGGCTTGGTAGTGTGTGACAATGGCTGAAATCTGGTGGCAGCTCTGGGCCTTGGCAACCTCACTCACATACCATGTCTGGCACATGTGCTCAACTTGGTCGTGCAGAGTTTTTTGAGGGACTATCCGGATCTTGATGCACTGCTGCACAAGGTCCGCCTAGAGTGCGCTCACTTGCGACGTTCCAGCATGGCCAGATCGCGCATTGCAGCTCTGCAAGTCAGATTTTGCCTTCCTGAACATCGCATCATATGTGACGTACCCACCAGGTGGAATTCCACATTACATATGTTGGAGCGGTTGTGTGAGCAGCAGCCAGCAGTAATGGAGTATCAGCTGCAACAGGCGCAATCAACTCGCAATTTGCGCCGTTCACACTTCACCACTACTGAGTGGGCCTCTATGAAGGACATCTGTGACGTTTTGCGTGCGTTTGATGTCTCAACGCGGATGGCGAGTGCAGATGATGCACTAGTCAGCATGACTGTCCCCCTTATCTGCCTGCTTCAGAAATCACTGAAAGCACTAAAGGAAGAGGTTTTGAAACAGGTGGAGGATGAGGAGTCACAAATTCAATTACCTTCAGGACAGTCAGCGCAACATGGTTCCTCACAAAGGGCTGGGCAGGGCTCACTTTGTGAGGAGGATGAGGAGGAGGACGAGGAGTCAATGGAGGAGGAAGAAATCCCTACAGAGGAAGGTACACAACGCTGTAGTCAGTATGTAGAGCAAGGGTGGGGTGATGCAGAGGAGACAGAGATGACGCCTCTTCCAGAGGACAGCCTTTGTTGGCCAGTTGGGAGTCTGCAGCACATGGTTTATTTCATGCTTCAGTGCCTAAGAAACGACCGCCGCATCGCCCACATTCTCAGCACGTCAGATTATTGGGTGTACACCCTCCTAGACCCTCGCTACCGGGACAACTTACAAACCCTCATCACACCGGTGAACCGGGACCGTAAAATGCAGGAGTACTAAGACACACTGGTGCAATCCATACTGTTGTACATTCCAGCCGAGAGAGATGCTCCTGCTGCTGCTGCTACTGCTTTACAAAGCAGCTCTGTGCGTCGAGGCAGTGTAGACACCTCTACAACAAGAGGGAGCAGAAGCAGCGCCTCTGCACAGGGCAAGAACTGTATGTTACAAATGTGGCAAAGTTTTGTGACAGCGCCAGCAAGGTCTACACCATCCGAGACGGCTCCAGTCACCAGGAAGAAACGTTTCCGTAAGATGGTGACAGACTACTTGGCTTTCCCTCTAAGTGTACTCCCAGATGCCTCTTCCCATTTCAAATTTTGGGTCTCTAAGTTGGATACATGGCCAGAGCTTAGCCAGTATGCATTGGAGGTGCTGGCTTGCCCTGCTGCCAGTGTATTATCTGAGCGTGTCTTTAGTGCTGCAGGTGGTGTAGTAACAGACCGTCGCATGCGAATATCCTCAGAGAATGTAGACCGGCTTACTTTTCTGAAAATGAACAAGGCATGGATCTCACCTGAATTTGCCTGTCCGTTTTCAGATTAAATAATTGTTTGGCAACGTTTTCCATGTCTCCGGTTATGTTCATCTTTCTACCACCTGAACTCTACTCCCTGGGCTACAACACCGCCATTTGTTGCTCGTAAGTAATTGGCAGGGGTACTGACTCCTGGCCAGCCTGGTTACAGCACGACAGCTGTTTCCTGGCAGTGTGAACGTCAATTATCCTCCAATAAGTTGTGCTGTCGTGTTGCATTCGGGTTAGCCGACTCTATGGTGCCTGCAGTTTAGGTGATTCCTATGTGTGCTGTGGGATATGTAAATAAAGGCGGTTTCCATTGTGACAATAGGATAAGCACCCACTGTAGGACTGTGTGATTCTGTAACTGCGGACGGCTTGCGTCCTGTCAACTTACATTTTCATGGGTGCGTTCTTCTACCCGTCCGGGGTCCAGTACCGTCAAGTGGTTCTCCCCAGTGCCTTTGGCCTAGGTGCCTCCATCTCCATATCCGAGTTCCAGCAACGTCTGCTGGTCCTTGGTAGTGCTTTGGAGCACAGGTACCTCCTGCTTAGTAACCGTGTCACAGTAACGTCAGCTGGTACTCGGTTGTGACATTGCCTCTTTTCCTTCTGCTACCCGTCCGGGGTCCAGCACAGTCAGCTGGTCCTCGTTACTTCCATTGTCTCTTGCTCCATCTGATACCCGTCAGGGTTCCAGTAACGTCAGCTGTTTCTCGGAAATTAGACGACATTAAAGACCACCCAGAAAAAGATGACGACAACAAGGACGACGAGCATGAAGCCAACCAGCCTGAACACCATCACAAAGAAAAAATAAAAGATTACCAAGAAGAAGATCACCAACAGGACAAAGAAGGTTAAGACAAACTACAAGATACAGAACAAGAGACAGAAGAACAATAAGCAAAAGATCAAAAAGCAGAAGAACATGAAGTATAAGACCAAAATGAAGAGCAAAATATATGCTATAAATTCTAAGCAGAAGAAGACTAAGCAGTGTATGGGGGTGAGTCCGTTCCTCCTCGTGGTGCCCCTGGAAAATGCCTGCTGCTGCAGGCTAAACTGAACACGGACAAATACTGTTGTAATTTAAATCTTTTGTGACAGCAAGAACGGAAGGATGAACAATTCATACTTTTACAGATTACAAGTACAGGAATCTCTGTCACAAATAAGAATATGATGAAGAAGATGAAGAGGAAGAAGATGAAGAATTTGAATATGAAGAAGATTAATTAGTTTAATAATAACAATATGAGTAATGTAAACAAAAACATGAATAGCAAGAAGTTTAAGAAGAAAATTAAGAAGGTGAAGATGAAGAATAATTTGATGAGAAAGATGATGCTGCTGCTGAAGATTATGAAGGAGAAAGTGTGGCACTGGCAAAAGTTAAAAAGGTGAAGAGCATGGAAGTTGTGAAACATACATATTTGCCAAAATATAAAAAAGGTTAACAACATTGTCAATTTGTTAGTCAATCCAAACGTATTTCCAAAAAAAAATATATGAATGCTATTCCAATGCATTGGGTTAAACATGTATGCCTTTATTGTCTCCTCAACCTCCCCCAATACATTCTACATTAGTCTTTGTTGTTTTCCTTCATGTACAATTAACCAACAAGGCAAGAATGGGTTTTTTTAATTTCGATATTTTGTTCCCATAGACTTACATGGGACTTCCGGTATCGAAATCGGATATTGACGATATTTAGTGCTATCGGCGATACAATTTCGATACGATATTTTTAGATATCGAGCAGTATCGCTCAACACTAGCGGTAAGTCATTATCTGTACCTGTGCTGTAATCTATTATATGTTCTGTAGGACTGGTATTATTTACCACAGACCATATGGCGGTAATATCAATATTGGTCTTTTTATATAGATTATTTTTGGCAACAGCGCGGTCATTTGCTGAGGTTCTCTGATTAGGGGCCCACTCAGAAGTTTCGCCCCCACTAAACCAAAACCCTAGCTACGCCTCTGGCTCTCTCTCTAGTCTTTCTTTCTCTCTCTAGTCTTTCTCGCTCTCTGTTCTTTCTTTCTCGCTCTCTGTTCTTTTTTCTCTCTGTTCTTTCTTTCTCTCTCTCTTTTCTTTCTTTCCTCTCTTTCTTTCTCTGTTTGTTCTTTCTCTCTCGCTGCTCTTTCTTTCTTTTCCTCAGTACCAGCCACTGTGCCCTCATTACCAGTCAGTGTGATCAGCAGTGCTAAATGGGTACGCTTGGGGCCAGGATATGGGTGTGATTAGCTGTTAAATGGGTGTGGTCGGGGCGTGGCCTAAAATTTGCAGCGACGCCCTACGCGCGCCGCAGCCTTTAACCCTCTTTCCTGTCTTCAAAATTTGGGAGGTATGCTGTATGACCTCACTACAACTTCTGGCCATGCTCCTGATGAGCGCGACGGATGGTCTCCTGAGGGATCTCCTCCCACACCTGGACTAAAGCATCCACCAACTCCTGGACAGTCTGTGGTGCAACGTGGCATGGCCTAAAATTTGCTGCAGCAGGCACAGCGTGCCACAGCCTTTGTCCCTCTTTCCCTTCTTCAAAGGTTGGGAAGTATGATGGTGGGCCCCAAGAATATTTTTTGTCTGGTGGGCCCAAGGTACTCCAGTCCGACGCTGCTGGCAAGGTCCATGGATATTGGCTCCTTAACAGCCTTAAATACCATGCCTCAGCAGCAGGGGCGTACATAGAAATCATGGGGCCCCATAGCAAAAGTCTGAATGGGCCCCCCCCAAAAAAAAAAAACCAGAGCCATTGTAAATGTAAAGTGCCAGCACAGTGAGGGGACACATTAAACAAAAAAATGTATTATGCCCCCATAGATTGTGCCCCCATAGATGCTCCATAGTATAGGCCCTTATGCTGCCGCAGCTGCTGCAACCAAAAAAAAAAAAAAGACATACTCACCTTTCGTCGCTGGGGGCCAGGTGCCGGTGTCCTGAGCAGGGGGTGACACCAGGTGCCGATGTCACCGCTCGCTCAGGGCCCCGGCACCTGAGATATTTACCTGTCCTCTCTCCACTGCTGAGTGCCGCTGTCTTTGGGGTCCTCCAGCAGTGAATGATCAGGCAGAGGGCGCGGCGCGCACTAACGACGTCATCGCGCCCTCTGACTTAAACATTGCAGCAAGAGGACGCGAGCAACGGTGGAACGGGACAGGTAAATATCCCTTATACTCACCCTTCCGCCGGCGCGGTCTGTGCAGCCCCTGCTCTTCTCCCACGGTCTCCGCCGCCAGTGTTCAGTGGTCACGCGGGACAGCTCATTAAAGTCATGAATATGTGCGTATTCATGACTGTAATGAGCGGTACCACCTGACCGCTGAACACAGGCGTCGGAGACCGTGGGAGAAGAGCAGGGGCTGTAGAGACCGCACCAGGAGGGGTGAGTATATAGAAGAGCTGCGCTCCCCCTCCCCCGCCGACCCCCTGGTAGTACTGTGTCAGCACAGCTACCCGACCGTCGAGGGCCCCCTCACCTGTCCGGGCCCCATAGCAGCTGCTTGGTCTGCTTCATTCACGGTACGCCACTGCTCAGCAGTCTGCTTCATCAGGCTGGTTAACAAAAATAGGGGGACCCGACGCCATTTTTTTTTCGAAGGGAACCCCTATTTTTGTTAATCAGTTCCCTCTGACGTCACTGATTGTGTCCCTGGCTGACCTGAAGTGAAAGTGGAAAGCAATCAATTAAGCTTTCCACTTCCTCTCCTGTCAGCCAGGAGAGGAACTCATTCATTTGGGGGTTTACTGTGAGGCTGCAGCATTAGCTGCGGTCCCTGCAGTAAACATTAACCCTTTCTGAAGGATTACACCGTGGGACCTGACTGTGCATGGGATAGGTAAGAATAATTTTGCTTTTTTATTTTATTTTTATTACAGGAAATGGTTTTTGCAGTCAAATAAAAGATGGTCAAAAACATGTGTCTTTATTTCATTAAAATGATTTTTAATTAAAGTGTGTGTGTTTTATTTTTATTTCATGCAATAGGATTAATAATTGATAGTTGTCTAATTGACAGCTCTCAATTATTAACCTGGCTTAAGGTCACCTTTCAATTGCAAGGTGGCTTTAACCCCATATTAACCCATTCGCCACCGATACAGGGCAATGGGAATAGACGGGCAAAGTGCCAGAAAGGGCGAATCTAATTATAGATTTGTCTTTTCTGAGGTGTCTGGGGGCAGATGTTAGTAGCCAGGGGGGGGGCAAAAATAATGGTCCCTCTCTGGGCTATTATTATCTGCCCCCATTCGCTGGCTTTGTCTGTCTGGTTGCGAAAATAGGGCGGGAGCCCACGCATTTTTTTTAAACAATTTTACACCTCATATATATATATATATATACATGTCATTGAATTTGTGACACATATATATATATTTATATTTATAGTTCATACACTTCTACATAGTATAATAGCCGCTAATTCAATTGCCGGCTTTTGTGAAAATGCAGAACCCGACATGAAATGACACTTGGTGTACATAGGGTTAACCATGTCTTTTCATGTCCTTTGCTATCTGATTTGCACAAACAATTACATCAGTCTATGTGTGCAAAATTTCACACCTGTAGGGGTAATTACAGGTGTAAATTCGTAGCAAAAAAGTCCGTTTTTTTACAACAAATTTACACCTTTAATTAACCCCTACAGGTGTGAAATTTTGCACACATAGACTGATGTAATTGTTTGTGCAAATCAGATAGCAAACGACATGAAAAGACATGGTTAACCCTATGTACACCAAGTGTCATTTCATGTCGGGTGCTTCTGTCTTTTCACAGAAGCCGGCTTTACCCGGCAATTGAATCAGAGGCTAATTTACTATGTAGAAGTGTATAAACTCTACATATATGTATATATATGTCACAATGACATGTATATATATATAATATATATATATATATATGTATTCTATGTGTGTATATTTAGTGTTTACAAGGAAATAAAGGTTTTTTTTAGTTGCGATATTTTGTTCCCATAGACTTACATGGGACTTCCGGTATCGGAATCGGATATCGCCGATATTTAGTGATATCGGCGATACCATTCCGATCCGATATTTTTGGATATCGGAAAGTATCGCTCAACTCTAGTCTTAGCCTGATGAAGAGACCTGAGTAGTCTCGAAAGCTTGCAATTTGTTACCATCTTTTCAGTTAGCCATTAAAAGGTATCAACCACTGAGGACTCTCAAGTCTAAATATTTTTAAATGTTTTAGTTTCAGCTATGGCACTTGCTTGTTGATTTGGGGTACTATTGTAGTAAGGTTATTTTGACCGACTTACAATTTGTTATTTATTTGTATATTGGATACCTTGTACATGTGTTTGGTACCACCCTAGGAACATTCTGTTTTTTGCACTTTTTTTGTTCTTTTGATCTAAAATTTTTTTTTTTAAGTATATTCAATAAAATTGAATATTTTATGAGACTTTTTTAGCACTAGTTTTCATATGTGAGTTTATAGATTCATTTATAGAGTGTTTTTTCCGGTGTTGCTCAGGTTTTTGTGTTGATATTTATTTATGAGTCTGACAGTTTTATGTTTGAACTAAAGGGAAAGTTAAGCTCTATTTTACCTCCTCTTTCTTATTTTTTTTACTTAAATGCCTTTCATGCAGCCATTTTTTATTGAAACTTTCAGAACACATTAAAGAGTAACTGATTCTCTGCATGTTAACACAATCCATTAACGGTCATCATCAAGCTACTGTGCTCTGCAGAGATAAGGCTCCAAGAATGGGCATCATTTCTGTTAAGGGGACGGTCGCAACAACTTTATAAAATAATGGAATGCGACCGAACACAGGGTCCGCGATGCAGCCGGAGAGATTGCGGCCGAAACACCCTTGGGTACGAGTGTAAAACTGACAACAAAAATATATAAGATCTCTCCTGTGTTACTTCACACAAGGAAAAGCAAGGATTCGCACTATCTCCGTTAACTTCATGGAAGATGTGCTGCGTACTGGCGAAGACGCAGCTCTGTTAACTGAACAGAAGCTACACACCAGCCGTTAAGAAGTGAGTGCAACTCACGCCGGGCGTACAGTATGTGCTGCCAGCCGGTGTGCGACTGGACTGTGAAGCAACTCTCCTTCGGATAGCAGGTGATGCCCAGGTTAGGCGCCCTGCAGTCTGCTCAGGGTGTATCGCTACCCTCTGTCGGAGCTAGACTGCACCACATTCATAACCTGCCTAGCATCTACTAACCTGAATCAGTGACCTGTGCTAATTAGCCAAGATATCTCTGGCATCGGCAGGTCACGAGAGAGCGAAACTAAAGAGCATGTGGAGCCCAAACTGACAGGCGTCTGCACATATGCACGACCTATAAGGTATGATCTGACCGCGCCACCATGCTTGCGGTCAGGCTATTTAAAGGCTAAGCCCTGCCCCAAGCCACATCGTTGATGACGTCACCCATGGCCAATCAAGCGGTGCAAAGTCACCGGATCAGCTGACATCAAATCACCAATCACGTTCCACCACGTCACGGGCATGCTCAGTGCAGGAAATCCTGGACTTAGGCTGTGGCAGCCCTATTTCTTTCTGTAACCTATGTTTAAAGCTACTAGGAACAAAGACCCCAGCAACAGCTTGTACCTTCTGTGTACTGGCTAGGCGTTGGGATTGACGGTGAAGCTGAGCAGCATCTGCCGCATCTGCCCCTGCTGGACCAGGATGGGAGACCACAGACTCCACTGATGATTCAGACGCCTAACAATTTCTTTTTGTTTTTACATAGAAATCCTTTGCTTTGAAAAATATAGTCCAATTTCTGCTATAAACATTTAATTTTTAACCCCTTGACGACAAAGCCAGTTTGTAGGTTAATGACCAGATCAATTTTTTACATTTCTGACCTCTGTCTCTTTATGTGTTTATAACTCTGGAACACATCAGCGAATCTTGGCGATTCTGAGATTGTTTTCTCATGACATATTGTGCTTCAAGATAGTTGTAAAATTTATTAGATATAACCTGCATTTATTTATGAAAAAAACAGAAATATGGCAAAAATTTTGAAAATTTTGCAATTTTCAAACTTTTAATTTTTATGCCATTAAATCAGAGAGATATGTCACAAAAAATAGTTAATAAATTACATTTCCTACATGTTTACTTTACATCAGCACAATTTTGGAACCTTTTTTTGTTAGGAAGTTATAAGTGTTAAAAGTTGAACAGCAATTTCTCATTTTTCCAACAAAATTTACAAAACCATTTTTTTAGGGACCACCTCACATTTGAAGTGAATTTGAGTGGTCAATATGACAGAAAATACCCAAAAGTGACACCATTCTAAAAACTGCACCCCTTAAGGTGTTCAAAGCCACATTCAAGAAGTTTATTAACCCTTTAGGTACTTCACAAGAATTGAAGCAATGTGGAAGGAAAGAATGAACATTTAACTTTTTTTCCCAAAATTTTTCTTTCGACACAATTTTTTAAATTTTGTCAAGGGTATCAGGAGAAAATGAACCACAATATTTGTTGTACAATTTCTCCTGAGTACACCGATACCCTATGTGTGGGGGAAAACCAATCTTTAGGCGCATGGCAGTGCTCAGAAGGGAAGGAGCATCATTTGAGATTTTGAATGTCAAATTGGCTGGAATCGAGAGCGGACACCATGTGGCATTTGGAGAGTCCTTGATGTACCTAAACAGTGGAAACCACCCATAAGTGACCTCATTTTGGAAACTAGACCCCCAAGGAACTTATCTAGATCTTTGATGAGCACTTTGAACCCCCAAGGGCTTCACAGAAGGTTATAACGTAGAGCCGTAAAATTTAAAAATCATACTTTTTCTACAAAAACGATCTTTTCACCCCCAATTTTTATTTTTCAAAGGATAAAAGGATCACAAAAGTTATTGGGCAATTTATCCAGAGTACGCTGATACCCCATATGTGGGGGTAAACCACTATTTGGGCGCATGGCAGAGCTCGGAAGGGAAGCAGCGCCATTTGACTTTTTTGGCTGGAATTGAGATTGGACGCCATGTCGCATTTGGAGAGTCCCTGATGTGCCTAAACAGTGGAAACCCCCTACAAGTGACCCCATTTTGGAAACTAAACCCCCAACGAACTTATCTAAATGTGTTCTGAGAGCTTTGAACCCCCAAGAGCTTCACAGAAGGTTATAACATAGAGCCGTAAAATTAAAAAATCATATTTTTTCCACAAAAATGATCTTTTCATCCCAATTTTTATTTTCCAAAGGATAAAAGTACCCCAAAAGTTATTGTGAAATTTGTCCTGAGTACGCTGATACCCCATATGTGGGGGTAAACCACTATTTGGGCGCATGGCAGAGCTCGGAAGGGAAGCAGCGCCATTTGACTTTTTTGGCTGGAATTGAGATTAGACTCCATGTCGCATTTGGAAAGTCCCTGTGTGCCTAAACAGTGTAAACCCCCCACAAGTGACCCCATTTTGGAAACTAGACCCCCAAGGAACTTATATAGATGTGTGGTGAGAGATTTGAACCCCCAAGGGCTTCACAGAAAGTTATAACGTAGAGCCGTAAAATTAAAAAATCATATCTTTTCCACAAAAATGATCTTTCCACCCCAATTATTATTTTCCATAGTGTAACAGGACCCCAAAAGTTATTGTGCAATTTGTCCTGAGTACGCTGATACCCCATATGTGGGGGTAAACCACTATTTTGATGCAAGGCAGAGCTCGGAAGGGAAGGAGCGCCGTTTTCAAATGCAGACTTTGATGGAATGGTCTGCGGGTGTCATGTCACGTTTGGAGAGCCCCTGATGTGCCTAAACAGTAGAAACAGTATAAACCCCCCACAAGTGACCCCATTTTGGAAACTAGACCCCCAAGGAACTTATCTAGATGTGTGGTCAGCACTTTGAAACCCAAGGGCTTCACAGAAGTTTATAACGTAGAGCCGTGAAAATAAAAAATCATATTTTTTTTCCACAAAAATGACCTTTTTGCCCCCAAATTTTTATTTTTATAAGGGTAACAGGAGAAATAGGACCCCAAGAGTTGATGTGCAATTTGTCCTGAGTACGCTGATATCCCATATGTGGGGGGGAACCACTGTGATTGTCTTACTGCGATCTTTGGGAGGCAGAATGAACAAATCCACAAAATGTGAAGAATTGGTTTTATTTTTTACGCAGTTCCTCATGTGGTATTAGTGATTAGGCGACTTTATTTTTCGGGTCGGTGCGATTACAGCGATACCAGATTTAGATTCTTTTTTCATGTTTAGATTCTGTCACACACTAAAAGATGCTTTTTTTTGGAAGAATTTTCTGTAAGAAATTTTTGCATCGCCGTATTTTGAGAGCTATAATTTTTCCATATTTCGTCCGACAGAGTTATCTGTGGACTTATTTTTTGCGGGACAAGCTGACATTTTTATTTGTACCATATTCGGACACATAAAGTTTTTGATCGCTTCCTATTCCGATTTTTGTGGAAGCAGAATGACCAAAAACCAGCAATTCAGGAATTGTTTTTTTTTTTTTCCTCCGTTCCGCGTGTGGTAAAATTGATAAAGCAACTTTATTCTTCGGGTCACTACGATTACAGCGATACCTCATTTATATATTTTTTTATATTTTGGCGTTTTTTACGCA
Source organism: Oophaga sylvatica (assembly GCA_033576555.1). Classification (NCBI taxonomy): domain Eukaryota; kingdom Metazoa; phylum Chordata; class Amphibia; order Anura; family Dendrobatidae; genus Oophaga; species Oophaga sylvatica. Next base: position 384,944,843 of record JARQOD010000005.1, read on the forward strand.
ATAAAAAATTTGATAGAAAAATAATTATTTTTGCATCAGTTTATTCCGCGAGCTATAACTTTTTTATTTTTTTGCTGATGATGGTGTATAGCGGCTCGTTTTTTGCAGGACAAGATGACGTTTTTAGCAGTACCATGATTATTTATATCCCACTTTTTGATCACGTGTTATTGCACTTTTTCCAAGCGGTATGATGATACCGCTTGGAAAAAGTATAATTTACTACTTTTTTGTGTTTTTTTATTGCTTTCACTGAATGGGGTTAACTATGGTTACACTTTTATAGATGGGATTTTTACAGACGCGGCGATACCAAACATGTGTTTTTTTTAATTCTTTTTTAATATTTTTTTACAATTTTTTTTTAAAAATGCTTTTTTTACATTGTCCCTTTATGGAACTTTCACTTTTTTACTTTTGATTGCAGTTACAATGCATTGCAATGCTCCAGCATTGCAATGCATTGTACCTATAGTGAAAGCTGCTGTGACCATGGCCACAGCGGCTTTCCGTAGCTAGATGACCCGGAGGTTGTCATGACAACCCCCGGGTCATCAAGGCAGATATCGGGCCCTGCAAATACATTGCAGGGAGCCGATCTGAGACAGAGGGAGCTCCCGACCCTCTGCCTCTCCCCCTGAGATCTGCGATTGCGCTTGATCGCAGCAGTCAGGGGGTTAACAGCCAGGATCGGCGGGGACGCCGCTCCTGGCTGTCAGTGCAGGAAGCTAGGCCACTGCAGCGCTGAGCTCCTTTTCAGCCTCTTCTGCCTGATCGCTGCTGTGTTTGGTCAGTCAGATTGACTGACCAATCACAGCGCTGTAGGTGCGGGGACCGACTGCAAAGTTCCCCGCACCGCTTGCTGTGCCTGTCAGCTGTCTGTGACAGCTGTCGGCACTGAACTACCACTGTGTGTTTACGCGCAGTGGTAGTTCAAAGGCATGACGTGCACAGTCCGTCAAGGTGTCAAAACTGACACCTTGCCATGACGGACTGTGCACGTCAGTGGACATTAAGGGGTTAAGGCAGTACTCTTATTTTTGATTACTGTATTTAGACTAGAAGAAAACAAATCTAGCTTACAGTCAGTCAGTCAAAACAATATTAATAGTAAAAGCATTATACAGCTTGATTGTCAATTATATTATCTATTTGACGTATTATGACAATTGTTGCAAACATTTTTCTAAAATGTAGAACCTAAGATGAAATAATAATAGTATATGAAAATAACAAAGCATACTTAATTAGCATTGTCTTAATAAAAATATGATAAAGCCATCCCACCATCACAAAGTATACACCAATTGGGACGGTACCTAACTCTTGTAGTTCACCTCTCTATGTGTCAGCAGACATGAGAATGGAGTAGGACCTAGGTCCCGACTGTTTGGACACCTGCCTGTGGAAAAATAAACAGCCCAAAAAAGAGGAGCCATGCCCCTGTTTGCACAAGTACAAAAAACTAAACCAAAAAATCAGGCCAGAATATTTATTGTGTGAAATGCATATGTCTGCATTCACACTGTGGTCAGCCCTTTTTCTGAGCTGTCCATTTTGTTTATATAGTTTTTACATCTGCGGATACATAGTGAGGTGAATTACAAGAGTTAAGTACTATCCCAATTGCTGTACACATTGTTGAGGTGGAATGGCTCTTACAATGTTATATATATATATATTAGTGGTATTCTTTTTACTTTGAAGCATACAATGAATAGGACATAATAACTGTACACTTCAGTGTGCAAAACTATTCACCCTCCTAAGGTGAATACTTTGTAGAGTCTCCTTTTGCGGCAATTACAGCTGCAAGTCGCTTTGTATAAGTCTCTATGAGCTTTCCACATCTTGCCATTGGGATTTTTGGCCATTCCTGAAGGCAAAACTGCTCTAGCTCCTTCAATTTATAAGGTTTTCTCTGGGGAACATAAATTTTCAAGTTTGACCAGAGATTCTCATTTGGATTAAAGTCTGGCCTTTGACTAGGCCACTATAGAACATTTACATGTTTCCCCTTAAACCACTCTAGTGTTGCTTTATCAGTATGCTGTGAATCATTGATGTTGTTGCAGAGCAATGACAGTTAGAGTTCATGCTTCCAGGCTAGATCAGCTGACCCATTGATACTGTGTTTTGTCCTCTGCCCGTTTACTCTGTTCCTGTGACTTCCTTTTCCTGCCACCCCGCTTGTCTTAGTGTTCACTCCCTGTGTTTGGACCCTTGGTATGTGACCCAGCTTATCTTCTGACCTGTTTTACTGTCTCTCGTCTCGGTTATCTCTGGTGGTACTACTGTTTATTGCTGGTACTTCTTGTCCTGACTTGTCTGACCACTTTTTCACCACCTGCTGGTCCTTGTGCTGCTGCTCAGTGGTGTTACGTTGTGTGTGCAACCTCTCTTCCCTCACCAGCATCCCCTGGTGGAGGTTTGCGCTTTACTGCACTGCAGAAGCATTGTTTTGGAACCTCTTTCCCAGTCTCAAATCACTGACAGACTGAAACACTGAAATAGGTTTTACTCAAAAATATCCCTGTATTTTGCACCATCTATCTTCCCCTAGACAGGGGCCATTTTTCTTGTTCCTGCTGCGGTAAAACATCCCCACAGCATGATCCTGCCACCACCATGTTTCACTGTGGGGATGATGTTCTTGGGGTGTGAGATGTGTTGGTTTGGCACCAGACATAGCGTTAACCTTGATGGCCAAAAATTTCAATTTTGTTCTCATCTGACCACAACACTTTCCTCCATACATTTGGAGAGTGTCCCTACATGTCTTTTGCAAATTCAAAATGAGCATAACAATTTTTGTATGTAAGTTAAGGCTTTTTTCTGCCCACTCTTACAAAAAAGGCTACCTCTATGGAGTGTATGGCTTATTGTGGTTGGATAGACAGATACTCAAGTCTCTGATTGGGAACTTTGCAGGCCCTTCAGGGTTACTTTTGGTCTCTGTGATGACTCTCCAAATAATACACTCCATGGCCAGGCAGAGAGTTTTTATGGGCAGCCCTCTCTTGGCAGGTTTGTTGTGGGTCCATGTTCTTTCCATTTGATGATAATGGATTTGCTGGTGCTACGGGGAGCCATATTTTTTTATAACCCAACCGTGACTTGTACTTCTCAACAACTTTGTCCCTAGCTTGTTATGAGAACTAATTAATCATCATGGTGTTATTTGCTTATATGTTGCCTTTTGCGTAATGGTGTTGCAGCCTCTGTGGCCTTTCAGAAAAGGTGTGCATGTACTAGCAGACCATGGGACACTTAGATTGCACACAGTTGGACTTTCTTTCACTAAGCATGTGACTTGTGAAGGTAATTGCTTGCACCAGAAACTTTTACTTAGATAGGGGTACAGCAACTCCGCCCACTGCTTCGGCGCTAGCTTTTCCCACTCTGCCACCCTTTAAAACACAATCAAAAAAGTTTCCACATAATCTTTGGAGGTCATTTTTTGCATTGTTCATCTTACCACCTTCCCGATGTTTGTGTCGTCACCTGGACTTGGGGGAGGGTCTGTCAGCATTCAATGAACCGCCTCTGCAAGCAAGTCAATCTGCTGGTGCTGCTGTTGCATCTGTTGAATAAGCAGCTTACTGGTCTCTTGTTGCCCCAGCTGTTGCTGCTGTAACTGTAAATGTTGCTGGTGATGTTGCTACTTTTCTTGCACCAGTTGTTTAATCAGTTCCTCCTTTTTATCTGACATAATTTGCTGGCTTGTGGCCGCTTTCATCCAAGACATGCAGTACCTCTGGTAGCAGTCATACGTTTTCGCTGGGAATGCTGTCCTCATTCTCCACCACCTGTGGTAGATAGACTCACTCAGATATACACGGAGATAGACACGGGAACATTGTCGCTTTCTTCACTGATTTATTGTATATATATATATATATATATATATATATATATATATATATATACGGCATAAACCATAGTGAAGTAGAAATAAACACAGTCCTCTGGGCAAAAACAAAACAAAGTTCTTATGGTAGTGGGGATCAGCCAGCTCAGGGTTAGCAAAACACATGGTTTAGGGTAGCACAAACACGAACATTTCTCTGGAGTTAGCCTCTTTAGACACATTGAACACTGAATGCATCAGGAGAATGACTATTTAAACCTCAGACCACAGTCTGGGGTGAAGATAAGGTGGACAACCTCTCACCTGCTCTATGGTTGTCCATTAAAACCCAGCCCTTAAAATGGCCAATTAACCCCTCTTAACACCTAGTGTGCTGGAGCAAACTTCTGGGCTTCAAGTCACTGAAGCTAATAGCCTAAGTGAAGTCAATCTTTCCTCTAATAAAGTACTAGAGTTGCAATTTTATAGAGGCTACACTAAAATTCTATGGCCTCAATTTACCAAAGCAATTGCACCAGAATTCTGGTCTAAATTCATTGGAAATTTGCAAAAAAAAAAAAAAGAGCTGAGGGAAAATTTTGTGAATTTTGGACTTCTTACTACAGTTTTGCCCAGCTAATCTAAATAGGCAGAGCTGTGCTTTCCTACACCAGAAATCTTCCTTCAGTCTCTGACTGGGTTAGATTTTAAACAAGTCGCCAGTTTCCAGGCGCTCCTGATTTATTAAGAGGCATGTGCCTTTCAATGAATCAATAGCGTATGACTCTAACAAGCCCCTCATCAAGACTGTTGCTCCTCATGACAGTCTTGATGCATCGGGGCCTATGTGTGTATTTAATACTGTTGATTTGAGTGACAGACTCCTATTAAAATGTTCAAGTACAATTTTTTGAGCTCAGATAAGATAATGTTTTGAAAAAATGCTTGGGAGAGGTTGAATATTTAGATGAATTCTCATAGCTTGTTGACTTAACTCCTGGGTGTTTTTTCTGGAAGTTTAAAGAAAACCAATATAATATATATCTAATTGCCTATGATGAGTAGCAATAGATTGCAGCACACAGAGCTTCAAATTATGTTGGAAGGTATAGTAGACTGTTCAACCAGTAATGCTAAGTATTAAATAGTGTATATTTACAGCATGACAGTTTTATATGATGTAACAGGCTGTTGTATGATATAGCAATTTTATTAGTATTTTTAGTTATTATGTACTGTTACCTTTTGTGATCAAATGGACTGCTTTTCCCTAGAATGCCTTATCTAAAATGGAGCCTTTTTCACTGCTTGAACATCATTCGTATTAAACTAAGGCTACAGTCACACATCCATGTCTGTATTTACATCCTGTAAGGTTTCACTCACTCGGCTGCTTCAGAGGTAATCAGGAGACACTTTTCTTATGCAAAAAGTCCTTAGGTTTATTGCATCATAAACCTCACAGTCACAGGCTCTGTAATGTCCCGCCGGGACACATGGTAGTCTGTTCACACTGGCAGACTCCCACACACTCTCTTCAGACACAGAGACCTCTCCGTAATGTTCCGCCTGGACGCATGGTAGTCTGTTCACACTCACAGACTCCCACAACACTCTCTACAGGTGCCAAGCAAACTCCATTACATAGGCCTAACCCCGCCCACAGATGAGGTCAGGATCACATGGTTAGGTCACCTGGTCATGACCTCATCAAAGGTCCTTTACCACAACACAAACCCTGCTTCCATGCATATCTCGAGGAGCATACACAGTGCCCCCTAGCTGCATCAGGGGTCACTACACCACATACCTCCCCCCTCTGTTCAAACTTGTGGGGTTCAACACTTGTTACCCGACCAGAGATCCTTCTCGGTCGTCTCTGCCAGTCAAACCGTCTGGCTAAGTCGGGCCCTCTGTCAGACCACCCGCCTCCCCAACGGTCAGTACGGCGTCACAATTCCCCTGCACCCATACGTCCTGTCTGGTCTGAGTCCTTTTCAGCTCGTCCACCACAGGTTCTCCTGCTTAGGTCACTCATCACTGAGCTAACTGAGGCGTCACTATTTCTACTTCTTCCATCAGGCGCTCTTCGCCTCTCAACACTACGGATTGAAGGTGGCGGCCATCTTCTTTCCATTTCCTGCAGCTCTCTGTTGACCTGCTCCCTCTCCAGTCGTAGCTGCTCTACTTCTCTCAAGTATGACACACGATACTCCAGGAGCATCCGGATATTCCCAAGGCTCTCCCTGGATCCGACAACAAGGAATGGAACCATCCCATCTTCACCCCTGACCTGGTCTTCGTCATCAGCCGGAATCCTGACTCTCGTCACACCGGACTTATTCACCATCTCCTGCATCACTTTCCCAAGTCTTCCGATGACTTTCTTCACCAGACCTCTGGGCACTTGAATGATGTCTTCCACCAATCCAAGCTGATTTTGAGCCTTTCTTGCTTGCTCCAAACGTCGAGCGGCTTCTTTATTCCTCCACATGATCATCTGTTTCGTTCGGAGGCATTGTAGATGCATGTCTCTCAGGACAGCCACTCGCTTCAGTGTGACTTCCTTAGTCGACAGTATGACTAACTGTTTCATCTCTGGCACCCAGTTTACACTACATGCTTCTACCGCCTTTCTAAAGGCCTCATGCACCTCCTCACTGGCACACACTTCTCGCAGGTCTTCGGGTATCTCTATTACACACTTGAAACCCGACCCGTCACCTTCTTGGACAGACTGTTGGACCTCCTCGTCCTGAGCATTAGTACAGTTTTCCAAGACATCGCTCTCCCTTGTGTGCCCATCTGCATGGCACTTCCCTTGCTGGATTTCTTCTCCCATAGATTTCTGGAGCTGGGCACTAGTCTCCTCCTCTATCTTGAGCTCTCGGAGAACTCTATCTTGCTCTTCTGCCAAGCAGCGACACTCCTGCTGATGTTTCTCTTGTTCCTCTCTGAGCACCTCCGTCTCTTTCCATAGAGCCTTGTTCATACTCTTACACGCTGACAGATGATCTCTGAGCTTAGAGACTTCCTTCTCCAGCTCCTCCACTTTGTGCTCAATCATTTGTCTCAGGACCCTTTCTCGCTCTACTGTCTCTTTCACTGTTTCTTTAAACAGCTCTATCTCATGGCCCTGCTCTCTTTTAGCCAGCACATGTCGCACCATCACCTCTTTAATTACATTTTTGGCTGGGCACTCTTGCCTACACACACTCTGCCTCTCCAGAGTTCCGCCCGTTCCTGCATCCGCAGTTTCCACTGTCTCACGACTCTCGGTAACTTCAGAGAGCTCCAGCTTACTGCACTCACTTTCCCTTGCGGTCGAGTCACAGTCTGCATAGGAGTCACTCCCACTCCCCCTGTCATCCTGGAACAACGCGTTCCCCCTTAGACAGGTCTCTGCCCCCTTTCCTGGAGCTATACCGTTTCTCACGGTCACACGTCTTGTCACGTCCAAGTCCCCGAGTTGGTCTGACCCACACTTTCTTCTGGTCACCTGGAACTCTAGACTATCGATATTAGGTGTTACCTTCTTTTCACACATCACACGACAAGGAACCACTACAGCCACCTGCTGTGATGGGGCTCCCTCCTCTGAACAACAACACTATTTTGGAATCTCCACCCACTTTTGGGCCACCATCCCCTTTTGGGTTGCCACCCCCTTTTGGGACTCCGCCCCCTTTCGGTCCACCATCCCAATTTGGGTTACTGCCCCCTTTTGGGACTCCGCCCCCTTTTGGGCCACCATCCTAATTTGTGTTACCGCCCCCTTTTGGGACTCTGCCCCCTTTTGGGCAACTTTACTGATTTGGGCTACCACCCCCTTTTGAGACTCCGCCCCCTTTCGGGTCACCATCCCAATTTGGGTTACCTCCCCTTTTGGGATTCCACCCCCTTTTGGGTAACCATCCTGTTTTGGGGGTTGCCCCCCCCCTTTTGGGGACTCCTCCCCCTTAGGGACACCACCCAACCGGGGTACACATCAGGGCTCTTACGGGCCCCCAGTCCACAGTACCCTTAACAGTGACTTTCATTAGGGTTACTGGCCCTTTAAATTCGTGTGCCTCGGTTCACACTGTCCTTTTTCCCACACCACCCTGCGGTCCTGCCCCACTTCCATTTGGCACCAAAACCCACCTTCAGAGCTACCAACTGGTGGGTGTTACTGCAGCTCTGGGGCCGCAGAACTTCTTGCGCAACAGTCACGTAGCTCCTGTACCACAAGTCTCTGCACCGGCGTCTTTCCGCTTGTCACCTTCTGACCCCAGGTCACAGCCAGCCCTTTTCACCTTTATGACTCCCCCGAGCCACGCAAAAAACCCCAACTGTTCCAAAAAAAAAACATTTTCATGACCCTCAGCACAAAAAACCGACTTGTCTGTTACCCTCACCGAGAGATTTTCTGGAACCTCCTCTCAGAGGGATCCAGAAGCAAATACAGTTTCCCCACGCCCGTCAGCACAACCAGACCCCGTCTGTCCACTCTTGGCCACAAGATTTTCCGGGCACCTCCTTCTTGAGGGTCCCCCAAAGGAAAAAAAAAGTTTTTCTCACTGACCCCATAACACCCAGACCCTGTCTGTTTCCGTTGATTCTCAGGGTTTTCCGGGCACCTCCTCTTTTATAAGCATCCCACAAGGGCAAAAAAATCTCTCATACCCGTCAGTACACCACAGACTCCCGTCTGTTAAATGTTGGGCCCGCAGGGGTTTTTGGACACCTCCCCCTCAGAGCATCCAAAAAAAGAAAAAAAAAACAGTCTTTCTCTCACGAACAGTTCCCTCGGTCCCGACCCATAAAACCGGTTTTCAAGACCGTTCCTGTTGGCGTCAACCACAAAGGGTTTCCCGGGGAAAATCCTCTCAAGGATCCTTTCAGCTGCTTTTCTCCATTTTCAATGACCCGGGCAACATAAAACGACTCCTGTCTGTCCCACTCTTAACAGTTTCTTTAGAACCTCATATCAGAGGGCACCCCATAAAAATAACCACGTTTATTTCGTGACCACTGGCACACTCAAAGTTTTTTTC
>JARQOD010000005.1:384953828-385008730 GCA_033576555.1 Oophaga sylvatica
GGGGTTCAGTAATGTCAGCTGATCCCCAGCTGTGTAGCTGACAATCTTTCCTGCTCGGTCCACACTCACACAAGTCCAGATCTTCAACTTGCTCCAATTTGTCCTCTGCCTCCACTCTGTTTCTACTCGCATCCCTGGGCTCCAACACTGCCAGTTGCTGCACGGAAGTGCCGTCTGCACAGTCAACATATGCTCCTGTGTTATTGGGGTTCAGTAATGTCAGCTGATCCCCAGCTGTGTAGCCGGCAATGTCTCCTGCTCGGTCCACACTCACACAAGTCCAGATTTTCAACTTGCTCCAATTTGTCCTCTGCCTCCACTCTGTTACTACTCTCATCCCTGGGCTCCAACACTGCCTGTTGCTACTCGGAAGTGCCGTCTGCACAGTCAACACTAGCTCCTGTGTTATTGGGGTTCAGTAATGTCAGCTGCTTCCCAGCTGTGTAGCTTGCAATCTTTTCTGCTCTGTCCACACTCACACAAGTACAGATTTTAAATTTGCTCCAATTTGTCCTCTGCCTCCACTCTGTTACTACTCTCATCCCTGGGCTCCAACATCGCCAGTTGCTGCTCAGAAGTGTCTTTGGCACGGGTACTCCCTCCTGCCCAGCCAGGTTACAGCACGCCAGCTGTTTCCGGGCAGTGTCAACGTCACTTTGGTACCATCATCTGGTCCTCGATAGTGCCATTGGTTCTTGTTCCTTCTGTTGCCCCTCCGGGTTTCAGCACGCCAGCTGTTTCCGGGCAGTGTCAATGTCACTTTGCCTCCAATACGTTGTCCTGTCGTGTTGCAGTCAGGTTAGCCGACTCTTTGGTGCCTGCAGTTTAGGTGCTTCCTATGTGGGCTTTGGGATATGGAACTAAAGGCTGTTTCCGTAGTGCCAATAGGACAAACACCCCCTGTAGGACTGTGGAATTTGGTAACTGCGGCCGGCTCGCGGCCTCACAACTTTATTTTTCATGGGTACCTTCTGCTACCCATCCGGTTCCAGTACCATCAGCTTGTTCTTGGCAGTGTCTTTGGCATGGGTACTCCCTCCTGCCAGACAATCACCCCCTGCAGGATTGTTGGATTCGGTAACTGTGGCCGACTCACAGCCGCGCAACTTTATTTTTCATGGGTACCTTCTGCTACCCATCCGGGTTCCAGTACCGTCAGCTGGTTCTCGGCAGTGCCTTTGGCCTAGGTGCCTCCATCTCGGTATCCGAGTTCCAGCAACGTCTGCTGGTCCTTGGTAGTGCTTTCTAGCACAGGTACCTCCTGCTTAGTAACCGTGTCCCAGTACCGTCAGCTGGTCTTCGGTTGTGTCATTGGCTCTGTTCCTTCTGCTGCCCCTCCGGGTTCCAGCACAGTCAGCTGGTCCTCGTTACTTCCATTGGCTCTTGTACCTTCTTCAACCCATCCGGGTTCTAGTACCGTCAGCTGGTTCTCGGCAGTGCCTTTGGCCTAGGTGCCTCCATCTCGGTATCCGAGTTCCAGCAACGTCTGCTGGTCCTTTTTAGTGCTTTCTAGCACAGGTACCTCCTGCTTAGTAACCGTGTCCCAGTACCGTCAGCTGGTCCTCAGTTGTGCCATTGGCTTTGTTCCTTCTGCTGCCCCTCCGGGTTCCAGCACAGTCAGCTGGTCCTCGTTACTTCCATTGGCTCTTGTACCTTCTGCAACCCATCCGGGTTCCAGTACCGTCAGCTGGTTCTCTGCAGTTCCTTTGGCCTAGGTGCCTCCATCTCGGTATCCGAGTTCCAGCAACGTCTGCTGGTCCTTGGTAGTGCTTTCTAGCACAGGTACCTCCTGTTTAGTAACCGTGTCCCAGTACCGTCACCTGGTCCTCAGTAGTGCCATTGGCTCTTGTTCCTTCTACTACCCATCCGGGTTCCAGGACAGTCAGCTGGTTCTCGGCAGTTACTCAGCCTTCTTGTACCTTCAGCTACATTTCCAAGTTGAAGATTTTTTAAATGGTTTTTGGTAATCACTCTGGATCTCCCTGACGACGACCTTGAAGACGACAACCCTGAAGATCACCCCGAAGGAGACGACGACCCCGAAGACTATGACCCTGAAGACGACGACCCTGAAGACCACCCCGAAGAAGACGACGACCCCAAAGACGACGACCATGAAGACGACGAGCCTGAACACCACCCCAAAGAAGACCAAAAAGATTACCCAGAAGAAGATGACCAAGAGGACAAAGAACATGAAGACAACCAACAAGATACAGAACAAGAGACAGAAGACCAAGAAGCAGAAGAACAAAAAGCAGAAGAACATTAAGCATAAGACAAAAAATCAGAGCAAAAGATATGCTCTAAATTATAAGCAGAAGAAGACTAAGCAGTGTATGGGGGTGAGTCCGTTCCTCCTCGTGGTGCCCCTGGAAAATGCCTGCTGCTGCAGGCCAAACTGAACGCGGACAAATACTGTTGTAAATCTTTTGTAACAGCAAGAACGGAAGGTGTAATCTTCAAACTTTTAGAGATTACAACTACAGGAATGCCTGTCACAAATAAGAATATGATGAAGAAGATGAATAGGAAGAAGATGAAGAAGTAGAATATGAAGACGAATAATAGTTGAATAAGAAGAATATGAAGAATGTAAAAAAAAGAATAATAGGAAGAAGTTGAAGAAGATAAATAAGGTGAAGAAGAAGTTGATGAAAAGGATGCTGCTGCTGAGGATCATGAAGGAGAAAGTGTGGGAGAAGTAAAAAAGAAGGTGAAGAGCATGGAAGCAGTGAAACATACATATGTGCCAAAATAGAAAAAAGGTTAACTACATAGTCAATTTCTTTGTAACTCCGAACGTCTTAAATAAAAAAAATTATTCCTGCTATTCCATTTGATTGGGCTAAACCTCTATTCCTTTAATGTCTCCTCCACCTCCCCCAATACATTCTATATTATTCTTAGTTGCTTTCCTTCATGTACAATTAACCTACAAGGAAAGAAAAGGTTTATTTTAATTCCGATATTTTTGTCCATTGACTTGCTTTGGTTTCCGGTATCGGAATCTGCGATATCCGATACTTTTTGAGTATCGGTCCGATCCAATCCGATCCAATATTATCCAATATCAGAAAATATCGCTCAACACTAATGGACACGTAATGGCCCTGGCCATGCCTACTGGCCCATGCATCTGTTGTGAGGTGCACCTTTCCACTCACTGATTGTGTGAGTGCATGGACAACGGGGTCTTTCACATGCAGGTGGAGGGCAGGGATGGCTTTGCTAGAAAAGAAGTGCCGACTGGGTAGGTCATAGCGTGGGACAGCGTAGGCTATGAGCTCTCGGAACGCTGCACTTTCAACCAAACCGAAGGGCATCATCTCTAATTAGATCAGTTTAGCAATGTAGGTGTTCAAAGCCAGTGTACACGGATGAGAGGATGAGTACTTTCTTGTCCTGCTTAGAGTGTCTGCTAGGGTGAGCTTGACTTGAGAGCTGCATATGGGGAACTAGCAGTGGACATGACGGACTGAGAGGGAGTTGGTGATGGTGATGGTGGTGGTGGTGGTGGTGGTTATGGATGGCCTAAATTCAGTCTTTCGTTGCAAAAACATTGTGATTACCTGACTGCTTTGGCCTTGCGATGACATCTCAACATTTCTTGTTGGTGGTGTGCTAACCAGTGGGCTTACAGTGGGGGAAGCGATGGAGCGTTGCTGGCTAACTTCAGTTGGAGCAGGTACACATGTGCTACCTGAGGTTTTGTAGTCCATCCACGCTTGCAAGTGCATGGTCATTAAATGTCTAAGCATGCAACTGGTATTCAAATTTCGGAGATTTTTCCCTCGGCTAAAGGTCCTTCCGCACTTCTTACAGATAATCTTTGCCTCATCAATAGGATTTTGGTCAAAAAAGTGCCACACTGCACTCTTCTTACTATAGTATAAATTATCAGGGCTTGCACGCTGTGCTAATTTGACCATCTGGCCAAGCTGTCCTGCAACTCTTTTTGTTTTTTTACCACGTTTTTGGACAGCTACGGGCCTGCCTGATAAGCGCAGCTGCGATGTCGATGCCTGCTGCGGATCCTTCTCCTCTTCTGAGCTATTGCCAGCGGCAACTGGGTAATCCATCACCTCCTCTCCAATTTCATCTGCACCTTCCTCTGTGTCACCATGTAAGGTGGTATAGTATGCGGGAAAGGGCACATGAGCTTCATCATGGTCAGATTCTGGCTCAGTAGACTGCGAGGGAAATGTAGTGCTCTGGGTGAATGTACCAGCAGAATCATCTAGCAGTGGCTGTGCATCAGTGCACTCCATGTCAGATTCATCTTGGTCTGGGGAATTCAGGATTTGACTTGATAACCCAGGCATGGTATGTGAAAAGAGCTCCATGGAGTAATCTGAAGTGTGGCCTGCCGCATCCCTCACTTTTTGTGGGGGTGAAGGACACAAGGAAAGGTGTTGTTCCTGACCAGGAGCCTGCACTGACGACTCAGTGCTTGCATTTTTTAAAACTTCAGAAGAGGAGGCGATAGAGCTGGAGGCTGTTTCGGCAATGTAAGACAAAAACTGTTCCTGATGCTCCGGCTTTAAAAGCGATTTACCTACTCCCAGAAAAGGGAGCCTTCCAGGCCTTCTTGAGCCAGATGATGACACATGCTCAACACCTCCTGCCTGAGGTGCTATTGTGCTTTTGGCACTACCAGCAGATGCACCATCATAAGTAGCAGCTGTCCCCCCACGCCCACATCCGCGGCCTCTTCCACCATACTTCCTCATCTTTGTGAAAATGTACCCAAAATACCAGCAGATTTATGGTACTGTATCAGAAACGTACAGCTGTATACAGTGTTGGGCTAATTTTAAATCTCCGTATGAATTTCCGGAGTCACACACAGACGCTCATAGGCTCAGTATGGATTAGACCAGAATATAAAAAGCAGAAAAAGGGTACTGTATCAACAAGCGTACAGCTATATACAGTCTAGGGGTAATTGTAAATCTCCGTATATATTTGCGGAGTCAGACACAGACACTCACACGCTCAGTATGGATTACACCAGAATATAAAAAGCAGAAAAAGGGTACTGTATCACAAGCGTACAGCTGTTTACAGTCTTGGGGTAATTGGAAATCTACGTATATATTTCCAGAGTCACACACAGATAGCATGTATTTGTCCGTGATACCAGCCAGTACACGGTAGTGTGTGAGGAGCGTACAGCTCTTTACGACGTGAGAAAAAAATGAACGCTCGGTAACTGTGCAGAAAAAAAGAATAAAAGTATTAGTGCTGTGTAAAAAGCAGTCTGCACCGCAGTGTACACACAGCAATACAGCTAGCAGGCAGCCTATTAACCACCGATGCAGCACACAACAGCACACTAACTGTACAGTACAATTGCTATCAGCACAAGCACAGAATAACTTTTCTTTCCTGCCTAACTCTCTCCCTACTGATAAACAGCATCAGCAACCTCTCCCTACGCTAAGATCGGCAGAAGTAAAATGGCGGTCGGTGGTCAGGGCTTTTATAGCCACTGTGATGCCACACAAAGCAAGCCAATCACTGCAATGCCCTTCTCTAAGATGGTGGTGGCCGCTGCCCATGTCATCTCGTTGCCCACAGTGTACGTCCTTGCTCTTTGGCTGAGAAAAGGCGCCTGCAAGCATTATGGGAAAACCGACTCTGGCGCTCGGTTCGATGACCGCATGGCCGACCTCACGCTATGGTCGGGTTTCGCTCCACGAAACCCGACTTTGGCGAAAGTCGGTGATTTTTGAATCTGATCGACCTGTTTCGCTCAAGTCTAATAATGATGCCTCCTGTCAACAACAGATCAACAGATTGTCTGCATGATATAGGTAATGTATATTTGTGTAAAGATAATAATATATCCTTAGTAATGCCACTCATATAGATTTTACATATCACAAAAAGAGGGGGGTTTTCAACAATCCAAAGAAAAACAGAATAAAGTGCCAGAGTGCAATTGGGATATTAAACATATATCATTAGTAATGTGCCGTAGCTTCACCCCAAGGGAACAAAACAAAGTGCCTGAGTGCATGTAAATATTACTTAGCCTAAATCAGTCTAATAAAGTGCTATTCAAGAACCATTACCTCAATGAGGAGACCAAGGGAGGCCTGCTCCTTACACCAACACGCGTTTCGATATGATCTTCATCTAGAGCGTGGTTAACAATGGAAAATGGGCATGTATTTATCCTACATATCCTACATTGCAGTTAAGGACCTATCCGGTCCTGTGACCTAAAAACACAATAGACATGCTCACGATAATGTTAGTGAAACACACTGCTTTCCAACAGGTGGAAACCCGCCCTGAGAGCTACTGGAGATGCCTAATGCCATAAGCTGGAACGCAATGTGCTCCAAATACCGGAAGTACCAGCCGATATCATTCCAAAATGCACAAGGCATGAGTATATAGTGGTGCATGTGCCCTCAGCATCGCTGCCAAACAGGGACCTCCCACGTCGGAAGTTCCATGGATATTTCACAGTGATAATTTATTGCCACTTGCTGAATGAAATCCATCTATGCCAATCATCTTGGACCCTGTTGCCTCATTGGTTAGGTGGTCATGGGTCACTTGTGGATTCCTCTGAAAACTTCATTTTTTATTTTTTGCTTTCATTTTTGTCCTATTTTTGCCCATTCGTGATGAACTATTGGGACAAATGATGAATGTCCGGAACTTTACGGCCTCCGAATTTGTGGACTATTATCAAGAATTTTTACTTGTTTATTTAGATTTCTTATATCCGGTATTTTGGCCACTTTATCATTGAGTGCTCATTGATGGCCACTATTAATGTCTGTGCTCATGTTTTCTACATATACTCATGTGTGTTGATTGATGAGCTTAACAATGTTAGTGTCGATTTATTCTATTGTGGCTTTGTGCCTATATTGGTAGTTTTAACAGTGGTTTCATTATATTTTTTTAATATCATTCATATTATATATTATTATACTGTATATGCCTTATTATGATTTCTGTTCTTTTCTATTTTTCAACTTATGTTCATACCCTTTTTTTTATTTCACTTCACATTTATTTATTTTTCTTTTATCTCCCCATGTCACTTGTTCACATTTCATTTACTATATTATTTATCCAGTCTGATATTAGTAAGTTTTATAATCATTTCTTCAATTTACATATTCACCTCTCTCAAACACATTTTTATTTTAGTACAGCTTTTTTTCACCGGTTAACATTACCACCGTAGGAGCATTGTGGCATCTGGATGTGCGCATGCCTTTTTGGCGTTGGGACCAGGGTCTCCTGCTCCTGACACTTGATGGGGCAGTGATTTCCACCCAGCTTGGATTGGGTGGAACGCATGCGTTCCATTTCCGCCAAAGGTGGGAGGTCCCTGTTTGGCAGTGATGCCGAGGGTGCAAGCGCCACTATATCCTCATGCCTTGTGCATTCTGGAATGATATCGGCGGGCTCTTCTGGTATTTGGAGCGCATGGCGTTTCAGCTTACAGCGTTAGGCGTCTCTGGTAGCTCTCAGGGCGGGTTTCCACCCATTGGGCTACACTGTGTTCCACTTACATCATTGTAAGTATGTCTATTGTGTTTGTATGTCACAGGACTGGATAGGTCCTTAAAGGGAACTTGTCACCCCCCGGCCGTTTTGAAGTAAAAGAGCCACCTTCAGCAGCACTAAGGCAGCAGTCTGTAAAGGTGGCTCTTTTTTTTCTGTGCCCAATGGAATGCTGAATAATCAGTTTTAAAAATCAGTCCCCATACCTTAGATGAGTCACTGAGGTATGTCCTGTTCCCGCGACTTATCCTCCCCTCAGCCGTCCATCAAGCCCCTTCATTGATACCGCGCCTCCTCCAGGCTTTTTTTTCCCTTTCATTTCTGTGTGGCACCTGCACTCTTGTATCAGTCCCTGGGCATGAGCAGTGCACGCTTCCCGGGAACTGTCTGAAGACTATAGTGCCTGTGTCGTTGCCTTTCACCTGATCCCTCCCCGCAGTGTGTTATCATGTATTCACACTGCGGGGCAGGAAATCTGGCGTGTGCGCAGTCTACATGTGTAGCTGTGCCTGCCCCCTTCTCCCAGACTCCCTCCACTTTCACTTTCAGACAGTCTTCGGCATCGGATGTGCTGACCGCCCAGAACTAGTTCTCATTTTTACACCATTTTTTTTTTAGGGACCACATCACATTTGAAGTCACTTTGAGGGGTCTATATGATAGAAAATACCCAAAGGTGACACCATTCTAAAAACTGCACCCCTCAAGGTGCTCAAAACCACATACAAGAAGTTTATTAACCCTTTACGTGCTTCACAGGAACTGAAGCAATGTGGAAGGAAAAATTTAACATTTAACTTTTTTTGCAAAAACTTTACTTCGGAACCAATTTTTTTATTTTCACAAGTGTTAAAAGAAAAAATGAACCACAAAATTTGTTGTGCAATTTCTCCTGAATACGCTGATACCCCATATGTGGGGGTAAACCATTTTTTGGGCGACCGGCAGAGGTCGCAAGGGAAGGAGTGCCGTTTGACTTTTTCAATGCAGAATTGGCTGGATGCCATGTCGGGTTTAGAGAGCCCCTGATGTGCCTAAACAGTGGAAACCCCACAAGTGACCCAATTTTGGAAACTAGAGCCCTAAGGAACTTAGCTAGATGTGTGGTGAGCACTTTGAACCTCCAAGTGCTTCACAGAAGTTTATAACGTAGAGCCGTGAAAATAAAAAATAATATTTTTTCCACAAAAACTATCTTTTCACCCCAATTTTTATTTTCCCAAGGGTAACTAGACCACAAAAGTTATTGTGCAATTGATCCTGAGCATGGTGATACCCCATATGTGGGGGGTAAACCACTGTTTGGGTGCATGGCAGAGCTTGGAAGGGAAGGAGCGAAGTTTGACTTCTTCAACGCAGAATTGGCTGGACGCCATGTTGCGTTTATAGAGGCCCTGATATGTCTAAACAGTGGAAACCCCCACAAGTGACCCCATTTTGGAAACTAGACCCCCTAAGGAACTTATCTAGATGTGTGGTGAGCACTTTGAACCCCCAAGTGCTTCACAGAAGTTTATAACGCCCGGGCGTGAAAATAAAAAATCATATTTTTTCCACAAACCTGATCGTTTGGTCCCCAATTTTTTATTTTCCCGAGGGTAACAGGAGAAATTAGACCACAAAAGTTGTTGTCCAATTTGTCCTGAGTACGATGAAACCCTATATGTGGGTGGGGAACACTGTTTGGGCGCACGGCAGGGCTTGGAAGGGAAGGAGCGCTGTTTGACTTTTTCAAACCAAAATTGGCTGGAATTGAGATTGGACTCCATGTCGCGTTTGGAGAGCCCCTGATGTGCCTAAACAGTGGAAATCCCACACAAATGACACCATTTTGGGAACTAGACCCCTTAAGGAACTTATCTAGATGTGTAGTGAGCACTTTGAACCCCCAAGTGCTTCACAGAAGTTTATAACGTAGAGCCGTGAAAATAAAAAATCCTTTTTTTTCTCAAAAATGATTCTTCAGTCCGCTATTTTTTTATTTTCTCTAGGGTAACAGGAAAAATTGGACCCCAAAAGTTGTTGAGCAATTTTTCCTGAGTACGCTGATACCCCATATGTGGGGTGGAACTACTGTATGGGCGCATGGGAGAGCTTGGAAGGGAAGGAGCGCCATTTTGTAATGCAGACTTTGATGGAATGTTCTTCCGGCATCATGTTGTATTTGCAGAGCCCTTGATGGGCCTAAACAGTTGAAACACCCTGCAAGTGATACCATTTTGGAAACTAGACCCCCCAAGGAGCTTATCTAGATGTGTCGTGAGCACTTTGAACCCCAAGTGCTTCACAGAAATTTATAAACGCAGAGCCGGGAAAATAAAAAATAATTTTTTTCCTTAAAAATGATATTTTTAGCCAGCTATTTTTTATTTTCCCAAGGGTAACCAGAGAAATTAGGATGCCAAAATTGGTGTGCCATGTGTCCTGAGTACGCTGATATCCCATATGTTGGGGTAAACCACTGTTTGGGCGCATGGCAGGGCTCGGACGGGAGGGAATGCCATTTGAATTTTGAACGCCACGTCATGTTTGGAGACACCCTGATGCGCCTAAATAGTGGAAACCCCTCAATTCTAGCTTCAACCCTAACCCCAACACACCCCTTACCCAAATCCCAGCCCTAACCCTAATCCTAATCCTAACCCTAATCCCAACCCTAATTCCAACCCTATTTGTAACCCTAACCCTAATTGTAACCCTAACCCTAATTCCAACCCTAACCCTAATTATAACCCTAACCCTAAGGCTAGGTTCATATTGCATTTTACCAGCCCGTTCAACACATAGCGTTGACGAGCTGGTAACGGTATAGCATAACGCGATCGCGTTATGCTATACCCGCTAGTGCAGTGTGCTAGCACAGATGAATCATCTGCGCTAGCGGTGACGGAGCCCAGACGCTGCAGGCCATGTCCGAGGCTCGAACGCATGCCTCAAATGGGGGTGAACGGCAGCGTTAACGGACTGCGTTACACCGCGTTATACCGCGGTGTAACGCAGTCCGTCTAACGGACTGCCATAACTCAGTATGAACCCAGCCTAACCCTAACCCTAATTCCAACACTAACCCTAATTATAACCCTAATCCTAACCCTAATGGAAAAATGAAAATAAATAAAATTTCTTTATTTTATTATATGTCCCGAACAAAGGGGGTGATAAAGGGGGGGTTTATGTACTGTTTTTTTTTTATTTTGATCTCTGTGATAGTTTATCACAATCTACTTGTAGAGAATGAATGAATCATTTTTTAAATCTTCCGCCAGACAGATTCGGCGGGCGCACTGCGCATGTGCCCGCCATTTTTTTTTTACAGGATGAAGAGGCCGGGAGGATCGGAGGACAGGGGAAGCTGCCGGAGGACAGTGGGACATGGGGAACACCTGCAGGTACCGGGGGGAGGGATCGGAGGTCCCTGGGACCCTATTTCTCTCCCCTCTGATGTGCGATCACATCAGAGGGGAGAGAAATTACAGGCAGGATCGCGGCTTTGTTTTTTCTTTTGCGATCGCCATTATATGGCGATCGCAAAAGAGTGGGGACTGCGGGGGACCCTTATTATGCTCTCTGTGGTCTCGGCTACCCAGGCAGCTGAGACCCCCGAGAAAATCGCCCAACCCCCCCAGGCACCTCGTGGCGGGCACACTACACATGCGCCCGCCATTTTGGAGCATGGCGGTGGCATCGGGGGACACAGGAGGGCCCTAAGACCACTAGGGGCCACAAAGGAGGGATCGGGGACCCTATTTCTCTCTCCTCTGATGTCCGATCACATCAGAGGAGAGAGAAATTAAATGGCACATCAGTAGTTTTTTTGTTGCGATCGCAGTTATAGGGTTAATAACGGCGATCGCAACACCGGGGTCGGTAAAAACCGACCTGATTCAAGTTCTCTGGGGTCTCGGCTACCCCGGTAGCCGAAACCCTGAGAAAATCCAACTGTGGGGGGCGCTATACACTTTTTCTACTTGGTTTAAGTACCCTTAATGACCGCCGTTAAAAGGCGTATCGGCGGTTGTTAAGGGGTTAAACGATACATTCTTTGACCTGTCCATTAAAGGGGGAGGCTTTATTTTTGTATTTAAATTGTGGAATGTGTTTTTCTAAAAATTCTAAGTACTACAATATATGTATATCTGATTTCTGATATTAAACAGACTGTCCTAAAACTCAATATGGATTACAATGCCAGAGAATCAGCCTGGCGTAAAAAAGCCTCGAATATGTTTAATATGGGTGCCTCTGTGTCTAATGTTGATAGTTTCATATCAGACAGAATTATTCAGACAATATAAAAATGCAATGTATAAAAAGACCTGATTTTGGTGGACTAAGACTGCATTGGAAAACTATGTCAGTCACCAAATTATAGAAATAAAATAAAGTCCAGCTCACCAGTATAACTTCCCAGGGATCGGAGCACAGAACCGCTGTGTCAGACGTATGACATGGCAAAATGAAGAAAAAAATCCAGCCCCACGACAAAGTGAAAAAGTAGATCTTTATTCACTTGATATATCAAGCATAGAGGATAAAAGTATCATCATAGATAGCAGCAAAAAAATGCGTTATCAACGCGTTTCTGGTGTCGCAGCACCCTTAGTCATGAAAAAAGGATGCTGCGACACCAGAAACGCGTTGATAATGCTTTTTTTTGCTGCTATCTATGCTGATACTTTTATCCTCTATGCTTGATATATCAAGTGAATAAAGATCTACTTTTTCACTTTGTCGTGACTAAGGGTGTCGCGACACCAGAAACGCGTTGATAACACATTTTTTTGCTGCTATCTATGCTGATACTTTTATCCTCTATGCTTGATATATCAAGTGCATAAAGATCTACTGTTTCACTTTGCCTTGGAGCTGGATTTTTTTCTTCATTTAGTCACCAAATTATACCCATGGGATTGCGTGTTCAACTTTTTCCCTTGTTTGACCTTAAAGATGAGAATTTAACTAAGAGATGGACAACTGCAGCCACAACATGCTCCCTTGAATTCCTTAAAATTACCATTGAGAATAACATACAGTCATTATCTGTTATTGAGGAGGAATTGGAAAAACTTGAAACTACGAAAAAGTAAATCAAAAAGAAGCATCTTGAAATGTGGTCAAATGACCTTAACAGTGACATGGAGAAGTGGGAAAATGAAATATGTCAGAGAAAAATGAAAAAATATCAGAGGGATGTAACAGACTATGTAGAGAACAAAATCTTCAAATGGCAATGGAGGAAAAATAATGTGAGTCAGACCAGGCCACATGAATCATCATTTAACTCCTTGTCATCTGTTTCAGATGTCAATATATCTGCAAATGACCGATCATCTAATACAACGACTAGATATAAAACTCGGAATAATGGCTCTAGAAGGCAGGCTGACATCTTTACCAGGGCTTCCAAACATAGGGAAGATCATTGAAAGGTAATTAATTTGTCTAAACATCATTTAACAGAGATTCAGGTTAAGATTCTGGAAAAAGGATTAACCTTCTCTCCCTCCCAACATCTAGACCCATTCATAGCTATCAAGAACCTTCATCTATTTTCTAGAAAATGTATTTTGAAAAGAATTCATGATAAAACTGATCTGGAAGATTCCCCCCTATCAGCTGAGTAAAGGGAAGCTTTGACTAATTTGGAGGCTTTCGCAGAGGAAAGTAACACCACATCGGTAAGCCAAAATTTTCCAATGTCTTTAATTACCGTATGTACTCAAGTATAAGCCGAGATTTTCAGCCCATTTTTTAGGGCTGAAAGTCACCCTATCGGCTTATACTCGAGTCATATACCAGGGGGTCGTGGGGGAGGGGGAGCGCAGCTGTCCTATATACTCACCCCCTCCTGGCGTGGTCTCTGCAGCCCCAGCTCTTCTCCCACGGTCTCCGGCGCCTGTGTTCAGCGGTCCTGTGGTAAAGATCATTAAAGTCATGAATATACACATATTCATGACTTTAATGAGCGGTACCACGTGACCGCTGAAGTTAGGCATAGCTGCCGGAGACCGTGGGAGAAGAGCAGGGGCTGCAGAGACCGCGCCAGGAGCGGGTGAGTATAAGCCATATTCACCTGTCCCCGGTCCACCGCTGCTCGCCGCTCTGTCCTCGCGTCCTCTAGCTGTGAATGTTCAGGTCAGAGGGCGCGATGACGTGGTTAGTGTGCACCGTGCCCTCTGCCTGAGCATTCACTGTCGGAGGACCCGAAGACAGCGGCGCGCAGCGGTGGACCGGGGACAGGTGAATATTGCAGGTGATGGGGCCTGAGGCAGCGGTGACAACTGCACTTGTCCCCAATAGCGCGCCGGTGTCCCCGCCTGCTCAGGACACCAGCACCTGGCCCCCAACGACGAGAGGTGAGTATGTCTTTTTTTTTTTTTTCATTTGCAGCGGCAGCATAAGGGACCTATACTATCATATGGGGGCACAATCTATGGAGCATCTTGTGGGGCATAATACATGGGGCAGTATATAGGACACAATACATGGGCAGCATATGGGGCACAATACATGGGCAGCATATGGGGCACAATACATGAGGCAGAATATGGGGTACAATCTATGAAGCATCTTGTGGGGCATAATACATGGGGCAGCATATGGGGCATAATCTATGGAGCATCTTGTGAGGCATAATACATGGGGCAGCATATGGGGCACAATCTATGGAGCATCTTGTGGGGCATAATACATGGGGCAGCATATGGGGCACAATCTATGGAGCATCTTGTGGGGCATAATACATGGGGCATCATATGGGGGCATAATACATGGGGCAGCATATGGGGCATGATACATGGGGCAGCATATGGGGCATAATACATGGGGCAGCATATGGGGCATAATCTATGGAGCATCTTGTGGGGCATAATACATGGGGCAGCATATGGGGCACAATCTATGGAGCACCTTGCGAGGCATAATACATGGGCAGCATATGGGGCATAATCTATGGGGCAGCATATGGGGCATAATATATGGAGCAGCATATGGGACAAAATCTATGGAGCAGCATATGGGGCTCCTGATTCAATAGGGCTGTTCAAAAACATTTAACCTACTTTAATTTTACTTTTATTGGTATCTATTTTTATTTTTGAAATTTACCAGTAGCTGCCTCATTTTCCACCCTAGGCTTATACTCGAGTCGATAAGTTTTCCCAGTTTTTTTGTGGCAAAATTAGGGGGGTCGGCTTATACTCGGGTCGGCTTATTCTCGAGTATATACGGTAACAAGTCTAAGAAATTTCCATCTCTCTGTCTCTGTCCTGCTGTTAATGTTTTTACTAAATTGGTAACCACTGATATAGAGCACTTATGTATAAGTGGCTTTGGAGGGACCAACTGCAGCAGGGCAGAAAGAGAAACTATTGAAAGTTTGGCTAATTTAACCAATGTGGTGTTTAAACCTGCTGACAAAGGGGGAAATCTAGTACGTAATATGGCCTAATGAGATGTATGTAAGACAAGCATTGAAGCTATTGAATGACAAGAAGTGTTATCGAAAGCTAAAACTTAATCCAATGCATTCTTTTCAGGAGGAATTGATTAGGATATTGGATGATGCTTTCCTTAATGGAGTTATTCCAAAAAAGTTGGTGGACATCATAAAAGAAATGCACCCACGCCTTCCAACATTATACCTGATCCCTAAAGTTCATAAAGACCCCCTTGATCCGGGAGACCGATCGTTTCCTGAAATGGAAGTTTATGTGAAGCGGTTACCAGAGTGATTGACTATTTTTTAAAACCATTGGTGAGTTACCATCATACATAAAGGACACTAACTCAGCTTTTTGCAGATTGGACAATGTGCATTTAAGTGAAAATGCAGTGAAGGTGACTGCAGATGTCGAATCACTCTATACTTCCATATGTCACAAAGACGGACTTAAAGCAGTAGAGTAGTATTTGAATTCCAGCACCATTGACAAACATATAATTCAGCCCCAAATGCTGATTTTTATCCATGTGGCCTATGTAAGGCGTGTTCTAACACAATAAAAACAAAAACCTTTTCCAATTTTGATGATACAAAGAAATTTGACATAAGTAAACATATCACCTGTTGAACCCATGGGGTTATATATCATGCCACCTGTCCGTGTGGGAAAATACACATAAGTTTGAGAACACGTGATTTAAAAATCCGAATATGTGAATATTGTAGCGACATAGAAAAAGCTAAGATGGTGGAAGATGAATCAATTCTAAAAACACTAACAAGACATTTTCAGAAGTTCAATGGATGTAAGTCTGGGGTTTAAAATTGATTGATTCTGTTTCCTTAGGAATTTGGAGTGGGCACATGGGAAAGGTACTTGCCCAATTAGAAAGCCAATGGATATATAGGTTAGGTACCCTGGCACCACAGGGATTAAACGAAAATTTTGGCTTTGGGGCTTTCCTATGAATTTGGATCTGGTCGTACATTACTTGAATGATATAACATACAACACATAACATACAGAACATACATATAACACATAACATACAGAGCATACATATAACACATAACATACAGTACATACATATAACATGCAACACGTAACATACATATAACATACAACTCATAACATACAAAACATACATATAACATACAACACATAACATACAGAACATACATATAAAATACAACATATAACACAGAGTACATACACATAACATACAACACATAACATACAGAACATACACATAACATATAACACATAACATACAGAACATCCACATAACATACAACACGTAACATAGAGTACATACTCACCAATCACCTATTCCCCGATGCCATAGTCTCCTGTAATAAAAATAAAATAATAAAGCAACCTATACATCACCTGTCCGCCATAGTCCAGATAATAACGAGTGTCCCACGACGATCTCCAGTATAGACAACTGACATCGGGTGATGTCAGCGCTCTACACCGCCCCTGCGATGCACTGACAGCGGAGGTAATCTTCCGCAGTGTGTATCGCTCAGACGCCGGGAGAGAATGACGTCACTTCCGTTCATTCTCTCACTGGCAATGCTGGGTGAGAAAATTCCCATGCAGCATTGCCATAAAGTGAGAGAACGAACTCAGTGATGCACTGCAGGAGACATTGTCTCCTGTCAGTGCATCACTGGGAGGCCCTACAGAGCAGTGGCATCACCTGATGTCACTGTCCTATAGGGGAGACCGTCGGGGACATTCGTTATTAATTGGACCGCGTCGGACAGGGAGTATACGTTTTTTTATTTTTTTACGTTTTATTACAGGAGATTGAGAGCGTTGCTTGGATCTGAGCGTATAATAAAGATATGAAAACAGTGTTGTGTTTTATTTAATAAAAATACTTTATTCTTATGCGTGTGTTGTTTTTTTAACCCTTTATTAATATAAGATTAATAATGGATTGGCGTCTTATTGACGCCTCTCTATTATTACCTGGGCTTAATGCCACCTTACAATAGCAAGGTGATATTAACCCCTTATTACCCCATATCCCACCACTACAGGGGAGTGGGAAGAGAGGGGCTAAGTGCCGGAATTGGCGCATCTGTACGATTCTGGTGTGGCTGAGTGCTGGTATTTTTAGCCAGGGGGGTGCGCCAATGTCCATGACCCCTTCCTAGGCTATGAATATTAGCCCACAGCTGTCTGCGCAGCCTTTCTGGCTAGAAATTACTGGGGGACCAACTTCATTTTTTTGGGGGATCCCCCTATTTTAATAGCCAGTAAAGGCTAGCTGCGGGCTGATAATCATAGCCTGGGAAGCTCCATGGGTATTAACCCGTTCCCAGGCTAGAAATATTGGCCCGAGCAGTCGGCTTTCCCACTCTGGCACAGAAAATTGCGCGGTAATCCACGCCATTTTTTTCCCAAATTTTTTTTAATTAACGCTATTCCGTGAAGATTTTGTGTGTGCGTGCGCATGGGTCTTTAACTATTTATGTACCATTCTATCTATCTATTATCTATGTAATATCTATCTATCTATTATCTATCTATTTTCTATCTATCTTCTATCTATCTGTCTATATATTATCTATCTGTCTATCTATCTGTCATCTATCTATCTATTATCTATCTACCTATCTGTTATCTATCTATTATCTATCTTCTATCTATCTATCTTCTATCTATCTATTATCTATATATCATCAATTTATTATTTATCTATCTATTATCTAATTATCTATTATCTAGTTATCTGTCTATCTATCTATTATCTACCTATCTATCTATGTATCTATCTCTGGCCGGAGTCGCACACACCGTATAAAAATCGGACCGTGTTATACGGCCGTAATACGCAGAAAAGTCCCGTGAACAGTGATCCGTATGTCATCCGTGTGCAATGCGATTTCCTCACATCAAAATATCCGTGTGTCATCCGTATGGCATCCGTACGGCGAGATTTTGTCGCCGGCATGGAAAACAGACATATAATGGATCCAAATGACAGTTTTAAAATCACAAAAGAAAAAATAGATATATACACATACTGTAGAATACATATATATATATATATATGTATATATATATATATATACACATGTCATTGTGACACATATAAAGGGTACATACCCATTTGCGAGTAAAAAATCGGTCTGTTTTCTGGATGGAATAAACGATCCGATTCTATGCAATTGGCATGCGATTGTCATGCGATTTGTATGCAATTTTAAATCGCACCATCCGTTTTCCATTCGTACGCAATACGATTTTAGCATGAGGTTTTACATAGAGCAGTTCTCTCTATGTAAAAATTCATGTTAAATTAACATCGTAAAAAAAAACTGTTACACACTTTTTTGTTAAGTATATAATTCCACATGTGTTAATTCATAGTTTTGATGCCTTCAGTGTGAATTTACAATTTTCATAGTCTTGAAAATACAGAAAAATCTTTAAATGAGAAGGTGTGTCCAAACTTTTGGTCTGTACTATATATATATATATATATATATATATATATATATATATATATATATATATAAATAAATACAGTATATATATAGTTCATACACTTCAACATAGCAGAATAGCCGCTAATTCAATTGCCAGCTACTGTAAAATCATTACAGAATCCGACATGAAATGACACATGGTTTACATACAGTAAACCATTTCATTTCATGTAGTTTGATATATGGTTTTAATTAACAATTACATGAGTACATGTGTGCAAAAATTCATACATGTACGTGTTAATTAAGGGTACATACCCATTTTTGAGAAAAAAAACGGTCCCTTTTCTAGATGGAAAAAACTATCCGATTCTATGCAATTGGCATGCGATTGTCATGCGATTTGTATGTGACTTTTAATCGCACCATCCGTTTTATATCCGTTTCCATCCGTATGCAATGCGATTTTAACATGAGGTTTTACATAGAGCAGTTCTCTCTATGTAAAAATTCATGTAAAAAAACATTGTAAAAAAAAAAACTGTACACATCATTTTAAAAAGCAAATAATCCTATATATATATAAATATATATATTATATATATATATACATATGTATATACTGTATATATATATAGTTCTTACACTTCTACATAGCAGAATAGCCGCTAATTCAATTGCTGGCTTCTGTAAAATTATTACAGAATCCGACATGAAATGACACATGGTTTACATACAGTACAGACCAAAAGTTTGGACACACCTTCTCATTCAAAGAACTTTTCTGTATTTTCATGACTATGAAAATTGTAGAATCACACTGAAGGCATCAAAACTATGAATTAACACATGTGGAATTATACAATACACTTTACAAAACAGTGTGAAACAAATGAAAATGTGTCTTATATTCTAGGTTCTTCAAAGTAGCCACCTTTTGCTTTGATTACTGCTTTGCACGCAGAAAAGGTGAACGGATGGACTCTACATGCCTAGTTCCCACCGTGAAGCATGGAGGAGGTGGTGTGATGGCATGGGGGTGCTTTGATGGTGACACTGTTGGGGATTATTCAAAATTGAAGCCGTGAGCGGTCCAGCTCACCCCAAACCATCTCGATTGGGTTCAGGTCTGGTGACTGTGGAGGCCAGGTCATCTGGCGTAGCACCCCAACACTCTCCTTCTTGGTGAAATAGCCCTTACACAGCCTGGAGATGTGTTTGGGGTCATTGTCCTGTTGAAAAATAAATGATGGTCCAACT
Organism: Oophaga sylvatica; assembly: GCA_033576555.1. Taxonomy (NCBI): domain Eukaryota; kingdom Metazoa; phylum Chordata; class Amphibia; order Anura; family Dendrobatidae; genus Oophaga; species Oophaga sylvatica. The sequence continues at coordinate 384,973,519 of JARQOD010000005.1, forward strand.
AAACGCAAACCGGATGGAATAGCATGCTGCTGCAAGATGCTATGGTAGCCATGCTAGTTCAGTATGCCTTCAATTTTGAATAAATCCCAACAGTGTCACCAGCAAAGCACCCCCACATCATAACACCACCTCCTCTATGCTTCATGGTGGGAACCAGGCATGTAGAGTCCATCCGTTCACCTTTTCTGCATGCAAAGCAGTAATCAAAGCAAAAGGTGGCTACTTTGAAGAACCTAGAATATAAGACACATTTTCATTTGTTTCACACTGTTTTGTAAAGTGTAATGTATAATTCCACATGTGTTAATTCATAGTTTTGATGCCTTCAGTGTGATTCTACAATTTTCATAGTCATGAAAATACAGAAAAATCGTTGAATGAGAAGGTGTGTCCAAACTTTTGGTCTGTACTGTACATCACACAGAAAAACCCCCACATAAAAGGAAAGCAGGGGTCCAGAGTTTTTTTATATGTTTAATTTTAATTTAATAAACACAAAATACATAGAAATAATAAAGAGTAACAACACCAAGCAGGTAGAGGGGAAGGGAACAATTTTTCTCCCACTATGCAAATGAATTAATTAATGCACCATGGCTATTATATATTATATAATGTGCTATATCAAATCAGTTAATAAATAAAAAATAATAAATTATAAATAGGCAAAACAAATTTTTAAATCCCATTGCATGCTATTCAAATCCATACAATGAAAGTGCTGATGTGCAATTAACCCCTTCCCGACCCATGACGCCTACGTTGGCGTCATGAAAACCTGTGCCATCCCGACCCATGACACCAACGTAGGCGTCATGCTATAAATCATGTTCCTGCGGGTCGGGTGACCGGGGTCACTGAAAGGTCACCCGACCCGCAGGCACAGGACCCTTAGTGCATCACCACAGGGGGTGTTGGCTTAACCCCACATGGCTACGATCGCTCTGATTGGCTGTTAAAAGTGAAACAGCCAATCAGAGCGATTTGTAATATTTCACCAATGAAACTGGTGAAATATTACAATCCAGCCATGGTCGATGCTGCAATAGTATCTGCCATGGCTGGAGACCGCGATCTGATCCCCCCACATCGAGTCACGGCGGTGATCGGCCGCCGCCACCGAAAGATGGCGGTGATCGGTCACCGCCGTCACTATCTGCTCCCCTGCTCCTGCGATCCGCTGCCCCCACCTTCCGATCCCCCCCCTCACCTTCCGACCGCTCCTACTCACCTCTCCCGGTCCACAGATGTCCCTGGATCCGTCCCGGCGGCTGCCCGGGATTCTTCATGGGCGCCGCCATCTTGGAAAATGGCAGGCGCATGCGCAGTGCGCCCGCCGGCCGGCGCATGCGCAGTGCGCCCTCCAGTGTACAAAAATTTATTTTGATCACTGTGATAAACTGTCACAGTGATCAAAATAAAAAAAGTAAATGAACCCCCCCTGTCATAGGTAGGGACAAATAATAAAATAAAGAATTTTTTTTTCCTAGCGGATTTTGCTGCTGATCCGCTGCTGATTTTGCTGCGGATCCACGGCGGATTTTGCTGCTGATCCACGGCGGATTTTGCTGCTTATCCGCGGCGGATTTTGCTGGGGATCCGCGGTGGATTTTGCTGGGGATCCGTGGCGGATTTTGCTGGGGATCCGCGGCGGATTTTGCTGCGGATCCACGGTGGATATTTCTGCTGATCCGCGGCGGATTTTGCTGCTGATCCGCGGCGGATTTTGCTGGGGATCCGTGGCGGATTTTGCTGGGGATCCGCAGCGGATTTTGCTGCTGATCCGCAGTGGATTTGGCGCTGCGGATCCACAGCAGATCCAGACACCATGTACAGTACAATGCAAATAAATGGTTAAAAAAAACGCTGTGCACATGCGGATTTGCTGTGGTTTTAAATCCGCAGCTTGTCAATTCTTTGTGCGGATTCCGCAGCGGTTTTACACCTATTCCATTATAGGTGTAAAACCGCAGGGAAAAACAGCAGCAAATCCGCGCTAAATTCGCAGGTAAAACGCAGGTCATTTTACCTGCGGATTTAAGAAAAATCCGCAAGTGAATCCGCAACGTGTGCACAGGGCCTCAGGGTTAGGGTTAGGCTGGGTTCATATTGCATTATGGCAGTCCGTTAGATGGACTGCGTTTCACCGTGGTATAACACGATGTAACGCAGTCCGTTAACGCTGCCATTCACCCCATTTGTGTGCGCATCGCAACGCATGCCGTAAAGCGGCATGCGTTCGCGACGTGCCATCATTCAGTGACGGAGCCTCGGACACGGGCTGCAGCGTCTGGGCTCCGTCACCGCTTGCACAGATGAATCATCTGCTGATTCATCTGCGCTAGCGAGTATAGCATAATGCGATCGCGTTATGCTATACCGTTACCAGCCGGTCAACGCTACGTGTTGAACGGGCTGGTAAAACGCAATATGAACCCAGCCTTAGGGTTAAAACTAGGGTTAGGGTCAGCATTAGGGTTAGAATTAGGGTTAAGGTTAGAATTAGGGTTAGGGTTGGAATTTGGGTTAGGGTTGGAATTTGGGTTAGGGTTGGAATTAGGGTTAGGCTTGTGGTTAGGTTTATGGTTAGAGTTGGGATTAGGGTTAGGGGTGTGTTGGGGTTAGGGTTATGGTTAGGGTTTGTATTAGGGTTAGGTGTGTGTAGGGATTAGGGTTGGGGTTAGGGGTGTGTTGGGGTTAGGGTTGGAGTTAGAATTGAGGGGTTTCCACTATTTAGGCATATCAGGGGGTCTCCATACGCGACATGGCGCCACCATTGATTCCTGCAAATTTTGCGTTCAAAAAGTCAAACAGTGCTCCCTTTATTCCAAGCCCCGACGTATGCCCTAAAAGTGGTTTATCCCCACATATGGGGTATCAGCGTACTCTGGAAAAATTGCACAACAACTTTGAGGGTTCTAATTTCTCCTGTTAACATTGGGAAAAAAAAATTGGGGACTAAAAAATTATTTTTGTGGAAAAAAAATAATTTTATATTTTCACGGCTCTGCGTTATAAACTTCTGTGAAGGACTTGGAGATTCAAAGTGCTTACCACACATCTATAGGAGTTCCTTGGGGGATCTAGTTTCCAAAATGGGGTCACTTGTGGGGAGTTTCTACTGTTTAGGCACATCAGGGACTCTGCAAACGTAACATGACGCCCGAAGACCATTCCATTAAGTGGGCATTTCAAAACGTAACAACTTCCCATCCTAGCCCCGACGTGTGCCCATACAGTAGTTTTCTCCCACATATGGGATATCAGCATACTCAGGACAAATTGGACAACAACTTTTGGGGTCTAATTTCTCATGTTACCCTTGGGAAAATAAAAAATTGGGGACTAAAAGATCCTGATTGTGGAAAAAATATGATTTTTATATTTTCATGCCTGGGCGTTATAAACTTCTGTGTAGCCCTTGGGGTTTCAAAGTGCTCACCACACATCTAGATAAGTTCTTTTCGGGGTCTAGTTTCCAAAATGGGGTCACTTGTGGGGAGTTTCTACTGTTTAGGCACATCAGGGCTCTGCAAACGTAACAAGATGCCCGCAGACCATTCCATCAAGTCGGCATTTCAAAGCGTCACTACATCCCTTCCGAGCCCTGACGTGTGCCCAAACAGAGGTTCCCCCCCACATATGGGGTACTAGCGTACTCAGTACAAACTGGACAACAACTTTTGGGGTCCAATTTCTCCTGTATACATTGTGAAAATAAAAAATATTGGGCTAAAAAATGATTTTTTGAGAAAAAAAAATGATTTTTTATTTTCACGTCTCTGCGTTACAAACTTCTGTGAAGCACCTGGGGGTTCAAAGTGCTCACTATGCATCTAGATAAGTTCCTTAGGGCGTCTAGTTTCCAAAATGGGGTCACTTGTGGGGGAGCTCCAATGTTTAGGCACACAGGAACTCTCCAAATGCGACATGGCAACCGCTTAATATTCCAGCATATTTTCCATTCAAAAAGTCAAATGCTGCTCCTTCCCTTATGAGCCCTGCCGTACGCCCAAACAGTGGTTTATGACCACATATGAGGTATCTGTGTACTAGGAGAAATTGCCCAACAAATGTTAGGATCCAATTTATACTGTTGCCCATGTGAAAATGAAAAAAACTGAGGCTAAAAGAAAATTTTTGTGAAAAAAAAGTACTTTATTTTTTTTACAGATCAATTTGTGAAGCACCTGGGGTTCAAAGTGTTCACTATGCATCTAGATAAGTTCCTTAGGGGGTCTAGTTTCCAAAATGAGGTCACTTGTGGGGGAGCTCCAATGTTTAGGCACACAGGGACTCTCCAAATGTGATATGGCAACCGCTAAATATTCCAGCATATTTTCCATTCAAAAAGTCAAATGGCGCTCTTTCCCTTCTGAGCCCTGCCGTGCGCCCATACAGTGGTTTATGACCACATATGAGGTATCTGTGTACTAGGAGAAATTGCCCAACAAATGTTAGGATAAAATTTATACTGTTGCCCATGTGAAAATGTAAAAACTGAGGCTAAAAGAAAATTTTTGTGAAAAAAAAGTACTTTCTTTTTTTACAGATCCATTTGTGAAGCACCTGGGGGTTCAAAGTGATCACTATGCATCTAGATAAGTTCCTTAGGGGGTCTAGTTTCCAAAATGGGGTCACTTGTGGAGGAGCTCCAATGTTTAGGCACACAGGGACTCTCCAAATGCAAAATGCAACCGCTAAATATTCCAGCATATTTTCCATTCAAAAAGTCAAATGGCGCTCCTTCCCTTCTGAGCCCTGCCGTGCGCCCATACAGTGGTTTATGACCACATATGAGGTATCTGTGTACTCAAGAGAAATTGCCCAACAAATTTTAGGATCCATTTTATCCTGTTGCCCATGTAAAAATGAAAAAATTGATGCTAAAAGAAAATTTTTGTTGGAAAAATTAAAATGTCCATTTTTTCCTTCCACGTTGCTTTAGTTCCTGTGAAGCACCTGAAGGGTTAATAATCTTCTTGAATGTAGTTTTGAGTAGCTTGAGGGGTACAGTTTTTATAAAGGTGCCACTTTCGGCTTTTTCTGCCATATAGACCCCTCAAAGTGATTTCAAATGTGAGGTGGTCCCTAAAAAAATGGTTTTGTAAATTTTGCTGTAAAAATGAGAAATCGCTGGTCAACTTTTAACCCTTATAACTTCCTAACAAAAAAAAATGTTGTTCCCAAAATTGTGCTGATGTAAAGTAGAAATGTTATTTTCGCCAAATTTCCATTTTTTTCACAAATAAACGCAAAAATTATCGACCTAAATTTACCACTAACATGGAGCCCAATATGTCACGAAAAAACAATCTCAGAATCGCTAGGATCCGTTGAAGCGTTCCTGAGTTATTACCTCATAAAGGGACACTGGTCAGAATTGCAAAAAATGGCAAGGTCTTTAAGGTCAAAATAGGCTGGGTCATGAAGGGGTTAAACCCACGGCTACAAATTCTATCCATCATGCTGAATCTTCCCATTTACCCTCTACAATTAGATCAATTCCCATCAGCCGGTATTTATGGGCCAAAATAATTTGTTCAACTAAGCAGGCCTATCAGGAACAGGCAAAGGATTTATATGCCAGGTTTTGGGAAAGAGGGTATGGGCATAGATCAATCAGACATGCTTATCATAGAGCCCAGGGAACAACAAGAGATCAATTATTATATTCCAAAAAAGAAAAGAGAAGGATGTCTGATGTCTCACAAGCAAGATTTATTACATCATTCAACAGTCAGTGGAATGAAATGAAAAAAATCATACAGAATCGATGGAACATACTATTGTCTGATCCAATTTTGAAGAAAACGCTCACCCCTAAACCCATTATTACTGCCAAAAGAGCAATGAACTTATCGGATCTACTTGTAAGAAGCCATTATTGCCTAAAGAAATCAGTTCAAGCTAATGTGTTTGGGGAGATTCAAGGTTTCTTCCCCTGTAAAAAATGTAAGGCATGTACCAATACCATCAGGAGTAAGGAATTTCTAAACTCTGACGGGACAAGAACCTTTTTGATCAGGAAATACCTTTCCTGCTCTTCTCAGGGTCTTGTATATCTCGCACGTTGCCCATGTAATCAGATCTACATTGGCATGACAACCAGAGAACTTCGGGTTAGAATTCGAGAGCACGTGCGTGATATAGAAAAGGCCAAAGAATCTAAGGAAGGTGAACAACTCAAAACCCTCCCAAAACATTTTAAAGTAATGCACAACTCTGATGCATGTGGACTCCAAGTTATGGCAATTGATCAGGTAACCTTGGAATAAGGGGAGGTAACCTATTTAAAATTTTATCCCAAGTTGAAAGCCGTTGGATCCACAGTCTTAACACTCTGGTACCTTTTGGCTTGAATGAAAATCATGGGTTTGGGTCGTTTTTATAAAGTCTTCGATTATGTTAATTAAGGTATATACTCATTAACTTTCATTTTGTGTTTTTAATTGTAATTTTAATTAATTTATTTTGTATCCCCCTTTTGTATATTTATAAAAACTTTTTTGTTTGATGTTAATTGTAAATTTTGTATTTTCCGTTCACCAATTACCTTTTCCTTGCAGGTTGGTCTGGTCCTATTTGGAGAGGAGGGATACTTGATTGCTCATCGTTTTGGTCCTCTTGGTCTTGCTCGTGTTCCTTCATTGGAGATATACCTGAGAAAATTAAAAATATTTTGATATGAAATGGCAAATTTTATTATTTTATCTGGATATGTTATTATAATGAACTATTATTATTCTTGTATTATTATATATTTTTGGGGCATTGGAAATATGGTTTTATATTTATTGTATTTATATATATTAATTTTGGCTTGTTAGCTAAAATTCATTTTTCACTTAAATTTTCACTATTTTCTTGATACAATGTATTTTAACATAATTATTAAGACACTTTATCACATGTTATTTATTTAATATATATCATGTCACTTAATTTATGAGATAGTAACACTGTTTTTTTGTCTGTGCCCCCCTTTTTCATATATTTTTTATTTTTTCGTTTTTGTCAACCTTTTTTATACTCACATTTTCTTTTTCACTTTTATTTTAAATCTTAATACCCATTTTATTATTATCAATTAATCAATTTTAATTATTCAATTACTCTATTTCATATTTTTTGGTTCATTTCTAAATCTCATATCTAGTTCTTGAGTTATTTATTCCCAGGTTTGGCCATGGCTTTTAATTTTAATATCTTTATTATTTTTCATTTATTATTTTTTCTTCCCATCTATCCCATTCTTCCCACTTCCCTTCCTTTTGTTTTTGTAGTCATTCATGTAAGATTCTTTATATTTCTGAATGTCCCTTTTTAATTTCCAGCTTTCCATATATCTTCAGCTACATTCTTGCATATACAGCGTAAGATCTTACCTTGAATTGGTGCGCATGCGCAAGCCTCGCGGCATCCAGGACTTCCCTATGCGCTCATTTGGCCCGTACGTGATCCCTACTGCTAGGCAGCGGTGGATGGCGTGCGGTCCACGGGCGCAGGAGGAAGTGCCCCACGTGATGTGGTGGTGCTTGCGCATGCTCTGACTATCAGTTTAAGAGTGGCGTTCTTATTGGTCTACCTTGGCACATGGTCTAGCACGTGGGGTGAAATCTCATATCGGATTTGGCATAGTGGGGACTAGCCAATAAAATCACTTTGGCTATTTATATTAATTTACTCTATTGGGTAATGGTGACTATACAGTCATGGCCAAAAGTTTTGAGAATGACACAAATATTATATTTTCACATGATCTGCTGCCCTCTGGTTTTTATGTGTGTTTGACAGATGTTTTTATCACAGACAGAAATATAATAATTGCAAACATATGAGTAACAAAAGCTTATATTGACAGTTAGAATGAGTTAATGCAGCAAGTCAATATTTGCAGTGTTGACCCTTCTTCTTCAGGACCTCTGCAATTCTCCCTGGCATGCTCTCAATCAACTTCTGGACCAAATCCTGACTGATAGCAGTCCATTCTTGCACAATCAATGCTTTCATTTTGTCAGAATTTTTAGGTTTTTGTTTGTCCACCCGTCTCTTGATGATTGACCACAAGTTCTCAATGGGATTAAGATCTGGGGAGTTTCCAGGCCATGGACCCAAAATCTCTATGTTTTGCTCCCTGAGCCATTTAGTTATCACCTTTGCTTTATGGCAAGGTGCTCCATCATGCTGGAAAAGGCATTGTTGATCGCCAAACTGCTCTTGGAGGTTTGGGAGAAGTTGCTCTTGGAGGACATTCTGGTACCATTCTTTATTCATGGCTGTGTTTTTAGGCAAGACTGTGAGAGAGCCGATTCCCTTGGCTGAGAAGCAACCCCACACATGAATGGTTTCAGGATGCTTAACAGTTGGCATGAGACAAGACTGGTGGTAGCGCTCACCTTGTCTTCTCCGAATGAGGCGTTTTCCTGATGTCCCAAGCAATCGAAAAGGGGATTCATCAGAGAAAATAACTTTACCCCAGTCCACAGCAGTCCACTGCCTGTACCTTTTGCAGAATATCAGTCTGTCCATGATGTTTTTTCTGGAGAGAAGTGGCTTCTTTGCTGCCCTCCTTGAGACCAGGCCTTGCTCCAAGAGTCTCCGCCTCACAGTGCGTGCAGATGCACTCACACCTGCCTGCTGCCATTCCTGAGCAAGCTCTGCACTGCTGGTAGCCCGATCCCGCAGCTGAAACACTTTTAAGAGACGGTCATGGCGCTTGCTGGTCTTTCTTGGGAGCCCTGAAGCCTTTTTGGCAACAATGGAACCTCTCTCCTTGAAGTTCTTGATGATGCGATAGATTGTTGACTGAGGTGCAATCTTTCTAGCTGCGATACTCTTCCCTGTTAGGCCATTTTTGTGCATTGCAATGATGACTGCACGTGTTTCTTTAGAGATAACCATGGTTAACAGAAGAGAAACAATGATGCCAAGCACCAGCCTCCTTTTAAAGTGTCCAGTGGTGTCATTCTTACTTAATCATGACAGATTGATCTCCAGCCATGTACTCATCAACACCCACACCTGTGTTAATGGAGCAATCACTGAAAAGAGGTTAGCTGGTCCTTTTAAGGCAGGGCTGCAATGATGTTGAAATGTGTTTTGGGGGATAAAGTTCATTTTCCAGCCAAATATTGACTTTGCAAGTAATTGCTGTTAAGCTGATCACTAGAGTTGAGCGATACTTTCCGATACCCCTAAGTATCGGAATCGGAATGGTATCGCCGATACCATTAAAATATCGGCAATACCCGATACCGATACCGGAAGTCCCATGTAAGTCTATGGGAACAAAATATCGGAACTAAAAAAACCCCATTCTTTCCTTGTAAACACTAAATATACACACATAGAATACATATATATATATATATATATATATATATATATACATGTCATTGTGACATATATATATATACATATATGTATAGTTTATACACTTCTACATAGTAAAATATCCTCTGATTCAATTGCCGGGTAAAGCCGGCTTCAGTGAAAAGACAGAAGCACCCGACATGAAATGACACTTGGTGTACATAGGGTTAACCATGTCTTTTCATGTCGTTTGCTATCTGATTTGCACAAACAATTAAATCAGTCTATGTTTGCAAAATTTCACACCTGTAGGGGTTAATTAAAGGTGTAAATTCGTTGTAAAAAAACGGACTTTTTTGCTACGAATTTACACCTTTAATTAACCCCTACAGGTGTGAAATTTTGCACACATAGACTGATTTAATTGTTTGTGCAAATCAGATAGCAAAGGACATGGTTAACCCTATGTACACCAAATGTCATTTCATGTCAGGTTCTGCATTTTCACAAAAGCCGGCAATTGAATTAGCGGCTATTATACTATGTAGAAGTGTATGAACTATAAATATATATATATATATATATATATATATATATATATATATGTGTCACAAACTCAATGACATGTATATATATATATATGAGGTGTAAAATTGCTGAAAAAAAATGCGTGGGCTCCCGCCCTATTTTCGCAAACAGACAGACAAAGCCAGTGAGTGGGGGCAGATAATAATAACCCAGAGAGGGACCATTATTTTTGGCCCCTCCCCGGCTACTAACATCTGCCCCCAGACACCCCAGAAAGGGCAAATCTCTAATTAGATTTGCCCTTTCTGGCACTTTGCCCGTCTATTCCCATTGCCCTGTAGCGGTGGCGAATGGGTTAATAAGGGGTTAAAATGACCTTGCAATTGAAAGGTCACTTTAAGCCAGGTTAATAATTGAGAGCTGTCAATTAGACAACTATCAATTATTAATCCTATTGTATGAAAGAAAAATCAAACACACACACTTTAATAAAAAAGAAGTTTAATGAAATAATCACACAGTTTTTGACCATATTTTATTTACCTGCTAAAACCATTTCCTGTAATAAAAATAAAATAATAAAGCAAAATTATTCTTACCAATCCGATGCACAGTCAGGTCCCACGGTGTAATCCTTCAGAAAGGGTTAATGTTTACTGCAGGGACCGCAGCTAATGCTGCAGCCTCACAGTAAACCCCCAAATGAATGAGTTCCTCTCCTGGCTGACAGGAGAGGAAGTGGAAAGCTTAATTGATTGCTTTCCACTTTCACTTCAGGTCAGCCAGGGACACCATCAGTGACGTCAGAGGGAACTGATTAACAAAAATAGGGGTTCCCTTCGAAAAAAAAATGGCGTGGGGTCCCCCCTATTTTTGTTAACCAGCCAGATGAAGCAGACCGCTGAGGCCTGGATTTTCAGGCTGTTAAGGAGCCAAGATCCATGGACCTTGCCAGCCTGATAATACCAGGCCAGAGCAGTCTGCATATCTTGGCTGATTAACAAAAATAGGGGATCCCCTCGAAAAAAATTAGCGTGGGGTCCCCCCTATTTTTGTTAACCAGCCAGATGAAGCAGACCGCTGAGGCCTGGTTTTTCAGGCTGGTAAGGATCCAATATCCATGGACCTTGCAAGCCTGATAATACCAGGCCACAGCAGTCTGCTTAGCTTGGTTGGTTAACAAAAATAGGGAATCCCCTCGAAAAAAAAACGGCGTGGGGATCCCCCTATTTTTGTTAACCAGCCAAGTAAAATGCAGACTGCTGCGGCCTGGTATTAAAAGACTGTCAAGGCCCATGGATTTTGGCCCTCAACAGCCTGATAATACCAGGCTACAGCAGCCCCACATTTGGCGCATCAAAAGATTGTGGCACTTTACCCGGCTCTTCCCACTTGCCCTGTAGCGGTGGCAAGCGGGGTAATAAGGGGTTATTGTCACCGTTGATTGCACGGTGACAATAAGCCCGGTTAATAATGGAGAGGTGTCAATAAGACACCGATCCATTATTAATCCCAAAGTTATTAAATGTTTAAAAAAAAGACACAGCAAGAAAAAAGTCTTTTAATGAAATAAAAGAGACAACACAGTTTTCATTTTTTTTATTACTCTCTCATTCCTGCGACGCCATCGATCTCCTGTAAAAAATAAAAAAAACAAACCAACAGTATACCACCTGTCCGACGCAGTCCATAGTATCGATTGTCCCACGACGATCCAGCTCTGCTACATCGGAATGACAGGCAGAGCCTGTCATCCCGGCGCAGCACAGCTGCTTACCAGCTTCCCCGGCGGTAACGTCATCGGACTGCTTTACGGCCGCGATTACCCAGCAGTCACTGCAGTTATCGCGAGATACTGCATGTGACCACCGGGGAGAAGAGGATGGCGGCCATTAAGCAGCCCGGGATGTGACCGCCGGAGATCTTCTGCCAGGTAAGTGCAGCTGACTCCTGACAGACCCGACCGACGGACACTGACAGTGACAGTGACAATTCCGATTCCGGTATCCGATATGACGAAAATATCGGAACTCGGGATCGGAATTCCGATACAGCCAATATCGGCCGATACCCGATATTTGCAGTATCGTATCGCTCAACACTACTGATCACTCTTTATAACAATCTGGAGTATATGCAAATTGCCATTAGAAAAAGTGAAGCAGTAGACTTTGTAAAAATTATTATTTGTGTCATTCTCAAAACTTTTGGCCATGACTGTATATACGGATTCAAACCTGACCAAAGCCACGCCTCCTGACGAAGAACGGCGAAAAGAGCATTGAGGCGGCAGGCTGAGGTCGGGGCTTTCTCCCCCATGTAAGTTTACTTTTGGCACTAGCACCTTATTGATATGTTTACAACTTGAATGCACTCCCTGTTCCATATTCTTGCTGCTACTATTTATTTGACTAAATTGCACAATAGCATTTTACTGCATGAATTGAAATAGGATACATTGTGTTTATAATCTGGTGGCTATTTATACTAAGTTTAGTGTGCACTAAAAGCACCTATGTATTCTGTGGAACATTATTTATCCTATGCTGCTGTTATTATTTATGGATTAATTGCACATCAGCACTTTCATTGTATGGATTTGAATAGCATGCATTGGGATTTAAAAATTTGTTTTGCCTATTTATGAATTATTATTTTTTATTTATTGATTGATTTGATATAGCACATATATATAATATATAATAGCCATGGTGCATTAATTAATTAATTTGCATAATGGGAGAAAAATTGTTCCCTTCCCCTCTACCTGCTTGGTGTTGTTACTCTTTATTATTTCTATGTATTTTGTGTTTATTAACCCCTTCACCCCCAAGGGTGGTTTGCACGTTAATGACCGGGCCAATTTTTACAATTCTGACCACTGTCTCTTTATGAGGTTATAACTCTGGAACGCTTCAACGGATCTTCACGATTCTGAGATTGTTTTCTCGTGACATATTGTACTTCATGTTAGTGGTAAAATTTCTTCGATATAACTTGCGTTTATTTTTGAAAAAAACGCAAATATGGCGAAAATTTTTAAAATTTTGCAATTTTCAAACTTTGAATTTTTATTCCCTTAAAACAGAGAAATATATCACACAAAATAGTTAAGAAATAACATTTCCCACATGTCTACTTTACATCAGCACAATTTTGGAACCAAAATTTTTTTTTGTTAGGAAGTTATAATGGTTAAAAGTTGACCAGCGATTTCTCATTTTTACAACAAAATTTACAAAGCCATTTTTTTTAGGGACCACCTCACATTTGAAGTCACTTTGAGGGGTCTATATGGCAGAAAATACCCAAAAGTGACACCATTCTAAAAACTGCACCCCTCAAGGTACTCAAAACCACATTCAAGAAGTTTATTAACCCTTCAGGTGCTTCACAGTAACTAAAGCAACGTGGAAGGAAAAAATGAATATTTTACTTTTTAGCCACAAAAATTATCTTTTACAAACTTTTTTTTATTTTCCTAAGGGTAAAAGGAGAAAATGGACAGATAAGGTTGTTATGAAATTTCTCCTGAGTACGCCAATACCCCATATGTGGGGGAAAACCACTGTTTGGGCACACGGCAGAGCTCGTAAGGGAAGGAGCGACGTTTGACTTTTTCAAACTAAAATTGGCTGGAATTTAGATTGGATGCCATGTCGCGTTTGGAGAGCCCCTGATGCGCCTAAACAGTGGAAACCCCCCACAAGTGACACCATTTTGGAAACTAGACCCCCTAAGGTACTTATCTAGATCTGTTGTGAGCACTTTGAACCCTCAAGTGTTTCACAAAAGTTTATAAAGCCTGGGTGTGAAAAAAAAAAATCAATTTTCCACAAAAATGATTTTTTTAGTCCCAAATTTTTGAATTTTCCCAAGGAAATTGGACCCCAAAAGTTGTTGTCCAATTTGTCCTGAGTAAGCTGATACCCAATATGTGGGAGAAAACTACTGTATGGGCGCACGTCAGGGCTCGGAAGGGAAGTAGTGACGTTTTGGATTGCAGACTTTGATGGAATGGTCTGGGTGCGTCATGTCACATTTGGAGAGCCCCTGATGCACCTAAACAGTGGAAACCCCCCACAAGTGACCCCATTTTGGAAAATAGACCCCACAAGGAACTTATCTAGATGTGTGGTGAGCACTTTTAACCCCGAAGTGCTTCACAGAAGTTTATAAAGCACAGCAGTAAAAATAAAAAATCTTTTTTTTTTTGCAAAAATGATTTTTTCGCCCCCAATATTTTATTTTTACAAGGGTAACAGGAGAAATTGGACCCCAAAAGTTGTTGTCCAATTTGTCCTGAGTACACTGATACCCAATATGTGGGAGAAAACTACTGTATGGGTACACGTTGGGTCTCGGAAGGGAAGTAGTGACGTTTTGGATTGCAGACTTTGATGGAATGGTCTGGGGGAGTCATGTCGCATTTGGAGAGCCCCTGATGCTCCTAAACAGTGGAAATCCCCAACAAGTGACCCCATTTTGGAAAATAGACCCCACAAGGAACTTATCTAGGTGTGTGGTGAGCGCTATGAAGCCCCAAGTGCTTCACAGAAGTTTATAATGTACAGCCGTAAAAACAAAAAAATAATTATTTTTGTACAAAAATGATATTTTCGCCCCCAGTTTTTTATTTTCCCAAGGGTAACAGAAGAAATAGGACAAATTGCACAATAACTCTTGGGGTCCAGAGTACGCTGATACCCCATATGTGGGGATAAACTACTGTTTGGACGCATGGCAGAGCTCAGAAGTGAAGGAGCACCGTTTGACTTTTTCAACGCAGAATTGGCTGGAATTGAGATCAGACGCCATGTCACATTTGGAGAGCCCCTGATGTGCCTAAACAGCGGAAACCCCCCAATTCTAACTCCAACCCTAACCCCAACACACCCCTAACCCTAGTCCCAACCCTAACCACAAACCTAACCCTAACACACCACTAATCCCAACCCTAACCCTAATCCTAACTTTAGCGCCAACCCTAACCCTAACTTTAGCCGCAACCCTAACCCTAATGGGAAAATGGAAATAAATACATTTTTTTAATTTTATTATTTTTCCCTAACTAAGGGGGTGATAAAGGGCGGTTTGATTTACTATTTATAGCGGGTTTTTATGATTGGCAGCTTTAGTTTTTTGCATCGCCAAATTTTGAGAGCTATAATTTTTGCATATTTTGGCCCACAGAGTCATGAGAGGTCTTATTTTTTGCGGTACGAGTTGACGTTTTTATTTGTACCATTTTTGAGCAGGTGACATTTTTTGATCGCTTTTTATTTCGGTTTTTGGGAGGTTAGAATGAACAAAAATCAGCAATTCATGAATTTCTTTTGGGGGAGGCGTTTTTATTGTTCCGCGTGTGGTAAAATTGATAAAGCAGTTTTATTCTTCAGGTCAGTACGATTATGGCGATACCTCATTTATATCATTTTTTTATGTTTTGGCGCTTTTATAGAATAAAAACAATTTTATATAAAAAATAATTATTTTTGCATCGCTTTATTCTGCGAGCTATAACTTTTTATTTTTTTCGCTGATGATGCTGTATTGCAGCTCGTTTTTTGCGGGACAAGATGACGTTTTCAGCGGTACCATGTTTTTTTATATCGGTCTTTTTGATCGCGCGTTATTCCACTTTTTGTTCGGCGGTATGATGATAAAGCATTGTTTTTTTGCTTCGTTTTTTTTTTTTAAGGGGTTCACTAAAGGGGTTAACTAGTGGGACAGTTTTATAGGGGGGGTCGTTACGGACGCAGCGATACCAAATATGTGTACTTTTATTGTTTTGTTTTTTTTATTTACAGGAAGAAATGAATTTATTGGGGAATATTTTTTTTTTTTTTATTTATTTTGGATTTTTTTTTATAACATCTTTATTTTTATTTTTTTAACTTTTTTACTTTGTCCCAGGGTGGGACATCACTGTATTTTATCAGATCGCTGGTGTGACAGTGTGCACAGCACACTGTCACACCAGCGATCGCTCAGGCAGTGCAGCAGGCTTCTCAGTGCCTGCTCTCAGCAGGCACTGAGGAAGCCGCCTCCCTCCAGGACCCCGGCGCCATCTTGGATCCGGGTCCTGGGAGGGAGGAAGCCCTCAGAACAGCGCGATCTGGTCTGAGGGTCTCAGGGGGGCGCGCAGGGAGCCCACTCCCTGCGCGATGCTTCCCTGTGCCCCCAGTACACCGCGATCATGTTTGATCGCGGTGTGCTAGGGGTTAATGTGCCGGGAGCGGTCCGTGACCGCTCCTGACACACAGTCACGGGTGTCAGCTGTGATAAACAGCTGACACCCGGCGGCGATTAGCTGCGCTCCCTCCGGGAGCGCAGCTAATCGCCTATGACGTACTATCCCGTCCATGGTCAGATTGGCACGGGTTTTATGGACGGGATAGTACGTCTAATGTCAGAGAGGGGTTAAATTAAAATTAATTATATAAAAAACTCTGGACCCCTGCTTTTCTTTTATGTGGGGGTTTTTCTGTGTTATTGATCAAATTGAGTTATTCTTGTTGATTGTTATTCCGGACTGGGATTTTCTGCTTTCTAATGGTTTACATTCAGTAAACCATTTCATTTCATGTAGTTTGATATATAGTTGCAATTAACAATTACATGAGTGCATGTGTGCAAAATTTCATACATGTACGTGTTAATTAAGGGTACATACTCATTTTTGAGAAAAAAACTGTCCGTTTTCTGGATGGAAAAAACGGTCCAATTCTATGCAATTGGCATGCGATTGTCATGCGATTTGTATGCGACTTTTATTCGCACCATCCATTTTCCATCTGTTTTCCATCCGTATGCAATGCGATTTTAATATGAGGTTTTACATAGAGCAGTTCTCTCTATGTAAAAATTCGTGTTAAAATAACATTGTAAAAAGAAAATGTACACATCATTTTAAAAAGCAAATAATCCTATATATATATATATATATATATATATATACATATATAAATATATGTATATATATATATATATATATACATATATATATATGTATATATATATATATATATATATAGTTCTTACAATTCTACATAGCAGAATAGCCACAAATTCAATTGCTGGCTTCTGTAAAATCATTACAGAACCCGGCATGAAATGACACATGGTTTACATACAGTAAACCATTTCATTTCATGTAGTTTGATATATGGTTTTAATTAACAATTACATGAGTGCATGTGTGCAAAATTTCATACATGTACGTGTTAATTAAGGGTACATACCCATTTTTTAGAAAAAAAACGTCCGTTTTCTGGATGGAAAAAACGGTCCGATTCTATGCAATTGGCATGCGATTGTCATGCGAGTTGTATGCAACTTTTAATCGCACCATCCGTTTCCCATCTGTTTTCCATCCGTATGCAATGAGATTTTAATATGAGGTTTTACATACAGCAGTTCTCTCTATGTAAAAATTCATGTTAAAATAACATTGTAAAAAAAAACTGTACACATCATTTCAAAAAGCAAATAATCCTAGTATATATATATATATATATATATATATATATATATATAAATATACTAGCTGTTTCCAGCCAGCTAAAGCTTGGCACGCTCATTGCTATCTAATTAATTCTGCTGGTGATTAAACTAAAGTAAATAATGACAGCATTCAATAGCGCTTATGCAGGTGGTAAATTAAATTAAAATGAAGTTAATAACAATAATAATCATCAAAAATCTGAATAATACTAATGATACATTTTATTCACAGTGTGGTAATGTGTGTGGACAGAGCCTCGTGTGGTAATATGAGGGGACGGAGCCTCATGTGTTAATGTGTGGGGACAGAGCCTCATGTGGTAATGTGTGGGGACGGAGCCTCATGTGGTAATGTGGGGGACGGAGCCTCGTGCGGTAATGTGTGGGGACAGAGCCTCGTGTGGTAATGTGGGAGGATGGGATTTTGTGAAGTAATGTGGTGGGGGGGCCGGATTATGTGTGGTAATGTGTTGGGGGGTGGGATTATGTGTGGTAATGTGGTGGGGGGCGGGATTATGTGTGGTAATGTGGTGGGGGGGCGGAATTATGTGTGGTAATGTGGTGTGGGGGCAGGATTATGCAAGGTGATGTGATGGGGAATTATGTGTGGTAATGTGGTGGGGGGGCAAGATTTTGTGTGGTGATGTGGTGGGGGGCGGGATTATGTGTGGTAATGTGATGGGGGGTGGGATTATGTGTGGTGATGTGGTGGGGGGTGGGATTATGTGAAGTAATGTGTTGGGGGGCGGGATTATGTGTGGTAATGTGTTGGGGGTGGGATTATGTGTGGTAATGTGGAGGGGGCGGGATTATGTGTGGTGATGTGGTGGGGGGCAGGATTATGTGAGGCAATGTGGTGGGGGGCGGCATTGTGTGATAATGTGGTGGGGAGTGGGATTATGTGTGGTAATGTGGTGGGGGGGCGGGATTTTGTGTGGTAATGTGGTGGGGGGGCGGGATTGTGTGTGGTAATGTGGTGCGGGCAGGATTGTGTGTGGTAATGTGGTGGAGGGGCGGAGTTACTGTTCAGGGGGCGGGATTAGCAAGTAATCACGATGCCTCTTATATATATAGATATATATATAGTACAGACCAAAAGTTTGGACACACCTTCTCATTTAAAGATTTTTCTGTATTTTCATGACTATGAAAATTGTACATTCACACTGAAGGCATCAAAACTATGAATTAACACATGTGGAATTATATACTTAAAAAAAAAGTGTGTAACAACTGAAATTATGTCTTATATTCTAGGTTCTTTAAAGTTGCTTTGATGACTGCTTTGCACACTGTTGGCATTCTCTTGATGAGCTTCAAGAGGTAATCACCGGGAATGGTTTTCACTTCACAGGTGTCCCCTGTCAGGTTTATTAAGTGGGATTTCTGGCCTTATAAATGGGGTTGGGACCATCAGTTGTGTTGTGCAGAAGTCTGGTGGATACACAGCTGATAGTCCTACTGAATAGACTGTTAGGCCGGCGTCACACTCACAGTGGAAAAATACGGACCGTATTGTACGAGCGTAATACGCCAAAATGTTGCCGGCACATTAATCCATATTTCATCTGTTGTCAGGGTGCGGCTGCGCATTTTGCTCATGTAAGCATCTGTATGCAATCCGTATGGCATCCGTACAGCGTATTTTTCACCGTCTTGCAAAATGGACACAGCTGATAGTCCTACTGAATAGATTGTTAGAATTTGTATTATGGCAAGAAAAAAGCAGCTATGTAAAGAAAAACGAGTGGCCATCATTACTTTAAGAAATGAAGGTCAGTCAGCCTGAAAAATTGGGAAAACTTTGAAAGTGTCCCCAAGTGCAGTTGCAAAAGCCATCAAGCGCTACAAAGAAACTGGCTCACATGAGGACCACCCCAGGAAAGGAAGACCAAGAGTCACCTCTGCTTCTGAGGATAAGTTTATCCGAGTCACCAGCCTCAGAAATCGCAGGTCTACAGCAGCTCAGATTAGAGAACAGGTCAATGCCACACAGAGTTCTAGCAGCAGACACATCTCTACAACAACTGTTAAGAGGAGACTTTGTGCAGCGGGCCTTCATGGTAAAATAACTGCTAGGAAACCACTGCTAAGGACAGGCAACAAGCAGAGGAGACTTGTTTGGGCTAAAGAACACAAGGAATGGACTGTAATGTATGTAGTACAGTTCATATAGCGTCTTGTGCTTGGGTGCGATGAAAACACAGGAGTCACAGG
The DNA here is from genome assembly GCA_033576555.1 of Oophaga sylvatica. Taxonomy (NCBI): domain Eukaryota; kingdom Metazoa; phylum Chordata; class Amphibia; order Anura; family Dendrobatidae; genus Oophaga; species Oophaga sylvatica. Next base: position 384,993,085 of record JARQOD010000005.1, read on the forward strand.
TTTGATATAGAAAAGTCCTGTATTACTTCATACAAGTTGGCAGAAATAGTCACACAGTTTGCAGACACAGAAACAGGAGACACAGCAGGCCAGAGTAATCCAAGCTCAGCAATCACTCTCCAATACAGATTCAGGATCTTCTTCTCTGTTACCGTAAGTCCATGCAAACGTGGGTCTTTCAAAGAGCAGGGTTCAGAGTCCACAAGTGCTTCAGAGTTCCTCAGTAGGAATAGCTGGAGTACAAGGTCCAAGGCTTACAGGAGTCAAGTCACAGGTTCACTGCAGGCTAGATTCTGAAGCACTGATTGCTCAGCTGTGGCTGCTTAAGAAGCAAAGGAGAGAATCAGGGCGGGAACATGCAAGCTGGAAACTCCATTTTGACTGAGGGCAAGATAGCTGCAGCAAGACAGAAAGTAAAATGGCTGACGAACAAACTGAGTTTCAGGAAATATATACATAGAACCTTACATGGACATTAGATCAGTGGAAATCTGTGCTTTGGTCTGATGAGTCCAAATTTGAGATCTTTGGTTCCAACCACCGTGTCTTTGTGCGACGCAGAAAAGGTGAACGGTTGGACTCTACTTGCCTGGTTCCCACCGTGAAGCATGGAGGAGGAGGTGTGATGGTGTGGGGATGCTTTGCTGGTGACACTGTTGAGGATTTATTCAAAATTGAAGGCATATTGAACCAGCATGGCTACCACAGCATCTTGCAACGGCATGCTATTCCATCCGGTTTGCGTTTAGTTGGACCATCATTTATTTTTCAACAGGACAATGACCCCAAACACATCTCCAGGCTGTGTAAGGGCTATTTGACCAAGAAGGAGAATGATGGGGTGCTACGCCAGATGACCTGGCCTCCACAGTCACCAGACCGGAACCCAATTGAGATGGTTTGGAGTGAGCTGGACCGCAGAGTGAAGGCAAAAGGGCCAACAAGTGCTAAGCATCTTTGGGAACTCCTTCAGAGATGAGCTCATTCATTCGGGGGTTTACAGCTGAGCTGCCAGCATTAGCTGCGGTCCTGGCTGTTAACCTGTTAACCCTTTCAGATGGATTGCAGCATGTGACCTGACTGAACGCCGGAGAGGTAAGAATATGGTTGCTTTATTATGTTATTTTTATTACAGGAAACAAGGGATTCTGAAGGATTACCAGTAAAATAAAATATGGTCAAAAACTGTCTGTATTTATTTCATTAAAATCATTTTTAATTAATGTGTGTGTGTTCTTTTAACCCTTTAATACTATAGGATTAATAATGCATAGTTTTCTAATTCACAACTCTACTTTATTAACCTGGCTTATTGTCACCTTTCAATAGCAAGGTGGCATTAACCCATTATTAACCCATTAGCCACCGCTACAGGGCAATGGGAATAGACGGTCTAAATGCCAGAAAAGGCACATCTAATAATAGATGTGCCTTTTCTGGGGTGGCTTGGGGCAGATGTTAGTAGCCAGGGGGGGCACAAAAAAATGCACCCTCCCTAGGATATTATCTGCCCTTACTCACTGGCTTTTCCTGTCTGGTGACGAAAATACCACGGGAGCCCACGTATTTTTTTTCAACGAATTTACACATTTAATTACCACCTACATGTATGAAATGTTGCACACATCGTCGTGGGACACTTGTTATTATCTGGACTATGGCAGACAGGTGATGTATAGGTTGCTTTATTATTTTATTTTTATTACAGGAGACGATGGCATCGGGGAATAGGTGATTGGTGAGTATGTACTCTATGTTATGCGTTGTATGTTATAAGTACAGTATGTTCTGTATGTTATGTGTTATGTGTTTGTACCATATGTTATGTGTTGTATGTTATGTGTATGTACTGTATGTTATGCGTTGTATGTTATGTGTATGTTCTTTATGTGATGTGTTGTATGTTATATGTTTGTTATGTGTTGTATGTTATATGTATGTTACTTGTTGCATGTTATATGTATGTACTGTATGTTTTGTGTTATATGTATGTTCTGTATGTTGTGTTATATGTATGTTCTGTATGTTATGTATTGTATGTTATATGTATGTTATGTGTTGTATGTTATATGTATGTTAAGTGTTGTATGTTATATGTATGTTATGTGTTGTATGTTTTATGTATGTTATGTGTTGTACGTTATATGTATGTACTGTATGTTATGTGTTATATGTATGTTCTGTATGTTATATGTATGTTACCTGTTGTATGTTATATGTATGTTACGTGATGTATGTTATGTGTATGCTCTGTATGTTATGTGTTATATGTATGCTCTGTATGTCATGTGTTATATGTATGTTCTGTATGTTATGTGTTGTATGTTAATTGTATGTTATGTGTTGTGTGTTATATGTATGTTATATGTATGTTATGTGTTGTATGTTATATGTATGTACTGTATGTTATGTGTTGTATGTTATATGTATGTACTGTATGTTATGTGTTGTATGTTATATGTATGTACTGTATGTTATGTGTTATATGTATGTTATGTGCTGCATGTTATATGTATGTTCTGTATGTTATGTGTTATATGTATGTTCTGTATGATATGTTATATGTATGTTCTGTATGTTATGTATTGTATGTTATATGTATGTTATGTGTTGTATGTTATATGTATGTACTGTATGTTATGTGTTATATGTATGTTATGTGCTGCATGCTATATGTATGTTCTGTATGTTATGTGTTATATGTATGTTCTGTATGATATGTTATATGTATGTTCTGTATGTTATATGTTGTATGTTATATGTATGTTCTGTGTTATATGTATGTTATGTGTTATATGTTGCATGTTCTGTATGTTGTGTGTGTAATGTATGGTTTTTTTTTACATTCAACACATTAGCCTGATGATGGGACTACTACTCTCCCATTATTGGCTAATGTGTCACTCACTGACAGTGTAGCAGGCAAAGCCGGATGGGACTTGTACTCCCATCGGATGATGCCTGCATACACAGACACACACAGACACATACACAGCCTCACGCACACACACATAGCAAAGTCGGGCGTCACCGCTCAGCCAATGGCAGGGGATTTGAATCCCGCGCCGCTCATTGGCTGAGCTGCCTGCCAGCTCTGCCAATGAGCGGTGCCGCATGGCGGAGGATTTGAATCCCACGCCGCTCATTGGCTGAGCCGGCGGGCGGCTCAGCCAATGAGCGGTGCAGGCGCGGCTTTGAGCGGCGTGGGATTCAAATCCCCCGCCGCTCAAAGCCGCGCCTGCACCGCTCTTTGGCTGAGCCACCCGTCGGCTCTGAAAATGGGCACTGTAGGTGTGTTTACTGTCCTCCACTCCCTGCCGACTTTGCTTCCCATTGACTTGCATTGGGTTTCGTGTTTCAGCTGAACCACCGTCTTTTCCCGATAGTCGGCCGTTTTCGCTCGACCCGACTTTTGCAAAAGTCGGGTTTCATGAAACCCGACTCGACCCAAAAAAGGGAAAGTCGCGCATCTCTACTAATGATATATGTTTAATATCCCAATTGCACTCTGGCACTTTATTCTGTTTTTCTTTGGATATTTGAAAAAACCCTCCTTTTGTGATAGGTAAAATCTATATGAGTGGCTATACTATTATCTGTACATTAATTTACATTTCCTATATCCTGGAGACCATCTGTTGATCTGTTGTTGACAGGAGGCATCATTATGTATAAATTTTAATATTATTTTGATTTTTGTGATACAAATAAAAACTATACATTTTAACCCCAATTTGCAGCTTAATGACCGGGCCAATTTTTACAATTCTGACCACTGTCACTTTATGAGGTTATAACTCTGGAACACTTTAACAGATCCCGATGATTCTGAGAATGTTTATTCATGACATATTGTACTTCACGTTAGTGGTAGTTTTTTTTATATGACTTGCGTTTATTTATGAAAAAAGCGGAAATATGGCGAAAATTTAGAAAATTTTGCAATTTTCAAACTTTAAATTTTTATGCCCTTAAATCAGAGATATGTCACACAAATTTCTTAATAAATAACATTTCCACATGTCTACTTTACATCAGCACAATTTTGGAAACCAAATTTTTTTTTGTTATGAAGTTATAAAGGCTAAAAGTTGACAAGCGATTTCTCATTTTTACACCATTTTTTTCTTAGGGATCACATCACATTTGAAGTCAGTTTGAGGGGTCTATATGATAGAAAATACCCAAAAGTGACAACATTCTAAAAACTTCACCCATCAAGGTGCTCAAAACCACATTCAAGAAGTTTATTAACACTTTACTTGCTTCACAGGAACTGAAGAAATGTGGAAGGAAAAAATTAACATTTAACTTTTTTGAAAAAAATTTAATTCAGAACCAATTTTTCTTATTTTCAAAAGTGTTAAAAAAGAAAATGAACCACAAAATTTGTTGCTCAATTTCTCCTGAATACGCCGATACCCCATATGTGGAGGTAAACCACTTTTTTTGCGCACAGCAGAGGTCGCAAGGGAAGGAGCGCTATTTGACTTTTTCAACACAGAATTGGCTGGAAGCCATGTCGCGTTTGGAGAGCTCCTGATGTGCCTAAACAGTAGAAACCCACCACAAGGAACCCCATTTTGGAAAATAGACCCCCTAAGGAACTTATTTAGATATGTGGTGAGCACTTTGAACCTCCAAGTGCTTCACAGAAGTTTATAACGTAGAGCCGTGAAAATAAAAAATCATTTTTTTCCTCAAAAATTATTTTTTAGACAGCTATTTTTTATTTTCCTAAGGGTAACAGGAGAAATTAGAACCCCAAAATTGGTGTGCAATTTGTCCTGAGTGCACTGATACCCCATATGTTGCGGTAAACCACTGTTTGGGCGCACAGCAGGGCTCGGAAGTGAGGGAGCACCATTTGACTTTTTGAATGCCATGACATGTTTGGAGACCCCTGATGTGCCTAAATAGTGGAAATCCCTCAATTCTAGCTCCAACACTATCTCCAACACACCCCTAATCCTAATTCCAGCCCTAATTCTAATCCCAATCCTAACCCTAATCCTAACCCTAATCCCAACCCTAATTCCAACCCTGATTGTAACCCTAACCCTAATTGTAACCATAACCCTAATTGTATGCCTAACCCTAATTGTAACCTTAACCCTAATTGTAACCCTAACCCTAACCCTAATCCTAATCCTAAACTTAACCCTAACCCTAACCCTAACCCACATGGAAAAATGAAACTAAATATATTTTCTTGATTTTATTTTATGTCCCTAACTAAGGGGGTGATAAAGGGGGGGATTATTTACTATTTTTTTTATTTTGATCACTGTAATAGCATTTATCACAGTGATCAAAATGTCCTGCACTGAATGAATGAATCTGCCGGCAAATTCGGCGGGCACACTACCCATGCGCCCGCCATTTTCTTTGCAGGAAGAAGACCGAGAGCTGCAGAGAAAATTCGACTCGGTGGGCACACTGAGCATGCGCCCGTCATTTTTTTTGCAGGGAGAAGATGCGGGCAACTGTGGGAGACATGGGAGGACGGGGGTACACCGGGAGGTACGGGAGACAGATCGGGGGTCCCAGAGACCCTATTACTCTCCCCTCTATTGAGCGATCACATCAGAGGAGAGAGAAATTAAATAGAGAATCGCGGCTTTTTTTTTGCGGTCGCCGTTATATGGTTAATAACGGCGATTGCAAAAGCGGGGTCGGTAAAAACCGACCTGAATCATGTTCTCTGGGGTCTCGGTTACCCTCGGTAGCTGAGACCACGGAGAAAATCCAACTCTGGGGGGAGCTGTATACTTTCTCCACAGCGTACCCTTAACTACCGCTGTTAAAAGGTGTATCGGCGGTCGTTAAGGGGTTAAATGATACATTCTTTGGCCTGTTCATTAATGGGGAAGGCTTGGTTTTGTATTTAAATTATGGAATGTGTTTTTCTAAAAATTTAAAGGACTATAATATATGTACATACTGTATGTGGCCTTCGGTAGACTGTGGTGCTCAGAAGGGAGGGGGGCATTTGGATTCGGGAGCAGAGAATTTGATGTATTTCTTTTGGCTGGTGATGAACCATTTCACTTTTTCAGAGCCTTTGTGCTATCAGTAACATTGAAGACCCCTATATTTCCGTTAACAGATGACAGATCTGAGTGGAGACTTGCTTTTTTTTGTGGATTGAGTTGATGCTTTTATTGGGAACATTTTACATAACGTTTGGGATCACATTTATCCAGCACTCTACGCTTACCAATTACTTTGGGGTTTCCTTCTAAATATCTGAGTGACATGATTCAGATGAAACCCTCCAGAGATCCATTCACTACAAAGAGGCTGCAGAGTTACTTTGGACTCCATCTGGCCTCTGTTAACATTAGCGTCCTCCTAAATAGAAGTGCACAAAACTGTGACCAACGGCACTTTTATGCAATCCTAAAAAGACGAACACCTCTGGATCAACGGTCTGACGGCGTCTATAGTGCCTCCATCTGCCTCATTTTTGTGAATCTTCCTCCAGGGGTTCCATCTGAATCAAGTATTTCAGAGATTTACACTGAAACCTCGGTGCAAACGCTCAGCTCAGAGTACATAAATGTGTGTCAAGCCCTACTGCGATCTTTTGGAGGCATAATGAATAAAATCAACAGCAGGTGAAAAATTGGCTGCTGTCACACTAAAAGATGCTTTTTATTGCAAAAAATAGTGTTTGCATCACCATATTTTGAGAGCTATAATTTTTTCCATATTTTGGCCCACAGAGTCATGTGAAGGCTTGTTTTTTACGGTACGAGTTGACGTTTTTCTTGGTACCATTTTCAGGCACATAATATTTTTTGATCACTTTCTATTCCGCTTTTTGTGAGGCAGAATGAACAAAAAACAGCAATTCAAGATTTTCTTGGGGGGAGGTTATGACATTCCCCATGTGGTAAAATTGATAAGGCAGTTTTATTCTTTGGGTCAGTATAATTACAGTGATACCTCATTTATATCTTTTTTATGTTTTGGCACTTTTACACAGTAAAAGCTATTTTGTAGAAAAAATAATTATTTTTGCATTGCTTTATTCTGAGAGCCATAACTTTTTTATTTTTCCGCTGATGAAGCTTGTTTTTTGTGGGACTAGATGACGTTTTCAGCGGTACTAAGTTTATTTATATCTTTTTGATCGCGTTTTATTCCACTTTATATTTGGCGGCATGATGATCTGCAAATAGGAGTGGATCAAAATTCCTCCTGAAGTGAGCAAACCTCATAATCAACTGCAAAAAATGTCTGACTGCTGTGCTTGCCAACAAGGTTTTGTCACCAAGTATTAAGTCTTGTTTGCCAGAGGGATCACATACTTATTTCTCACTGCAAAATGCAAATAAATTTTTATAATTTATACAATGTGATTTTCTGAATTTTATTTTTGATATTCTATCTCTCAATGTTAAAATTAACCTACCCTTAAAATTATAGACTGTTCATGCATTTGTCAGTGGGCAAAACTTACAAAATCAGCAAGAGAACAAATAATTATTGCCTTCACTGTATCTGTTATATACTGTACTACTAGTCATGTCAGAGAAGTATGCCTGCGTCAGAGCATGATGCCAGGAAGACTGTGTAGATGACGTATGGAAGTGTCATTCACACAAAGAAATAATGACGGCATTGCAAGAAGAAGAAGGGAGGCATCGGACCAAGACCAGTGACACCCCTCAGACTGGACCACCACGCAGGTGAATATAATAAAAGTTATTTTCGTTGTTTTGCAGGTTTGGTTGCAGGCATATATACAGCATATTAGAATGCTGTATATCAGGCCTGAAAGGTGGTGGTCTTATCTCATATTGGTCAAACCTAGTGACAGTTTACCTTTAATTTATATTAAAGTATTATTTCAGCATGTAAAATATGATGTTAAATACGGATGTGTCATGGTTTGCTGAGATTGTGGGAAAAGGTAGGTTAAGGGTTAATTTGGATGGTCTCACTCTGGGATTCTGGGAGGCTTCTTATAGCCTCATTGTGGGGCCATTCCTTGTCGCTTATACTCTGACTAGAGTTGAGCATTCCGATACCGCAAGTATCGGGTATCGGCCGATATTCGCTGTATCGGAATTCCGATACTTAGTTCTGATATTTTCCATATATCGTATTCCGGAATCGGAAGTTCCCATAATTCTTTGAGAGGCAATGTGATTTTAGTCAGCCAATGAGGAATCCTAAGAAGTGTGGGCACATCCTGTACTGCTGCAGTCATGTTAACTAATGGCATGGCTGTGATTGGATGCTGAAATGATGTCAGAATGCACTATAAAAGGCGCTGCCGCCATTTTAGCGTCACTGTGCTGTGAATTCAGTTAGGGACAGAACGCTGCTGTGCTGACTCTGAGGGACAGTTAGAGATTGCGATTTTGTGTACTACTGTGCTTGAGGCAGGCTAGTTTACCAACCGCTGTGTAAAGCTTCCTTTTGCCTTGCAGTGTTGTTTTAACAGCTCTGTGCAAGGTGTGTGTGTGAGAGTGCAGGTGACGCTGCAGTTTGCTCTGCATCCAAAGCCGTTTGTAGGCATCTGCACGTGTCACTCACAGACTCTTTTTTTTTCTTTAGTGTAATTCTTGCTGCTCCATTCAATTGAAATTATAGTGTGACGCGCTTCCATCCGTATACAATACATTGGTTGCAAACACTATAGAAGTACAGAAAGGAGCCTTTCAGAGATAGTGAACAGTTGTGTGCAGTGTTCACTGTAGTCTGTGAGGTTTTTTTTTTTGAGTGCAGATCACGCTCCAGTTAGTTCTTCAAACACTGCTGCTTGTACTCTGCTGAGCGTGTCTCACTGCCTCATCCTTTACATTTTTCTCTAATTGTTGCTGCTACATTCTATTTAAAAAAAAATCTAATCTATTAGTGTGACGTGCTTCCATCCGTATCCAATACATTGGTTGCAAACAGTATAGAAGTCCACAAAGGAGCCTTTTAGAGATAGTGAACAATTGTGTGCAGTGTTCACTGTAGTCTGTGATTTTTTTTTTCTGTGCAGATCCCGCTCCATTTAGTTCTTCAACCACTGCTGCTTGTACTCTGCTGAGCGTGTGTCACTGCCACATCCTTGACATTTTTCTCAAATTGGTGCTGCTACATTCTATTTACAAAAAATCCAATCTATTACTGTGATGTGCTTCCATCCGTATCCAATACATTGGTTGCAAACAGTATAGAAGTCCACAAAGGAGCCTTTCAGAGATAGTGAACAGTTGTGTGCAGTGTTCACTGTAGTCTGTGATTTTTTTTTTTTTGAGTGCAGATCCGCTCCATTTAGTTCTTCAACCACTGCTGCTTGTACTCTGCTGAGCGTGTCTCACTGCCTCATCCTTTACATTTTTCTCAAATTGTTGCTGCTACATTCTATTTAAAAAAAATCAAATCTATTAGTGTGACGTGCTTCCATCCATATCCAATACATTGGTTGCAAACAGTATAGAAGTCCACAAAGGAGCCTTTCAGAGATAGTGAACAGTTGTGTGCAGTGTTCACTGTAGTCTGTGAGGTTGTTTTTTTTTGAGTGCAGATCCCGCTCCATTTAGTTCTTCAACCACTGCTGCTTGTACTCTGCTGAGCGTGTCTCACTGCCTCATCCTTTACATTTTTCTCAAATTGTTGCTGCTACATTCTATTTAAAAAAAATCAAATCTATTAGTGTGACGTGCTTCCATCCGTATCCAATACATTGGTTGCAAACAGTATAGAAGTCCAAAAAGGAGCCTTTCAGAGATAGTGAACAGTTGTGTGCAGTGTTCACTGTAGTCTGTGATTTTTTTTTTTTAGTGCAGATCCCGCTCCATTTAGTTCTTCAACCACTGCTGCTTGTACTCTGATGAGCGTGTCTCACTGCCTCATCCTTTACATTTTTCTCAAATTGTTGCTGCTACATTCTATTTAAAAAAAAATCAAATCTATTAGTGTGACGTGCTTCCATCCGTATCCAATACATTGGTTGCAAACAGTATAGAAGTCCACAAAGGAGCCTTTCAGAGATAGTGAACAGTTGTGTGCAGTGTTCACTGTAGTCTGTGAGGTTTTTTTTTTTGAGTGCAGATCCCGCTCCATTTAGTTCTTCAACCACTGCTGCTTGTACTCTGCTGAGCGTGTGTCACTGCCTCATCCTTGACATTTTTCTCAAATTGTTGCTGCTACATTCTATTTAAAAAAATCCAATCTATTAGTGTGATGTGCTTCCATCCGTATCCAATACATTGGTTGCAAACAGTATAGAAGTCCACAAAGGAGCCTTTCAGAGATAGTGAACAGTTGTGTGCATTGTTTACTGTAGTGAGAGGTTCTCATTTTTGGAGTGCAGATCCCGCTCCAGTTAGTTATTCAAACACTGCTGCTTGTACTCTGCTGAGCGTGTCTCACTGCCTCATCCTTGACATTTTTCTCTAATTGTTGCTGCTACATTATATTTCAAATAATTCAAATCTATTAGTGTGACGTGCTTCCATCATTATCCAATACATTGGTTGCAAACAATATAGAAGCACACAAACGGGCCTTTCACAGCTGCTGAAAAATTGTGTGCATTGTTTACTGTAGTCAGAGGGTTTCAATTTTTGAATTCAGATCCCGCTCAAGTTATTTCTTCAACCACCGCTGCTTGTACTCTGCTGAGCTTGTGTCACTGCCTCATCCTTAACAGTTTTCTCTAATTGGTGCTGCTACATTCTATTTCAAATAACTCAAATCTATTAGTGTGATGCGCTTCCATCCGTATACAATACATTGGTTGCAAACAGCCTTTTTGTTAAGGTACAGTATTATATCGACATTGTACAGGTGTCGCTATTCAGTCTGATAACTAGATATCATTCACCTTTTCTATCAGTTGTCGTTGTTTCAGCACCACTTGCAGGTATATATTTAGTTATTGTGACTATGCACTATTGAGTTTAACAAGGTAATGCATGATTTTTGTTACCGATTCTCATTTTTACATGATGGACCTTTATGATATGGGTTGTTAAATTTGTATTTAAATATGTATTTTTTCAAATGACACAAATATAAGTAATGTTGAAGAGGACTAGTCCTACATCTATTTTTTCCACAATATTACAGGTGTACATCACGTCCCTTAATCAACAATGGATTATTAAATTTACTTGTATGCTTTTATTTAAAAGCCAAGAACACTGAAGGCTAACCTTCGCACTGCAGCTGTTGTCAAAGTTCAACCCACATTATGCACTTCCAACATTGCAGCATTTGAGGCATGATGTGAGTTGGATTTGTCTAAGTTATGGAGTGACAAGGTTCACCATCAGTACCCTATAGCATAAGTAGGCTTTTGTGTTAGCATTTGTGTTCCACATGTGGATATCTGCAGTAATATGTCACAATTATTTTGTTACAGATTTGTGACAAAGACTAATAATTTTATGGTTTTAAAGGTGACGTTTCACTTGTTTACAGTTTAGAAATAAGGGTGTAGCCTCTTATCTATGTGTAGCAGTAGCCACTTTAACATGTCATGTTTTTTTCAACATGTGTAGCTAGCTAGCAGTAATTTTTGCCGGACACACAGCAGGGGAACAGCAGGCGTTACTGAACCCCACAAACACATCAGCGATTTTTTTGATCTGTACATCCAACACTTGTGAGCAGCAACTGGCAGTGTTGTAGCACAGGGAGTAGAGTTCAGGTGGTAGAAAGATGAACATAACAGGAGACATGGATAACGTTGCCAACCAGTTATTTAATCTGAAACCGGACAGGCAAATTCATGCGAGATCCATGCCTTGTTCATTTTCAGAAAACTAAGCCGGTCTACATTAACGGAGGATAGTCGCATGCTACGGTCTGTTAGTACACCACCTGCAGCACTAAGGAAGCGCTCCGATAATACACTGGCAGCAGGGCAAGCCAGCACCTCCAATGCATACTGGCTAAGCTCTGGCCATGTATCCAGCTTAGAGACCCAAAACTTGAATGGGGAAGAGCCATCTGGGAGTACACTGAGAGGCCAAGACATGTAGTCTGTCACCACCTTACGGAAACTTTGCCTCCTGCTGACTGGAGCCGTCTCGGATGGTGTAGACATTGGTGGCGCTGCCACAAAACTTCGCCACATTTGGAACATACTGGTCTTGCTGTTGTGAATGTGATAGAAATGAATTCTGAGCAGAAGCTCCCTCTGGTGGTTACAAACAGTACTGAACTATCCAATGAAGATTGTGAAGATTGGAGATCAGGTGTTACTGACTGTTCTTATATAAGGGAGGTTCCCTCCCATCAGGGTTGACGGTGATCAATTGTTCTGGTCTCATCTTTGATTCCTGTACACTTTGTAGCTTGCTGTTTCGTGCCTGCATCTTTTGCTAACAGATAAGACATTTTCTTCTTTTAGTTTTTTTTTTTTTTTTTTGGCATTTTGTCCTGCACTTCTGTGGGGGTCTGCCGGGTCCCCTTGGGGGTTTGTGCTCCTCTCAGTTTAGTTCAGCCACTGTTGTTTGTTCATTTTCCTTTTCCAGTTTTTTCTGTGGCTGCTGTTTAATTTTTGTTACACCAGAGAACTAATTAAGGTGGTAGAGGTCGTGTGATCTCAGGTGTTTTTGTAATTAGTAGAGTTGGTACTTTTCAGGGTTTTTTTGTGATTGCAGAAAGTGCCCTTCCTATCCTTTTCTATTTATGAAGTTTGGGCCCCAACATTTGCTCATACTATTTTCTGTCTGTGTCAGTATTTCTTCTTGTCTAACCGCCATTACATGTTTGGGGGCTTTCTATGTTCTTTGTGGATCTGCTCTGGGGCAGATAGCTTTCCTCTTTCTATCTTTAGGTGTAGTTAGCTTCTCAGGCTGTGACGAGGCGTCTAGGACCAATGTAGGTACGCTCCACGGCTGCCTTTAGTTGTGGTGGTTAGTCAGGGTACGGCAATCCCATAGATTCCAACCTCTCTGGTGTATTGCCTGTTTTGCATGCTCTCCTCAGCTACCAAATCATAACATCTTGCCCTGTGCAGAGGCGCTGCTTGTGCTCCCTCTTGTTGCAGAGCTGTCTCCACTGCCTCGACGCACAGAGCTGCTTTGTAAAGCAGTAGTAGCAGCAGTGCTCTCGGCTGGAATGGATAACATTATGGATTGCACCAGTGTGTCTTGGTATTCCCGCATTTTACGCTCCCGGATCAACGGTGTGATGAGGCTTTGTAAGTTGTCCCGGTAGCGAGGGTCTAGGAGGGTGGACACCCAATAATCAGACGTGGTGAGAATGTGGGCGATGCGGCGGTCGTTTCTCAGGCACTGCAGCATGAAATCAACCATGTGCTGCAGACTCCCAACTGGCCAAGAAACGCTGTCCCCTGCAAGAGGCGTCATCTCTGCCTGCTCTGCATCACCCCACCCTCGCTATACATACTGACTAGAGCGTTGTGTACCTCCCTCTGGAGCGATGTATTCCTCCTCCATTGACTCCTCCTCATCCTCTTCACAAAGTGAGCCCTGCCCAGCCCTTTGTGAGGAACCACGTTGCGCTGACTGTCCAGAAAGTGATGGAATTTGTGACTCCTCATCCTCCACCTCTTCCAAAACCTCATCCCTTAGTGCTTGCATTGTTTTTTTGAAGCAGGCAGATAAGGGGGACAGTCAGGCTGACTAGTGCATCATCTGCACTCGCCATCCGCGTTGACTCATCAAACGCACGCAAAATGTGGCAGATGTCCTTCATAGAGTCCTTCGCCAGTCCTTACACTGGCTGCCCATTCATTATAGTATCCAATTCAAAGTACTGGTTCTCACCCACAAAGCTCTCCACAGTGCAGCACCCCCCCTACATCTCCTCCCTCATTTCTATCTATCGGCCTAACCGACTGCTGCGCTCTGCAAACGACCTTCGACTAACCTCTGCACTAATCCGTACCTCCCACTCCCGAATACAAGACTTCTCCCGTGCTGCGCCAATCCTCTGGAATGCTCTACCCCAAGAAATTAGGACTATCCGCAATTAGCATGGTTTCAGGCACTCCCTCAAAACACATTTGTTCAGAGCGGCCTATCACATTCACTAATCAAAGTCATTCTATGTGTAAGTCTGTGTGTGTAGCCCATTCACTATCTCCATCCATCCATCACTCCCTCAAAATGGCTGGACCATCATTGTAAATACACCATTGTATATAAACACCTGTACTTTGTATCTCCCCCACCTCATTGTAGATTGTAAGCTGTCACGAGTAGGGGCGGCTTATATTGCTTTAATTATTGTATTGTTAACGTTGTTACTTATGACTTGTGTTCTGAAACTGTTAAACTGTAAAGCGCTGTGGAATATGTTGGCGCTATATAAATAAAGATTATTATTATTATTATAGAGGCCCAGTCAGTAGTGGTGAAGTGTGAACGGCGAAAATTGTGAGTTGATTGCGCCTGATGCAGCTGATACTCCATTACTGTTGGCTGCTGCTCACACAACCGCTCCAACATATGTAACGTCGAATTCCACCTGGTGGGTACGTGACATATGATGCGATGTTCAGGAAGGCGAAATCTGCGTTGCAGAGCTGCAATCAGCAATCTGGCCATGCTGGAACGTCGCAAGTGAGCGCACTCTAGGCGGACCTTGTGCAGCAGTGCATCAAGATCCGGATAGTCCCTCAAAAAACTCTGCACGACCAAGTTGAGCACATGTGCCAGACATGGTATGTGAGTGAGGTTGCCAAGGCCCAGAGCTGCCACCAGATTTCGGTCATTGTCACACACTACCAAGCCTGGCTGGAGATTCGCTGCCAAAAACCACACGTCGCTCTCCTGCTTGATGGCATTCCAGAGCTCCTGCGCTGTGTGGCTTCAATTCCACATGGAAATTAATTTGAGGATGGCCTGTTGACGTTTGGACACGGCTGTGCTCATATCGCTCGCAACAGGTAAGCGTTCACGGGTCCATGTGGAGGTAGACCGTGACGGCTCCTGCAGCGATGATTCTGAGGAACTGGAGTAGGAGGAGGAGTCAATGTGTACAGACTTGATTCCTGCAATCCTTGGCGTTGGCAGAACACGTACAGCGCCACTCGCAAGATCAGTACCCAGCTCCACAACATTGACCCAATGGGCAGTGAGGGAAAGTAATCGTCCCTGGCCATGGGTGTTAGAACCCTCTTGTTAGGTTTTGTTTGAGTTTGATGGTCACATGAACTTTTTTCCCTATTTTGTCTGGCTCCGCCCTTCTGGCTTTGCTTGACTTCATTGTATTTTCTACTGTTAAGCTAGCCGGGTGCTTAGGTGCCTTACTCAGTCAGTTTTGCTTGATCTTCGGATCGCAAAGTATTTTGTTTTCTGTTAAATTATCCCTGCTACAATTTCTGTTAGGAGGTGTCCACCTTTTCTCCCAGTCCCTAGATCTTGTAGGGATTCCTCCCTCGCAACTATAGGTCTTCGTTCAGACTAGCTGAGGACTTTAGCGGGTCTGGTCGCAGGATCAGGTTCCCCGTTACATCGTAGGGATTCAGCTTAGTTCTATTGTAGGGACAGAATTCCCTTCTTTTCTTAGTGCTTGTAGCAGATCATAACAATGGGTACTGGTCCACGCATCGGTGGTCAGGTGGACCTTGCTACTGAGGGCGTTTACTAGCGCATGTTTAATTTTTCCCTCAACATGCTTTTGCAGACCAGGGACGGCTTGCCTGCTGAAATGAAAT
>JARQOD010000005.1:385008830-385068680 GCA_033576555.1 Oophaga sylvatica
CCAAAAAAATCCATATCACACAAAATATTACTAAATAACATGTACCACATTCTACTTTACACCAGCATAATTTTTGAAACCAATTTTTTTTTTGTTAGAAGTCAGAAGGGTAAACATTCATCAGCAAATTCTCATTTTCCAAAAAAAGTTTACAAACCAATTTTTTAGAACCACAATCACATTTAAAGTGACTTTGATGGATGTACATGACAAAAATAAACCCCAAAGTGACAGATTTTAAAACTGTGCTCCACAAAGTGCTTAAACTCACATTCAAGAAGTTTAGTAATCCATCAGGTGCTTCACAGGAATTAAAATATGAAAATATTAATGAAATTTAAACTTTTTCCCACAAAAATGGTGCTTTAAAAAAAAACCCCAAATTTTACTTTTTCATAAGGTTAAACCGAAGAAAACGATATTACCATTTATTGTGCAATTTCTCCTAGAGTGCCAATACCCAATATATGTTTTGCAAACTACTCTTAGGGTGCACGGAAGGGCTTAAAAAGAGAGAGCACAATTTGACTTTTGCAACGCAAAAAATTGGTAGAATAGATAGCGTACGCCATGTCGTGTTTCTGAGCCCCAGATGTGTCTAAACAATAGAAATCCCCAAAATTACCCCATTTTTTGAAATGACAACCCTCAAGAAACTTGCCTAGAGCTGTGCGAGCACATTGAACCTGTAGTGAATCACAGAATTGTATAACGATTACCGTGAAAATAAAAAATTACTTTTTCCGTAAAAAAATTTGTTTAAGTGCCAATTTTTTATTTCACAAGAGTGACAGTAAAATGGAAGTTTGTTTGTAATTTCTCCTGAGTACGCCGCACCCAATATGTGGTGGGGGACACAACTGTGCTTGAAATGAAGGAGCACCATTTGACTTTTGGAACCCCACAAATTGTCTGGAATCAATAGAGGACACCATGCTGTGTTTGCAAAGCCCATCATGTGCCTAAACAGAAAGAAATCTTTTCACAATTTAAACTAATCATGGAAACTACCCTCTCAAGGAATTTATCTAGAGATGTGGTGAATAGAGATTGAGCAAACTTTGCCTTTTGGAGGGTCGAGTCGAACGAAATCGCCGACTATCGGGAAAAGTCGGAGGTCTGACTGAAACACGAAACCCAATGCAAGTCAATGGGGAAGCAAAGTCGCAGGGAGTGGAGGACAATAAACACACCTACAGTGCCCATTTCAATGCCAACGACATCAATTCCTTATTACTTAAGCTTGGCAAACCTTAAATACTTTATAATAATAGTTACGCATTGAAAAATGGGGTTATTTGGCTAAAGTTGTGGGGGGGGCAGGGCTGGCTCCAGGTTTTTGTGTGCCCCGGGCGAAAGAGTGTCAGTGGACCCCTTTAACACATACCACAATTCAGATGCTCCGATACGGCAGAGAAATATAGGTATAGTACAATGCCAAATACTTCACTTCTTACATTACATGATGATATCTATTATTATTATTATTATTATTATACATTTATATAGCGCCATTTATTCCATGGCGCTTTACATATGAAAAGGGAAAAATAGACAGTACAATAAACAAGTGCGGACAAGGGACACACAAGTACAGAAGGATGAGAGGACCCCTGCCCGCGAGGGCTCACAGTCCTACAGGATGGGTGAGAATACACTAGGATAGGGTAGAGCTGGTCGTGCGATGGTTCAGTAGACTGAGGATCATTGCAGGTTTAGGCTTGTCGGAACAGGTGGGTCTTCAGTTTTTCTTGAAGTCTCCGTTGTTGGTGAAAGTCTGATGTTTTGCGGCAGGGAGTTCCAGAGTATGGGGAAGCCCGGAGAAGTCTTGTATGCGGTTGTGGGAAGAAGAGATGAGGGGGAGTCGAGAAGGAGATCTTGAGAGGATCGAAGGTGCGTGTAGGTAGGTAGCGGGAGACCATGTCACAGATGTATGGAGGAGAAAGGTTGTGGATGGCTTTGTATGTCATGGTTAAGGTTTTGAACTGGAGCCTCTGGCAATAGAAGCCAGTGAAGGGCCTGGCATAGTGGGGGGCTGGGAATAGCGGGAAGACAGGTGGATTAGTCTGCAGCAGAGTGTAGGATGGACTGGAGTGGTGCCAGAGTGCTAGAGGGGAGGCCAGACAGTAGGAGGTTGCAGTAGTCGAGGCGGGAGATGATAAGGGCGTGCACTATGTTTTTTGTGTTTCATGGTTGAGGAATGAGCGGATCCGGGAAATATTTTTGAGTTTGAGGCGGCAGGAGGTGGCGAGGGCTTGGATATTTGTTGAAAGAGAGGCAGAGTCGATGATCACCCCAAGGCACCGAGCATGGGACTGGGGAAAGCGAGCAGCCATTGACATTAGATGGATAGGCCTGGTGGAGGGGTAGAATGAGGTGGGGGAAAGATGATGAATTCTGTTTGTCCAGTTCAGTTTGAGAAAGCGAGCAGAAAAGAAGGCTGAGATAGCAGACAGACACTGTGGATTTTGGTCAGTAGGGAGGTGAGGTCAGGTCCAATAGGTAGATCTGCGTGTCATCGGCGTAGAGGTGATACTGCAAGCCATGGATTCTATGAGCTGTCCCAGGCCGAAGGTGTAGATGGAGAAGAGTAGGGGTCCTAGGACTGAGCCTTGGGAACACCGACAGACAGGGGGCGAGTGAGGAGGTGGTGTGTGAGAGGGAGACACAAAGTTCGGTCTGTTAGGTATGATGAGATCCAGGATAGGCCAAGTCTGTGATGCCAAGAGATGAGAGAATCTGTAGGAGGAGGGAATGGTCTAACGGTGTCAAAGGCAGAAGACAGGTCCAGGAGAAGGAGGACAGAGTAGTAAATTCTACAATAGCTCAAAAACCAGACAGTATAGTCCTCCATACAGTACTATGTGCACCACATAGTGCGCCATACAGAAAATGAGCCCCATATATTGCTCCATACATAATTGGTCCCATATAATGTTCCATACATATATGATGAGCTCCACATAATGCTACAGTATATGACGTCCCCATATAATGTGCCATACAGTATAGACTGTCCCCATAGAGTAGAATGAGCCCCACATATTGCTCCATACAGTATAATGAGTTGCATATAAAGCTCCATAAAGTATATGATTGGGCCCCATATATTGCTCCATACAGAATGGCTCCATATAATGCTCCATACAGAATAGGCCCCAGATGTGCTCCATACCCTATATGATGCCCCATAAATAATGAACCCCATATGATGCTCCAGTATATGATGGGCCCCATGGATTATGCTCCAGTGTAAGATGGGCCTATATAATGCTCCATATAAAATGGGCCCCATATGATGCTCCAGTATATGATGGGTCCCATGGATAATGCTCCAGTGTATAATGGGCCTATATAATGCTCCACATATAATGGGCCCCATTTATAATGCTTCAGTGTAAAATGGGCCCCGTATATGATGATCCAGTGTATGATGGGCCACATTTAAATGTTCCAGTGTAGGATGGGCCCCATGGATGATGCTCCATGTATGATGGGTCTATATAATGCTCCATATATAATGGGTCCCATTTATAATGCTTCAGTGTATAATGGGCCCTATCTATGATGCTCAAGTGTATGATGGGCCCCATATATAATTCTCCAGTGTTTAATGCTCCCCATATATTGCTCCAACCATTAAAAAAAATGAAATACCTCTCCTCGCTGGGCACTGCTCTACTCTAGACTCCTCAGCAGTCACCATCTTACAGCTCACTGCACTTGGACTGTTCAGGCGTACAGACGTGACATCATCGCGCTCTCTGACCTGAATGTCACTGTCAGGAAACGCGGAAGACGTCACAGCGGTGGAGCAGGGAGAGGTAAGATTTGCAAGTACCCCTCATAGTACGCCAGTGTCTCTGACGGCAAGTGGGCCCACCCACCTGCTCAGGCCACCAGCATTTGCCCGGGTGCACCAGGTGCTGACCCCGGCCCTGGGGGGGTACAGCCCAGTTAGGGAGGTGGAAAAACTGGCATATGTTGAGGTGTAGGCTGGACGTTCAGCAGCTGCAAATGGAGGAATTGGAGAAGTCGGTGGAAGAGGAGGACAAAGCGAGCCATTTTGCTGGAAACCTATGTGTCATCAGGGTAAAGTGGTACAAAAGCCTTTGAAACCCAGGCATGGTTCATTTTAATGAAGGTGAGATCACCTACATTTTGGGTCGACAGCCGGGTCCTTCTTTCTGTCAGGATTGATCCAGCAGAACTGAAGACTCTTTCTGATAGCACACTACCAGCAGGGCAAGCAAGCTCCTGTAAGACATATTGTGCCAATTCAGGCCAGGTGTCCAGTTTACAGGCCCAGTAGTCAAATGGGAATGAACTGTGAGGGAGAACATCGATAGGGGAGAACCTGCACCGCTGCTGTGTGCTGGGAATGCCTCTAACAAATGGTTTACCAGAGTTGTTTATTTGTTCGCCAATATTAGCTCTAGGTTCTCTTGTGGCATGATGTTCTGTAATTTGCCTTTATAGCGTGGATCGAGGATGCTGGCCAACCAGTAGTAGTCATCCTTCATACTTTTGGCAATGTGGGGGTCCCTTTTTAGGATCCGCAAGACATAGCCACACATGTGGGCCAATGTTCCAGGTGTCAATGATGCACTGCCAGTGATGGGTGGAGGAGCACTTTCTGCCAAATTCACATCCCTCCATTCATGCACAAACCCTGTACCTGACCTTGGCAAGCCAACATTTTCTCTTGCCCCCTGAGAAGCATCATCCTCCCGAAAATAATCATCCCCCCTCATCCTCATCCTCCTCCTCTTCCTCTTCTTCCTCCACCTCGTCCAGGACAGTTCTCTGAGCAGACAATGCCTGACTGTAATGAAGGATTCCCTCTTCCTTCTCCGCTGCAGACGCCTGATCCTTAATGTGCGTCAAAGTTTGCATGAGCAGACGCATAAGTGGGATGCTAATGCTTTTGATGGCGTCGTCTGCACTTACCAGCCGTGTGAATTCCTCAAAACACTGAAGGACTTTACAGAGGTCTTTCAGCTTTGACCATTGAACAACTGACAACTCCATGTCTGCCCTCAAATTGCCTGCCCGTGGATCCTCCCACAAATGCATTACAGCCTGCCTCTGTTCGCACAGCCTCTCAACCATGTGCATGGTGGAGTTCCACTTTGTTGCAATGTCTATGATTAGGCGGTGCTTGGGGAGGTGTAGCGATCGCTGCAGCCTCTGCATACGACTGGAGTCTACGGGCGAGTGATGGATGTGGATGTGCGAGCAGTCTTCGCGCCTTATGGAGCATGGCTGGTAACTCTGGATAATTATTTATGAAGTACTGTACCACCAGGTTCAAGGTGTGAGCCTGGCAAGGTATGTGTCTGAGTTTTGCCAGGGCTATGAATGCCACAAAATTACGTCCGTTATTACTGACTACCTTGCCTTGCTCAAGATGTAGACTGCCTAGCCATGATTCAGTTTCTTACTGCAAGTAGTCGGCCAGTAACTCCGCGGTGTGTCTGTTGTCGCCCAAAGACATCATCTTTAAAACAGCCTGCTGACGCTGACCACTAGCTATTCAATAGTGGGACACCTTGTGTGCAACAATGGCAGCTGCGGATGGAGTGCTCGTGTGATTGCGCTCTGTCCTCTGCGCTTCTGGAGGAGGATGAGTATGAGGAGGGTCGAACGCCTACAGCCAAATATTGCCTATACCATGGGTTAGGCAGCACTGTCCCACCGCCCCTGTCCCTTGTGGACCCTGCATCCACCACATTAACCCAGTGCGCAGTGATGGATATGTAACGGCCCTGGCCATGCCTACTGGCCCATGCATCTGTTGTGAGGTGCACCTTTCCACTCACTGATTGTTTGAGTGCATGGACAATGCGGTCTTTCACATGCAGGTGGAGGGCAGGGATGGCTTTTCTAGAAAAGAAGTGCCGACTGGGTAGGTCTTAGCGTGGGACAGCGTATGCCATGAGCTCTCAGAACGCTGCGCTTTTAACCAAGCAGAAGGGCATCATCTCTAATGAGATCAGTTTTGGCAATGTAGGCGTTCAAAGCCAGTGTATGTGGATGAGAAGATGAGTTCTTTCTTGTTCTACTCAGAGTGTCTGCTAGGGTGAGCTGGACTTGAGAGCTGCATATGGGGGAACTAGCGGTGGACATGGCGGACTGAGTGGGGGTTGGTGATTGTGGTGGTGGTGGTGATGGCCTAGATTCAGTCTTTCATTGGAAAAACATTGTGATTCCGTGACTGCTTTGGCCTTGCGACGACACCTCAACACTTCTTGCTGGTGGTGTGCTAATCGGTGGGCTTACAGTTGGGAAGTGATGTAGCTTTGCTGGCTACCTTCAGTTTGAGCAGGTGCACGTGTGCTACCTGAGGTTTTGTAGTCCGTCCACGCTTGCAAGTGAATGGTGTTTAAATGTCTAAGCATGCAACTGGTATTCAAATTTTGGAGATTTTCCCCTCGGCTAAAGTTACTTTCGCACTTCTTACAGATAACCTTTGCCTCATCAATAGGATTTTGGTCAAAAAAATGCCACACTGCACTCTTCCTACTATGGGATAAATTTTCAGGGCTTGCATGCTGTGCTAATTTGACCGTCTGGCCAAGCTGTCCTGCAACTCTTTGTTTTTTTAACACATTTTTGCACTGCTATAGACCTGCCAGATACCCGCAGCTGCGATGTCGATGCCTGCTGTGGATCCTCCTCCTTTTCTGAGCTGTTGCCAGTGGCACCCTTTTCCCCCAATGGATGCCAATCCGGGTCAACAACTGGGTCATCCATCACCTCCTCTTCAATTTCATCTGCACCTTCCTCTGTGTCATTGTGTAAGGTGGTATATTTTGCGGAAAGGAGCACCTGAGTTTCACCAAGGTCAGAATCTGGCTCAGTTGACTGCGAGGGCAATTCAGTGCTCTGGGTGAATGTACAAGCAGAATCATATAACAGTGACTGTGCATCAGTGCACTCCATGTCATATTCATCTTGGACTGGGGAATTCAGGATTTGACTTGAAAACCCAGGCATGGTATGTGAAAAGAGCTCCATGGAGTAATCTGAAGTGTGGCCTGCTGCATCCATCAATTTTGGTGGGGGTGAAAGACACAAGGAAAGGTGTTGTTCCTGACCAGGAGCCTGCACTGACGACTCCGTGCTTGCAGTTTTTGAAACTTCAGAAGAGGATGCGATAGAGCTGGAGGCTGTTTCGGCAATGTAAGCCAAAATCTGTTCCTGGTGCTCCGGCTTTAAAAGCGGTTTACCTACTCCCAGAAAAGGGAGCCTTCCAGGCCTTCTGGAGCCAGACGATAATGCAGGCTCAACACCTCCTGCCTTAGGTGCTATTGTGCTTTTGGCACTACCA
This sequence comes from Oophaga sylvatica, assembly GCA_033576555.1. NCBI lineage: Eukaryota > Metazoa > Chordata > Amphibia > Anura > Dendrobatidae > Oophaga > Oophaga sylvatica. The sequence goes on from JARQOD010000005.1 coordinate 385,016,164, forward strand.
GCAGATTTACCACCACCACCATCAGTACCAGCTGCCCCCCCGCCCACATCCGCTGCCTCTTCCACAATACTTCCTCATGTTGGAAAAATGTACCAAAAATACCAGCAGATATATGCTACTGTATCAGAAGGGCACAGCTGTATACGGTGTAGAGGAAAATTGAAATCTCCGTATATATTTCCGAAGACACACACAGACGCTCTCTCAGTATGGATTTGACCGTAATACAAATGGCAGAAAAAAGGTACTATATCAGAAGCGTACAGCTGTATACAGTGTAGGGGAAATTGAAATCTCCGTATATATTTCCGGAGTCACACACAGATGCTCTCTCAATATGGATTTGACTGGAATACAAAAGGCAGAAAAACGGTACTGTATCAGAAGATACCAGCTGTATACGTTGAAAAGGAAAATTGAAATCTCCGTATATATTTCCGGAGTCACTCTCAGTATGGATTTGACCGTAATGCAAAAGGCAGAAAAACGGTACTGTATCACAAGATGCCAGCTGAATACGTTGAAGGGGAAAATTTAAATCTCCGTATATATTTCCGGAGTCACACACAGACGCTCTCTCAGTATGGATTTGACCGCAACACAAAAGGCAGAATAAAGGTACTGTATCAGAAGCGTACAGCTGTATACAGTGTAGGGGAAAATTGAAATCTCCGTATATATTTCCAGAGTCACACACAGACGCTCTCTCAATATGGATTTGACCGTAATACAAAAAGCAGAAAAAAGGTACGCACAAAAAGAGAGAAAGGACAGCACCTCCAAAATTCATACAATGATCTAATGCCTCTCGGCAAAAATATATATAACTTAACATGAGGTTCTTAGTTTAACATTCTGATCAGACTGTATGAAGCCCACTGCCACGTCACGGCAAACCTCATAGTGGGTCCTGACCAACCCTAACGGAGCGGAGCCGTGCGGTGACCACCGTCACCGCGCCAATGCGCCAGCAGGGCAGACGGCCTGTTGCCTAACAGCACCCGTGCTGCAAGACTGAGTCCGCATGACTCCAGACCGCAATGCTCCACCAGCACAAAGCCACTGCAACAATGCACCCACACAATTAATGAAAGGAGTACTTAGACTCACCTTCCTCCAGCTCTTCAGTGAGAGCAGAAAAGGGCTAGACCCATTACTATGCAGTCTCCTGCTAATTAAAATTGCCTGTGCCAAATGGGAGGAGTGCACATCCAAAGGAAAAAAAACGGATCATGCGATATGCACAAAAAGAGAGAAAGGACAGCACCTCCAAAATTCATACAATGATCTAATGCCTCTCGGCAAAAATATATATAACTGAACATGAAGTTCTTAGTTTAACATTCTGATCAAACTGTATGAAGCCCACTGCCACGTCACGACAAACCTCGTAGTGGGTCCTGACCAACCCTAACGGAGCAGAGCCGTGCTGCAACCACCGTCACTGCGCCAATGCACCAGCAGGGCAGATGGCCTGTTGCCCCACAGCACCCGTGCTGCAAGACTGAGTCCCCATGACTCCAGACCGCACCGACCCACCAGCACAAAGCCACAGCAACAATGGCCACCACACGGCACAAACACCAAAAATGAAAGGAGTACTGAGACTCATCTTCCTCCAGCTCTTCAGTGAGAGCAGAAAAGGGCTAGACCCATTACTATGCAGTCTCCTGCTAATTAAAATCGCCTGTGCCAAATGGGAAGAGTGCACATCCAAAGGAAAAAAAACAGATCATGCGATATGCACATAAAAAGAGAAAGGACAGCACCTCCAAAATTCATACAATGATCTAATGCCTCTCGGCAAAAATATATATAACTGAACATGAGGTTCTTAGTTTAACATTCTGATCAGACTGTATGAAACCCACTGCCACTTCACCGCAAACCTCGTAGTGGCTTCTGACAAACCCTAACAGAAAAAAGGTACTATATCAGAAGCGTACAGCTGTATACAGTGTAGGGGAAAATTTAAATCTCCGTATATATTTCCGGAGTCACACACAGACGCTCTCTCAGTATGGATTTGATCGTAATAAAAAAAGGCAGAGAAACGGTATTGCATCAGAAGATACCAGCAGTATACGTTGAAGGGGATAATTGAAATCTCCGTATATATTTCCGGAGTCACACACAGACGCTCTCTCAGCATGGATTTGACCGTAATGCAAAAGGCAGAAAAAGGTACTGCATCAGAAACGTACAGCTGTATACAGTGTAGGGGAAATTTGAAATCTCCGTATATATTTCCGGAGTCACACACAGACGCTCACTCAGTATGGATTTGACCATAATAGAAAAGGCAGAAAAACGGTACTGTATCAGAAGATACCAGCTGTATACGGTGAAGGGTAAAATTTAAATCTTCGTATATATTTCCGGAGTCATACTCAGACGCTTTCTGAGTATGGAATTGACCGTAATAAAAACAGCAGAAATACGGTACTGCATCAGAACCGGACAGCTGTATACAGTGCAGGAAAAAATTTAAATCTCCGTATTTATTTCCAGAGTCACACACAGACGCTCTCTCAGTATGGATTTGACCATAATACAAAAGGCAGAAAAAAGGTACTGTATCAGAAGCGGACAGCTGTATACGGTGAAGGGTAAAATTTAAATCTCCGTATATATTTCCGGAGTCACACACAGACGCTCTCTCAGTATTGATTTGACCGTAATAAAAACAGCAGAAATACGGTACTGTATCAGAACCGGACAGCTGCATACGGTGTAGGAAAAAATTTAAATCTCCGTATATACTGTATTTCCGGAGTCACACATAGATAGTCAGCATGTATTTGTCCGTGATACCAGCCGGTACACGGTAGTGTGTGAGGAGCGTACAGCTCTATACGGTGTGGGGAAAAATGAACGCTCGGTAACTGCGCAGAAAAAAAGAATAAAAGTATTAGTGCTGTGTAAAAAGCAGTCTGCACAGCAGTTTACACACAGCAATACAGCTATCAGGCAGCCTAATAACCAGCGCTGCTGCACACAAGAAAATCCTCCCCTGTCACTGCACACTAACTGTACAGCACAATTGCTATCAGCAAAAGCACATAAGAACTTCTCTTTCCAGTCCTAACTCTCTTCCTACTGATAAACAGCGTCAGCAACCTCTCCCTACTGTTAAGATCGGCAGAAGTAAAATGGCGGTCGGCGGTCAGGGCTTTTATAGACACTATGATGCCCCCCAAAGCAAGCCAATCACTGCAATGCCCTTCTCTAAGATGGTGGTGGACGCTTCCCATGTCATCTCTTGCCCACAGTGTACGTCCTTGCTGATTGGCTGAAAAAAGGCGCCTGCAAGCATTCTGGGAAAACCGACTTTGGTGCTTATTTTGCCGAACGCATGGCCAACTTCACGCTTCACGCTATGCCGAGCGAAACCCGACTTAAGCGAAAGTCAGCGACTTATGAATTTGACCGACCTGTTTCACTCAACTCTATTTAACACTTTACTAAACAAAGCAGCAATAACTTTTTTACAAGCCTTACAAAAATTACCTTTTTACTTAGGTTAAGATGTACTGCAGTGAATGAAACTTATTTTTTCTCAATTAGTAGTGAAAAAAATCTGGAGCAAGTTTGCTAATCTCAAAAATAACTTATTTTATTAGGTAGGAAAAACAGTTTTCAAAGTAAAGAAGCAATAGTTTGTCACCAAGACTTCCCAAAATTTAGCCCTCTTTTGGTGATCTGTTTCCTCTTTGTGCATCCTCAAAGTAAGGGTTCGCTCAAAATCACATTGCACTAGCACCAATGTTATTCAATGAGACAGTGTTCAGTTGCAAGTTTTTCCTTAACTGGGAAAAATCACAGCATGCTGGGTATGGGCGCATAAAGCGATCGAGACTCTCCAATGTAAGTAAATTGGTACGATAAAAAAATCAGACAGCACACAGACCATCCATATGGGGTCCAATTTTTACATTTCAAATGTCAAAGAAAAAAAAAAGTTGCAGATAAATGACAGAAACATATTAGATAGAATAGAGAGGTAGATAAATAGATGATAGCTGATAATTTGATCACCTGTTCAAGCAGTAATTTCATCACCTATGCAATACTATGGAAATCCTGAAAACATGACCTGCTGGTGGAACTTGAGAACTGGAGTTGAGAAACACAGCTCTAGTGCCTTTCATGTGGCACTAAAGAGTGTTTAGCCTGGTTTACCTAGTGAATAAATAAATAATTTTATAAAATAATGTGGAATGTCCCTTATTTTTAATAAACTTCAAAAGTAAAGCAGACGGTTGTGGGCTGATATTATCAGGCTGTGAAGATCCATGGTTATTGGGCCCATCTTAACCTAAAAATACCAGCCCCCCAGCCACCCTAGATGTGGCACATCAAATTGAATGCATCAATTCTGGTTCTTCACCTCTGCTCTTCCCTATTGTCCTTGTGCATTGGCAATCGGGGTAATGGGTAATGGTAGTTGGCGTTGATGTCATCTGTGAATTGTCCCAAAACACAGCTGGCATCAAGCCCTGTTGTTGGTAATGGAGAGGTGTATATCAGACACATATTACCAACCCAGTAAGTAAATAAGAAAAACAACACACATACCAAATGTTTTTTTTTAAAAAAGCACTCCAGGACACTTTACCTGGTTCACCAATTTGTTTAAAAGAAAAAAAAGCCATGCAGGTCCAATTGTCAGAATCGAGGAATATCGTGGAAAGCGCTGGACTACATCAGACCTGCATGGGAACTTTGCTTTCTAGTAAATTGGTGAATAAGGGACAGTCACTTGTTTTCATTTTTCTCTTTTTATATCTTTCAAGATTTCATTTGTGGACTACGTCAGATTTCATGGAGTACGTTGGACCTGCGTGGCTTTTTTTTAAAAATAGATTCATGAACCAGAGAGAGTCGGGAGTGTTTTTTATAATAAAATATTTTGGTATGGTGTTTTTTTCTTTTTTACTTATTGGGTTAGTAATGGGGGTGTCTGATTGATACCTCTCCATTACTAACACCAGGGCTTGATGTCAACTGTGTTTTTGGGACTATTCACAGCTGACATCAACCCAAACTACCATTAACCCTATTGCCAATGGGGCAATTGGGAAGAACAAGAGCCAAGACAAAGCACTAGAATTTGCACATCTAATTTGATTACAACATCGGGTCACCATGGCAAAGATTGAGACTCCGCGTCCTGCTGCAGAGTTTTGATCCAAGGGCAGAAGGGCTGTTACCCGTCTGCCAGCTTCCAAAATGCTGCGATCGTGTTCAATCACATCATTTTAGGGGTTAAAGTTCCGGGAGTGGTGCGTGACTGCTCCTGGCACTTAGTGCCAGGTGTCAGCTGTCAGAATCAGGACACCTGGAGGTGATCACCCGCATACAGCTGGTGTGTGCCCAGGGCACAGGGACGTATTATTACGACAACTGTCAGAAAGGGCTTACGCTCTTTAATTTCCAATTTCATAACATGAGAAACTCATAGAACAGAGTTGCCAAAGCATTTATTTACTTTTTTTTTTACCACAAAGTGAAAGCTGTAAAAAAGGACCATAAAAGCAACAGTGGAATTTTTCAAATATACTCCATTAAGATTTTTTTTTCTATTTTAATACTTCTGGATATTATGTGGTTAAATGAATTATGTTAGTAAAAACTCCAACAGATCACACAATAATCAAGCACTCATACAGCTATTTCAACAGAAAAGTGAAAAAAGGCTAGGAGTACAATGAGTTTGGGCACTCAGCCCATAATCTATGTCTGGACCTTTTCCCAATGTACTGTAATGTTGCCAGAGACTACCATTCATTAGACGATGGCCAAAGGTGTGTTCTTTAGGCATCCATCTGGCTGCTATGCATCTGCATTCCATTAATTTAACAATAGCAGGCTGTGATTCCATTTAAAAAAAGCATATACCATGCAGTAAACTTTTTTTTTTTCTTTTTTTCTTACAGTGGCACTCTAAGGTTGATGGATGCGCAGTTATCCATCCTGACTTTGGCCGCTGCTGGACGAATACATTCTGAGCATATGCACCCAACATTGGGACAAGAACGTAATTTGCACATAGCCTTATCTCGTAGAAGAGTATGAAAAATATACATGTAGATCTTTGGAATATGTTGGCTCTATAGTAATAATAGGAACTAAGCTGAAGAAAATAATGGCATTTGTGTTATTATTTCAATTAATAAACCTGTTCAAATACAAAAAAGAGCTGTTCACTTGCTTTCATTTGGAAAAATAGGCATTAAAAGTGTATATAATTGGTATTGTCTTAGTTGTGATTATTTATACTACGAAGCGAACATGTAATTTATCCCACCAGGGAAATTCAATTAGATAAAGCTTTTGGAAACTCATTTTTTTGGTTAATCCTCCTGCCAAAAAGAAATATGAAGTCCAGTCAATAGACCTGATATACCCCAAAATGTTATTAATGGAATTCATCCCACAGAAAATCTAACTCTCATAAAGTATGTAGCAATTACCAAACAACTTAAAGAGAGCGCCATTTCGATTTCTTAACAGTCGTTGTGTGTGGTCTTTTTCCTTAAACCAAATATTTGCTGCTATATTTACTAATAGTATGTTTTAAACAATCCATCAAACACATAATATTTAGTAAATTATTCAGAAATTTATTGAGTTACAAGTGTTCTATTAAAGCTGTGAAGTTAATACAGCATTCTTAATAAATCATTTTTTTCTGTTAAATTACATATATAATAGATGAGGCACAGTCATTACTAATATCTTCAAGAATTGGCCTTAAACATTATTGCCTCAATTAAATATATTAACCCCTCGGCACCATAACTTAGTAATGGCACAATACCTAGCATGAACATAAAAATTTATATCCTTTTACAGCACCAGGAAGTGATTTCCGACATATTAGCATAATGGGACCTTTTCAATTAAATGATGAATTGTACCTCTTTCAGACAATAGAAATTATAATGTAATGTAGATAACATAACTCCAAAGAACTTTTTTGTCTTCATCACTGAAGTGTAGCATTCTTGTATTTAATTTCCATAATATATAGTTTGCATGTTTTAGTACACAATAAAATATATTTTGATGTACATTTACTTTTGTACTTAATTTGAAATGTAAACTGTATATTGCTTTTGAGAAATCTTCACCTCCTTTAAAATGTCCCATATTGTCATACATTTTTTAGGTTCAATTGCTCTATGATCTTTAACCCCTTAACGACCAAGCCATTTTGTAGGTTAAAGACCAGGCCAATTTTTACATTTCTGACCACTGTCTCTTTATGAGGTTATAACTCTGGAACGCTTCAACGGATCTTGGCAATTCTGAGATTGTTTTCTCGAGACATATTGTACTTCATGAAAGTGGTAACATTTCTTCAATATAACTTGCGTTTATTTATGAAATAAACGGAAATATGGCAAAAATTTTGAAAATTTTGCAATTTTCAAACTTTTAATTTTTATGCCATTAAATCAGAGAGATATGTCACAAAAATTAGTTAATAAATAACATTTCCCACATGTCTACTTTACATCAGCACAATTTTGGAACCAAAATTTTTTTTGTTAGGAAGTTATAAGTGTTAAAAGTTGACCAGCAATTTCTCATTTTTCCAACAAAATTTACAAAATCATTTTTTTTCGGGGCCACCTCACATTTGAAGTTAATTTGAGGGGTCAATATGACAGAAAATACCCAAAAGTGACACCATTCTAAAAACTGCACCCCTCAACGTGTTCAAAGCCACATTCAAGAAGTTTATTAACCCTTTAGGTACTTCACAAGAATTGAAGCAATGTGGAAGGAAAAAAATTAACATTTAACTTTTTTTCCCAAAATTTTTCTTTCGACACAATTTTTTAAAATTTTGTCAAGGGTATCAGTAGAAAATGAACCACAATATTTGTTGTACAATTTCTCCTGAGTACATCGATACCCCATGTGTGGGGGTAAACCACTATTTGGGCGCATGGCAGAGCTCGGAAGGGAAGCAGCGCCATTTGACTTTTTTGGCTGGAATTGAGATTGGACGCCATGTCGCATTTGGAGAGTCCCTGTGTGCCTAAACAGTGGAAACCCCCCACAAGTGACCCCATTTTGGAAACTAGACCCCCCAAGTAACTTATCTAAATGTGTTGTGAGAGCTTTTAACCCCCAAGGGCTTCACAGAAGGTTATAACGTAGAGCCGTAAAATTAAAAAATCATGTTTTTTCCACAAATATGATCTTTTCATCCCAATTTTTATTTTCCAAAGGATAAAAGGACCCCAAAAGTTATTGTGCAATTAGTCCTGAGTACGCTGATACCCCATATGTGGGGGTAAACCACTATTTGGGTGCATGGCAGAGCTTGGAAGGGAAGCAGCGCCATTTGACTTTTTTGGCTGGAATTGAGATTGGACGCCATGTCGCATTTGGAGAGTCCCTGTGTGCCTAAACAGTGGAAACCCCCCACAAGTGACCCCATTTTGGAAACTAGACCCCCCAAGTAACTTATCTAAATGTGTAGTGAGAGCTTTGAACCCCCAAGGGCTTCACAGAAGGTTATAACGTAGAGCCGTAAAATTAAAAAATCATATTTTTTCCACAAAAATGATCTTTTCATCCCAATTTTTATTTTCCAAAGGATAAAAGGACCCCAAAAGTTATTGTGCAATTAGTCCTGAGTACGCTGATACCCCATATGTGAGGGTAAACCACTATTTGGGTGCATGGCAGAGCTCGGAAGGGAAGCAGCGCCATTTGACTTTTTTGGCTGGAATTGAGATTGGACGCCATGTCGTATTTGGAGAGACCCTGTGTGCCTAAACAGTGGATACCCCCCACAAGTAACCCCATTTTGGAAACTAGACCCCCCAAGGAACTTATCTAGATGTGTGGTGAGAGCTTTGAACCCCCAAGGGCTTCACAGAAGGTTATAACGTAGAGCTGTAAAATTAAAAAATCATATCTTTTCCACTAAAATGATCTTTCCACCCCAATTTTTATTTTCCAAAGGGTAAAAGGACCCCAAAAGTTATTGTGCAATTTGTCCTGAGTACGCTGATACCCCATATGTGGGGGTAAACCACTATTTGGGCGCATGGCAGAGCTTGGAAGGGAAGCAGCGCCATTTGACTTTTTTGGCTGGGATTGAGATTGGACGCCATGTCGCATTTGGAGAGTCCCTGTGTGCCTAAACAGTGGAAACCCCCCACAAGTGACCCCATTTTGGAAACTAGACCCCCCAAGGAACTTATCTAGATGTGTGGTGAAAGCTTTGAACCCCCAAGGGCTTCACAGAAGGTTATAACGTAGAGCAGTAAAATTAAAAAATCATATCTTTTCCACAAAAATGATCTTTCCACCCCCAATTGTTATTTTCCAAAGGGTAACAGGACCCCAAAAGTTATTGTGCAATTTGTACTGAGTATGCTGATACCCCATATGTGGGGGTAAACCACTATTTTGACGCATGGCAGAGCTGGAAAGGGAAGGAGCGCCTTTTTCAAATGCAGATTTTGATGGAATGGTCTGCGGGTGTCATGTCACGTTTGGAGAGCCCCTGATGTGCCTAAACAGTAGAAACCCCCACAAGTGACTCCATTTTGGAAACTAGACCCCCCAAGGAACTTATCTAGATGTGTGGTGAGCACTTTGAACCCCCAAGTGCTTCACAGAAGTTTATAACGTAGAGCCGTGAAAATAAAAATATCATATTTTTTTCCACAAAAATAATCTTTTTGCCCCCAAATTTTTATTTTTATAAGGGTAACAGGAGAAATAGGACCCCAAAAGCTATTGTGCAATTTGTCCTGAGTACGCTGATATCCCATATGTGGGGGGAACCACTATTTTGACGCATGGCAGAGCTCGGAAGGGAAGGAGCACCGTTTTTAAATGCAGACTTTGATGGAATGGTCTGCGGGTGTCATGTCGCGCTTGGAGAGCCCCTGATGTGCCTAAACAGTAGAAACCCCCCACAAATGACCCCATTTTGCAAACTAGACCCCCAAGGAACTTATCTAGATGTGTGGTCAGCACTTTGAACCCCCAAGGGCTTCACAGAAGTTTATAATGTAGAGCCGTGAAAATAAAAAAATCATATTTTTTTCCACAAAAATGACCTTTTTGCCCCAAATTTTTATTTTTCTAAGGGTAACAGGAGAAATAGGACCCCAAAAGCTATTGTGCATTTTGTCCTGAGTACGCTGATACCCCATATGTGGGGGGGAACCACTGTGATCGCCTTACTGCGATCTTTGGGAGGCACAATGAACAAATCCACAAAAGGTGAAGAATTGGTTTTCTTTTTTACGCCGTTCCTCGTGCGGTATTAGTGATTAGGCGACTTTATTCCTCGGATCGGTGCGATTACAGTGATACCAGATTTACACCCTTTTTTCATGTTTAGCTTCTGTCACACACTAAAAGATGCTTTTTCTTGGAATAATTTTTTGTAAGAAATTTTTGCATCGCCGTATTTTGAGAGCTATAATTTTTCCATATTTCGGCCAACAGAGTTATCTGTGGGCTTATTTTTTGCGGGACGAGCTGACGTTTTTATTGGGACCATATTCAGGCACATAACGTTTTTTGATTGTTTCCCATTCCGATTTTTGTGGAATCAGAATGAACAAAAACCAGCAATTCAGGAATTGTTTTTTTTTTTTTTTTTTTCCCTCCATTCCGTGTGTGGTAACACGGCGATTCCTCCTTTATATATATTTTTTATGTTTTGGCGTTTTTTACACAATAAAAAATTTTATAGAAAAAATAATTATTTTTGCATCAGTTTATTCCGCGAGCTATAACTTTTTTATTTTTTCGCTGATGATGCTGTATAGCGGCTTGTTTTTTGCGGGACAAGATGACATTTTCAGCGCTACCATGATTATTTATATCTGACTTTTTGATCGCGTGTTATTGCACTTTTTCCAAGCGGTATAATGATACCGCTTGGAAAAAGTATAATTTACTACTTTTTTGTGTTTTTTTACGACTTTCACTGAAAGGGTTAACTATGGTTACGCTTTTATAGATGGGATTTTTACGGACGTGGCGATATCTAACATGTGTATGTTTTTTGTTTTTTATTTTTTTTATTACATAAAAATGTGTATTTTTTAGGGGATTTTTTTTTTAATTATTTTTTAATATTTTTTTTACAATTTTTTTTAAAAAATGATTTTTTTTAACTTGTCCCTTTATGGGACTTTCACTTTTTTTACTTTTTATTGCAGTTACAATGCATTGCAATGCTCCAGCATTGCAATGCATTGTACCTATGGTGAAAGCTGCTGTGAGCATGATCACAGCAGTTTTCTGTAGCTAATGACCCGGAGGTTGTCATGACAACCCCCGGGTCATCAATGCAGAGATCGGGCCCTGCAAATACATTGCAGGGTGCCGATCTGAGGCAGAGGGAGCTCCCGACCCTCTGCCTCCCCCCCTGAGCTCTGCGATCGCGCTCGATCGCAGCAGTCAGGGGGTTAACAGCCAGGGGCGGTGGGGGCTCCGCTCCTGGCTGTCAGTGCAGGAAGCCTGGCCACTGCAACGCCGGCTCCTGCACTGATCGCACTGGAGAAGCTGAAATTTCAGCTTCTCCTGCACGATCGCTGCTGTGTTTGGTCAGTCAGATTGACTGACCAAGCACAGTGCTGTAGGTGCGGGGATCGACGGCAAAGGTCCCCGCACCGCTTGCCGTGCCTGTCAGCTGTCTGTGACAGCTGTCGGCACTGATCTACCACTGCGTATTTACACGCAGTGGTAGATCAAAGCCATGACGTGCAGAGTCCGTCCTGGTGCCGGAACTGACACCTTGCCATGACGGACTCTGCACGTCAGTGGACATTAAGGGGTTAAATAAAATCTAATGTGATTTACAACATTGATTGCATACACTATGTGCACAATTATTAGGCAATTTGTATTTTTGATAATTCATTTTATTATTGAACAACTAAATACACCTGAAACCTGAATATTTAAGAAAGTAAAATTGAGTTTTTTCTTTCTTAGGAGAATATCTATGTATTGGGAAACTATTATTGTGCAGAATTATTGTGCAACCAAATGAAAAACGTAAAGTTTCCCACCTCAATTTTTTATGTTCATTTGTAAAGTCAGAATAGTAACCAAAAAACTCAAAATGTATAAATATATATTTCTGACATTTAAATAAAAAATCTGCCACTCTTCTTTTCAATCACATTCATAAGCCTTCCATTCATTTTTTAATTTATAGATGATCAACTTTTTGAGCAGCACCAACCACAGCCCTCCAGACGTGTACTGTTTTTCTTCATTTTAAATCTTCCATATAAGAAGGGCCCGCAAGTATTCAATAGTGTTTAGATCAGGTGAGGAAGAGGTCTTTGTGCCATTATTCTTTCATCTTTAAGGCATTTACTGGCTAGCCAAGCAGTGGAGTACTTTGATGCATGCGATAGAACATTGTTCTGCATAAAAACCAAGGTTTTCTGGAGCGATTCAGACTTTTTCCTGTAGCACTGCTTAAAAAGTGTTTTCTAAAAACCGGGCAGTTGGTTTTAGAGCTGATTTGGGGTCCATTTTCAACAGAAAATGATTCAACAACCTCATCTTTAATAATACCAGCACATAGCAGTACCCCTCCTCCTTCTTGTTGGCATCTGAATTAAAGATGAGACCTGTGCCCATTACAGATCCAGCCACAGGCCCATCCATTGGTCTGTCTCATCTCATCAGTCCATAAAACCTTTTAAAGTTCAGATATCTAATATTTCTTGGCCCATTCTTGAGATTGAATTTGTGTCTTGTTCAGTAGTCATCTGGTTTCAGCCTGCCTTAACTTGGCCATTTCTCTGAGCATTAAAATCTTTGTTCTTCTGGGTACTCCAGGGAGGTTACAGTTCTGGAATATGACAGCACTTGATGATAAGACATTCCTGGCCATTTCACATTTGATTATTCTAAAATCTTTAGCAGCTATTGTCCTTCTTTTTTCCTTAACAGAATTTTGCAACAACACTTTTAATGGTTATGGGAACATGTTCCAATATCTTATCAATTTGCTGCATTCTTTTTTAAGATGTTCAACAATTTTTGACTTTTTCAGAATCTGTCAAATCTCATTTTGGCTCATTTTGCCTGATGAAAATAAGCTTCCTAATATTTATGCACACACTAATTAAGGGCCACACCTCCCTCAATACTAGTGTTCAGCATTCCGATACTGCAAATATCGGGTATCGGCCGATATTCGCAATATCGGAATTCCGATACTGAGTTCCGATACTTTTTGCATATCGAATACCGGAATCGGAAGTTCCCATGAGCCAGTTTGATTTGATTCAGCCAATGAGGAATCCTAATAAGTGTGGGCACATCCTGTTAGGCATGTAGGCATGTTAACTAATGGCATGGCTGTGATTGACTGCTGAAATCATGTCATGATGCACTATAAAAGCCACCGCCGCCATTTTGGGTTCACTCTGCTGTGAATTCAGTTAGGCACAGGACGCTGCTCTTCTGACTTTGAGGGACAGTTAGAGATTGCAATTTGCTATATTGTGCTTTACCCAGGCTACTTTATCAACCGCTGTGTAAAGCGTTCTTTTGCCTTGCATTGCTGTTCACAGCTGTCTGCAAGGTCTGTGTGTGTGAGTGCAGCTCATGCTGTAGAGTGTTCTGCAGCCATCTCTGATTGTATTTCGCTCAGCGTGCGTCACTGCCTCATACTTTTTTTGTTTGTTTTATTGCTGCGTGCTCATTTTTACTGATCTCTCCTATTAGTGTGCTTCCATCCGTATCCATCTACATTGGTTGCAAACACTATATAGGAGTAGATAGCGGAGCCTTTCTGCAGCCTTTCATTGGTAGTGCACAGTTCTCTGCACTGTTCATGGCTGTCTGTGAGGTCTCTGTGTGTGAGTGCAGCTCACGCTGTAGTGTGTTCTGCATCTACCTCTGGTTGTAGTCCGCTCACCGTGCGTCACTGCCTCATACATTGTCCTTTTTTTTCTGTAGTGCTGCTTATTTTTCCTGAATTTCTCCTATTAGTGTGCTTCCATCCGTATCCAGCGAGATTGGTTGCAAACGCTACATAGGAGTACATAGAGGAGCCTTTCTGCTGGCTTGTGCCCTGCAGCACCAGCCAGATTAGTATTAGCCTAATTTTTGTAGCCTCATCTATTGCATTGTAGGTTACATTCCTGCATTGTAATAGCTACAAAAAGTTTGTGATACTATCTATCGCTTTTATATCTTTTGTCACAAGTCACACAACCTTATTTTTTGTTTGTGAAAACCAAAAAATAAAATAAAGTTCACCAAACACTCCACTTTACAGTTATGTTGGCCACATTAGCTCACATTAAAGTGTAGTCCACACTTCATAAAATTTGTGTTTCTTATACCTGTTAGCAGCTGTTCAGGAATAAGCACACTAAGCCCTTAGTACTTTTCTGCCTATCTTTATCAGTCTACCAAGATGAAGAAAGCAGGGAGTAAGGCACGTGGTCGTGGGCGTGGAGTTTCAGCAGGGAGAGGACGTGGGGATTCTGTGCCTGCTGCGGGTAACAGTCACTCAGCATCCCCCAGTTTTAGCAGGGAACGTGTTGTGTTTTGGTAGCTGAGGAGAAAAAGCAAATACGACAATACACCAGAGAGGCTGGAACCTATTGAATTGCAGTAACCTGAACTAACCACACAACTAGAGGTAGCCGTGGAGCGTTCCTACGTTGATCCTAGACGCCTCTTCACAGCCTAAGAGATAACTACACCTAAAGGCAGAAAGAGGAAAGCTATCTGCCCCGGAGCAGATCCCCAAAGAAAATAGGAAGCCCCCAAACATGTAATGGCGGTTAGACAAGAAGAAGCACGGTCACAGACAGAAAATAGAATGAGCAAACGATGGGGCCCAATCTGTCTAGACAGAAAAGTACAGGAAAAGATTCTCACTGCAATCCAAAAAAACCCCTAAAAAATACCAACTCTTCTGATTGCAAAAACACCTGAGATCACACGATCTCTACCACCTAAATCAGATCTCTGGTGTAACAAAACTAAGCCGCAGCCACTGAAAAAACAGGAAAAAGCAAATGAACAAATAACAGTGGCTTCAGATAAACTGAGAGGAGCACAGGCCCCCAGGAGGGGACCCAGCTGACCTCCACAGAAGTGCAGGGAACTATGCAAAAAGCAAGCACAAAAATAAAAGCAGAAAATATCTTATCTGAAAGCAGAAGATGCAGGCAAGACTCAGCAAACTTCCAAATGAACCAGGAACCACAATTGAGACAAGAACAATTGATCACCGGCAACCATCATGGGAGGGAACCTCCCTTATATCAGACCAGTCAGTGATCCCAGATTGCCATTCCTCGCTGAAAGGTTCAGTACTGTCTGTAACCACCAGAGGGAGCCTCTGCTCAGAAACCATCTATAGCACATTCATAACAGGAACGGTCCTTTATGCTCAGCTTTGCTGGAGCTCGCGGTACCCCACTGCTGCGGAACGACCAAATTGTAGCCGTTATTGGATGAATGGCAGATAACGCATCGACTTCAGTTACTTCCACATCCTCTCAGGCCCAGATCACTGAAGAGCAACCATCTGTTTCTTCACCACCACCTGCCAAATTGCCCAGGCAGTCAGAGAGCTCTGGACAGGAGCCATCTCAACTTCTGTTCTCTGAATCTCTTGGCTTGGAAATAGGGGGCCAGCCAAGCAGCATTCTCGAATGTGAAGAAGAGGGAGTATGCAGTGATGCACAACTGCTTTGTCTCTGTGAATCTGATGAGGCTGGTGGGCCAGTGCCTATGGTCAGCACACCTCAGTACGAATCTGATGATGAGACTCAGGTGCCACTTTCTGGTGCGTACTGTGCTGGTGAGACTACCAAGGAGAAGCAGGTGTTTGAAGAGGGTATTGTAAATCATGAGGTCCTTGACCCATCATGGTGTGAGGAACAGGAAGGTGGTGGGAGCAGCTCTGAGGAAGAGATTCCCCGAACGGCCAAAACAGGAGGGAGAGGGAGGGGAAGACTCGGTTGCCTGTAGCCTCCACTTCGCCACCCATTAGGAGCATTCATCTTCCAAAACCCAAAATGGGCGCTCCCAGGACTTGCAGTGAGGGGGCCTTTTTTGAAACAGTTGCAGATGACATTTGCTTTGTCAAATGCAAGCTGTGTAATCAGAAAGTCAAAAGAGGTAAGAATGTCAGCAACCTCAATACCACAAATATGTGGAAACATGTGCGGACCAAGCACGTGGTGGAGTTACAAAGACACACTGAAGACATAGGCCAACCTACAGAACCACCTACCACCTCTTCAGCTCTTGTTGTAGCCTCTTCCTCCAGCTCACACACAGCTGGTTCGGCTTCCTCACAGGATCGCCATGGAAGAACTTCTAGCACTGTTGTACAGAGACCCAGTGTAATTCCACACACAGCACCACATTCCCTGTCATCCTCACAGTCCCAGGCCACTCTACAGCCATCGGTAGCACAGGCATGGGAGAAAAGGCGGCCATACTCGGCAAACCATCCCCGAGCACAGGCTCTGAATACTGGCATTGCAAAACTCCTGTCCCTTGAAATGCTGTCATTCAGGCTTGTGGAGACTGACACCTTCCGTAACTTCATGGCATTGGCAGTCCCAAAATACAACGTGCCCAGCCGCTTTTATTTCAGCAGGCAAGCCGTCCCTGCCCTGCAAAAGCATGTGGAGGGAAAAATTAAACATGCGCTACTAAACGCCGTCAGTAGCAAGGTCCACCTGACCAACGATGCATGGACCAGTAACCATGGATAAGGATGATACCTTTCCCTCACTGCCCATTAGGTAAATGTTGTGGAGCCGGGTACAGATCTTGAGAGTGGCGCTGTATGTGTTCTGCCAACTCCAAGGATTGCAGGAATCCAGTCTGTACATCCTCATACTCCAGTTCCTCTGATTCAGCGCTGCAGGAGCCGTCACGGTCTACCTCCACATGGACCCGTGAACGCTTACCTGTTATGACCGATATGAACACAGCCATGGCCAAACGTCAACAAGCCGTATTGAAATTTTTTTCTATGGGGAATCGAAGCCACACAGCGCAGTAGCTCTGGAATGCTATCAAGCAGGAGAGCGACGTGTGGTTTGTGCCAGCGAATCTCCAGCAAGGCATGGCAGTGTTTGACAATGGCCGAAATCTCGTGGCAGCTCTGGGCCTAGGCAACCTCACTCACATCCCATGTCTGGTACATGTGCTCAACTTGGTCGTGCAGGCTTTTTTGAGGGACTATCCAGATCTTGATGCACTGCTGCACAAGGTCCGCATAGAGTGTGCTCACTTGTGGCGTTCCAGCATGGCAAAATCACGCATTGCAGCTCTGCAGCGCCGATTCTGCCTTCCAGAACATCGCATCATATGTGACCAACCCACCAGGTGGAATTCAAAGTTACATATGTTGGAGCGGTTTGTGTGAGCAGCAGGCAGCAGTAATGGAGTACCAGCTGCATCAGGCGCAAACAAGTCGCACTGCTCGCCGTTCACACTTCACCACCACTGAGTGGGCCTCTATGAAGGACATCTGCCACGTTTTGCGTGCCTTCAATGATTCCACGTGGATGGCGAGTGCAGATGATGCACTAGTCAGCATGACTGTCCCCCTTATCTGCCTGCTTGAAAAAAAACACTGCAAGCACTAAGGGAGGAGGTTGTGGAGGTGGAGGATGATGAGTCACAAATGCCATCTGCTTCTGGACAGTCTGCGCAACGTGGTTCCTCACAAAGGCCTAGGCAGGGGACACTTTGTGAGGAGGAGGATGAGGAGGAGTCAATGGAGGAGGAAGACATCTGTCCAGAGGAGGGAGGTACACAATGCTCTAGGTGTCAGTATGTAGAGCGAGGGTGGGGTGATGCAGAGCAGGCAGAGAAGACGCTTCAAGCAGGGGACAGCGTTTCTTGGCCAGTTGGGAGTCTGCAGCACATGGTTGATTTCATGCTGCAGTGCCTGAGAAATGATCGCCGCATCGCCCACATTTTCAACACGGCTGATTATTGGGTGTACACCCTCCTAGATCCTCGCTACCGGGACAACTTACAAAGCCTCATAACACCGTTGAACCGGGAGCGTAAAATGCAGGAGTACCAAGACACACTGGTGCATTCCATCATGTTCTCCTTTCCACCCGAGAGCAGTGCTGCTAGTGCTTTTCAATGCAGCTCTGTGCGTCGAGGCACTGGAGGAAGCTCTGCACAAAGAGGGAGCAGAAGCAGCGCCTCTGCACAAGGCAAGACCAGTATGGCCAAAATGATGCAAAGTTTTGTGTCCCCGCCACAAAAGTCAACACCATCACAGACGGCTCCAGTCAGCAGGAAGCAACGTTTCCATCAGATGGTGACAGACTACATGTCTTGCCCTCTCAGTGTACTCCCAGACGACTCTTCCCCCTTCAAGGTTTGGATCTCTAAGCTGGATACATGGCCAGAGCTTAGCCAGTATGCATTGGAGGTGCTGGCTTGCCCTGCTGCTAGTGTATTATCGGAACGCGTCTTTAGTGCCGCAGGTGGTACACTAACAGACCGTCGCATGCGACTATCCACCGATAACGTTGACTGGCTTACTTTTCTGAAAATGAACTAGGCCTGGATCTCACAGTAATTTGCCTGTCCTCTTTCAGATTTAATAATTGGTTGGCAACAGTATCCAAATCTCCTGTTGTGTTCATGTTTCTACCACCTGAACTGTAATTACTGGGCTCCAACACTTCCAGTTGCTGCTCAGAAGTGCCATCTGCCATCAGAGATAAACACTAGCTCCTGTGTTAGTGGGGTTCAGTAATGTCTGCTGCTCCCCTGCTGTGTGTCCGGCAATGTCTCATGTTCCCTCCACATTGATACAATATCAGATATTAAACTTGCTCAAATTAGGCCTCAACCTACTCCATGATTGACCCTGGGCTCCAACACTTCTAGTTGCTGCTCAGAAGTGCCGTCTGCACAGAGAAAAACACTAGCTCCTGTGTTAGTGGGGTTCAGTAATGTCCACTGCTCCCTTGCTGTGTGTCTGGCAATGTCTCCTGCTCCCTCCACATTGACACAATATCAGATATTAAACTTGCTCAAATTAGGCCTCAGCCTACACCCTGATTGACCCTGGGCTCCAACACTGCCAGTTGCTGCTCAGAAATGCCGTCTGCACAGTCAACATATGCTCCAGTGTTATTGGGGTTCCGTAATGTCAGCTGATACCCAGCTGTGTGTCCGGCAATGTCTCCTGCTCTGTCCACACTCAGACAACTACAGATTTTAAACTTGCTACAATTAGGCCTCTGGCTATACTCAGTTTCTACTGTAA
Organism: Oophaga sylvatica; assembly: GCA_033576555.1. Taxonomy (NCBI): domain Eukaryota; kingdom Metazoa; phylum Chordata; class Amphibia; order Anura; family Dendrobatidae; genus Oophaga; species Oophaga sylvatica. The sequence continues at coordinate 385,035,467 of JARQOD010000005.1, forward strand.
TCCCTGGGCTCCAAAACCGCCAGTTGCTGCTCAGAAGTGCCGTCTGCACAGTCAACATATGCTCCAGTGTTATTGGGGTTCAGTAATGTCAGCTGATCCCCAGCTGTGTGTCCGGCAATGTCTCCTGCTCTGTCCACACTCAGACAACTACAGATTTTAAAGTTGCTCCAATTAGGCCTCTGGCTACACTCAGTTTCTACTGTAATCCCTGGGCTTCAACACCGCCAGTTGCTGCTCAGAAATTCCATCTGCACAGTCAACATATGCTCCAGTATTATTGGGGTTCAGTAATGTCAGCTGATCCCCAGCTGTGTGTCTGGCAATGTCTCCTGCTCCCTCCACATTGACACAATATCAGATATTAAACTTGCTCAAATTAGGCCTCAGCCTACTCCATGATTTACCCTGGGCTCCAACACTTCCAGTTGCTGCTCAGAAGTGCGGTTTGCACAGAGAATAACACTAGCTCCTGTGTTAGTGGGGTTCAGTAATGTCCGCTGCTCCCCTGCTGTGTGTCCGGCAATGTCTCCTGCTCCCTCCACATTGACACAATATCAGATATTAAATTTGCTCAAATTAGGCCTCAGCCTACACCCTGATTGACCCTGGGCTCCAACACTGCCAGTTTCTGCTCAGAAGTGCCGTCTGCACAGTCAACATATGCTCCAGTGTTATTGGGGTTCAGTAATGTCAGCTGATCCCCAACTGTGTGTCCAGCAATATCTCCTGCTCTGTCCACACTCAGACAACTACAAATTTTAAACTTGTTCCATTTAGGCCTCTGGCTTCACTCAGTTTCTACTGTAATCCCTGGGCTCCAAAACCGCCAGTTGCTGCTCAGAAGTGCCGTCTGCACAATCAACATATGCTCCAGTGTTATTGGGGTTCAGCAATGTCAGCTGATCCCCAGCTGTGTGTCCGGCAATGTCTCCTGCTCTGTCCACACTTAGACAACTACAGATTTTAAACTTGCTCCATTTAGGCCTCTGGCTTCACTCAGTTTCTACTGCAATCCCTTGGCTCCAAAACCGCCAGTTGCTGCTCAGAAGTGCCGTCTGCACAGTCAACATATGCTCCAGTGTTATTGGGGTTCAGTAATGTCAGCTGATCCCCAGCTGTGTGTCCAGCAATGTCTCCTGCTCTGTCCACACTCAGACAACTACAGATTTTAAACTTGCTCCAATTAGGCCTCTGGCTACACTCAGTTTCTACTGTAATTCCTGGGCTCCAACACCACCAGTTGCTGCTCAGAAGTGTCTTTGGCACGGGTACTCCCTCCTGCTCATCCTGGTTCCAGCACGCCAGCTGTTTCCGGGTAGTGTCAGCGTCACTTTGCCTCCAATGCGTTGTCCTGTCGTGTTGCGGTCGGGTTAGCCGTGTCTATGGTGCCTGCAGTTTAGGTGCTTCCTATGTGGGCTGCGGGATCTGGCAATAAAGGCTGTTTCCGTTGTGCCAATAGGACAAGCACCCCCTGTAGAACTGTGGGTTTTGGTAACTGCGACCAGCTAGCGGCCTTGTAACTTTGTTTTTCATGGTACCTTCTGCTACCCATCCGGGTTCCAGTACTGTCAGCTGGTTCTTGGCAGTGCCTTTGGCTTAGGTGCCTCCTTCTCAGTATCCAAGTTACAGCAACGTCTGCTGGTCCTTGGTAGTGCTTTCTAGCACAGGTACCTCCTGCTTACTAAACGTGTTCCAGTACCGTCATCTTGTCCCCGAAAGTGCCATTGGCTCTTGTTCCTTCTGCTGCCCCTCGGGGTTTCAGCACGCCAGCTGTTTCCGGGTAGTGTCAACGTCACTTTGCCTCCAATACTTTGTCCTGTCGTGTTGCGGTCTGGTTAGCCGAGTCTATGGTGCCTGCAGTTTAGATGCTTCCTATGTGGGCTGCGGGATCTGGCAATAAAGGCTTTTTCCGTAGTGCCAATAGGACAAGCACCCCCTGTAGGACTGTGGGTTTCGGTAACTGCGACCAGCTCGCGGCCTTGCGACTTTATTTTTCATGGGTACCTTCTGCTACCAATCCGGGTTCCAGTACCGTCAGCTGGTTCTCGACAGGACCTTTGGCTTAGGTGCCTCCATCTCGGTATCCGAGTTCCAGCAACGTCTGCTGGTCCTTGGTAGTGCTTTCTAGCACAGGTACCTCCTGCTTAGTAACCGTGTCCCTGTCAGGATCCCATTTGGGTTGGAGCCGATGTTACTGCAAACACTAGGGGAAGCAGAGGCAGGTAACGTAGTCAGGTGGCAGCCGGAGGTCGGTACACAGGAGAGCAGTGTTTGTAGCAGAGGAGCAGGCAGATAACGTAGTCAGGTGGCAGCCGGAGGTAGGTACACAGGAAAGGCAGTATTTGTAGCAGAGGAGCAGGCAGATAAAGTAGTCAGATGGCAGCCGGAGGTCAGTTCACAGGAAAGCAGTGTTTGTAGCAGCAGGAACAGCAGGAGAAAGAGCTTGACTAAAGGCTGGAAGCACAATAATCTCGCAATGACACACCCACAGGGCCAGGTTTATATAGGGTGTGTAATTGGCAATCAGAGGCCCAATCAAGAGAGCACTAGGTGTAGCCAATCAGGAAGAACAGTCAATGGTATCTGGGTTCAGCAAGGAACTTTGCAGCCAGCAGAATAGCTCAAATGGTAGAGCTGCTGGCCAGTGGACAAGAGGTACTGGGTTCGACTCCTGACAGTACTCCCCTCCTTCCAGGATGGCCTCTGGACATCTCAGGAGCTGGCTTATCCGGGTACCTTTGATGAAAGGCTCTTGTTAGTTTAGGAGCATGGATGTTGTCCCTTGGTTCCCATGAATTTTCCTCTGGTCCGTAACCCTTCCACTGCACCAGATACTGCAGTTTACCTCTGAATTTTCGGGAGTCCAGAATCTTATCCACAATGTATTCTTCTTCACCACGGATCCTTTCTGGTGGAGGAGGTGGCTGAATTCTTCCTGGAAACGGGTTTTCACAGAAGGGTTTGAGCAAGGATATGTGAAACACTGGATGAATCTTTAGGTTGTTGGGAAGTTTTAAACGAAAAGCAACCTGGTTAATTTTTGCAGAAATTTGAAAAGGTCCAATGAATTTCTGACCCAATTTGGAGGATGGCACATGTGTCTTAAGGTTTTTAGTGGACAGCCAAACTTTGTCTCCAACCTGAAGAGCAGGGGGCACTCTCCGATGTTTATCTGCTGCTTCCTTATATTCTTCCTGGGTCTTGAGCAATATCTCTGATAATTCCTTCTGGGATTCCTGTAATTTTGTAAGCCTGTCATTAACAGCAGGAATGGGAGTGTTCACTGGCAGATTAGGGATAAATACTGGATGTACTCCATAATTAGCAAAAAATGGGGTTTGAGATGTAGCGCTATGTATGGAGTTGTTGTAGGCAAACTCTGCTGTTGGTAAATAGTCCACCCAGTCATCCTGAAGATAGGAAATGAAGCAACGGAGGTATTGCTCCAAAGTCTGGTTCGTTCTCTCCGTCTGGCCATTGGACTGAAGATGGAAAGCGGTAGAAAGATTCACCGTGACTCCCAAGGCTGTACAGAAACTCTTCCAAAATTTTGACGTAAACTGAATGCCTCTGTCAGACACCACGCTGTCAGGAATTCCATGTAACCTAAATACCTCTTTGATCATCAGTTCTGCAGTTTTTTCAGCAGTAGGAATTCCTTCAGTTGGAATAAAGTGGGCCATTTTTGTGAGTCGGTCCACTATGACAAGGATGACGGTCATCTGTTTGGAAGGGGGTAGTTCCACAATAAAATCCATGGAAATAGATCCCCAAGGCCTGGATGGAACTGGGAGTGGTTGCAAGAGTCCTAGAGGAGACGATCGTGGGGTCTTGTTTCGTGCGCATGTTAAACAGGTTGAAACATATTTCCTCACGTCCTTCCTACAATTAGGCCACCAAAAGAAACGAAGTAGTAAGTCTTGTGTTTTTGCAACTCCAGGATGTCCTGCCAGTTTAGAATCATGGACACTTTTGAGGACTTCAAGGCGAGAAGATTCAGGTACATATATTTGGTGTTTCTGCATCCAAAACCCCTCTTTGAATGAAAGATCGACGTCTTCCGAAGGATGGTTAAGGAAAGAGTCCTCTTGATATCCATCTTTAATTCTATTACCTAGTCCTCTAGAGTGCAATATTCCCAAAAAATTTTTAGGGCCTAGAATTGTATCATCATTACTAGACCTCTCCTGAGGTTCCGAACACATCCTGGACAGGGCGTCAGCCTTGCCATTTCTTGAACCAGGCCGGTAAGAGATTATAAAATTGAATCTTGAGAAAAATAAGGCCCATCGTGCTTGTCTTGCAGACAATCTTTTTGCTGTACGGAGGAATTCAAGATTCTTGTGGTCCGTGAGGACAGTCACAGGGTGATTGGCACCTTCCAGAAGATGTCTCCACTCGGAGAAGGCAACTTTAATGGCTAACAGTTCTTTATTACCAATGTCGTAGTTCTTTTCTGCAGATGACATGGTGTGGGAAAGAAACGCACATGGGTGAAGTTGCATCTTGTCCCCAACTCGCTGAGACAGAATGGCTCCCACTGCAGAGTCCGAGGCGTCCACTTCGACAGTAAATGGCAATTCAGGATTTGGGTGTACTAACAATGGAGCAGACGTAAAAAGAGTTTTCAACTTGTCAAAAGCCTCCTGTGCCTCCGGAGACCAGAAAAATGCTTTGGTCTTTTTTGTTAGTGTAGTAATTGGTAGTATGATCCGTGAAAAGTTCTTTATAAATTTTCGGTAAAATTTGCAAATCCTATGAAACGCTGGACGTCTTTTAAATTTCTTGGAACAGGCCAGTCCACTACAGCATTGATTTTGCCAGGATCCATGCTCAGACCTTCTGGGGAGATGATATATCCCAGAAATTGGATACTGGTTTGTTCAAACTCACATTTTTCAAGTTTAATGTAGAGATGGTTCTCCTGTAGTCGTTCCAAGACTAACTGGACGTGCCTGCGATGCTCTTCCAAGGTGTCTGAAAATATAAGAATGTCATCGAGATAAGCCACAACGAATTGGTCCAAGAAATCTCGAAATACATCATTAATAAAATGTTGAAAGGTGGCTGGGGCATTGCTAAGGCCAAAGGTCATAACAAGAGATTCAAAATGTCCATATCTCGTTCTGAAGGCGGTCTTCCACTCATCTCCTGGGCGAATCCGTATGAGGTTGTAAGCCCCTCTAAGATCCAGCTTCGTAAAGATTTTCGCAGAACGGAGTCTCTCAAATAGTTCAGGAATCAAGGGTAGCGGGTACGATTCTTGACAGTGATATTATTCATCTCTCTGTAGTCAATACATGGCCGCAGAGTGGAGTCTTTCTTTTCAACAAAGAACAGGGGTGCCCCAGCTGGAGATGTGGAAGGTCGAATAAAGCCTTTCTCTAAATTTTCATCCAGGAACTTTCTTAATACCTTCAATTCAGGTTCGGAAAGATTGTAAATCCGTCCAAATGGAATGGTTGCTCCTGGCAGCAATTCAATGGGACAGTCGTAAGGACGGTGAGGAGGTAATTGATCTGCTTTCTTCTTACTGCAGACATCAGAGAACTGCTGATATTGAGGTGGTAGTTTCTCTTCCTTCTCATGCGAAATCTCAGAGATTTGGACTTGTTGGAGAACAGGGGGTTCCTTATGACAATTATTCTTACAGTAGTCAGATGGAAAGGTGATGGTCCTTGATGCCCAGTTGATAGAAGGGTTATGGACTGAAAACCAGGGGATCCCTAGAATAACCGGAAATTTCGGAGATGAAATAAGGAGGAAACTGACAGCTTCATGATGATCCGGGTCGATACAAATCTCCAGTTCGATTGTCTCATGCGTGACAGGTCCAGAAGACAAAGGTGATCCATCCACAGTTTCCATTTCAATTGGTGTGGATTTGGTCCTACTGGAAATATTATTATCACGTGTAAATTTTAAGTCCATAAAATTTCCTCCTGCTCCCGAATCCAACAGGGCAGAGCATAGTATTTTTTGGGTGCCCATTACAACCTGAATGGGGTTTACAAAATGAGATGATGTGGTATGTATTTTGTCTATTTCTGGCGTTACTGATGAGATAGTCTGCAAGATGGAATCCGACTGCTGAGAAAGGTCCGTATTGCTGGCAGACCTGTTGTTGGTAAAGGCTATAGTCCTTTTGTTAGGACAGTTGATGGCATAGTGTCCAGGGTCCCCACAATAGAGGCAGAGATGTTCTGCACGTCGCCTCTCCTTCTCCTGTGCAGAGAGTGGTCTTCGGATGACGTCGATCTGCATCGGTTCAGACACGCCTTGCGTCTTTTCTTGGTGGTCTGATGCTGAAAATGAGAAGCCAGGGCTATTCCCAAGTGCTCGCAGTCTCTCCTTTCTCCTTTCAGTAAGTCTCTGGTCAATCCGGATACATAGTTGAATAAAGTCCTCCAAATGGTCAGGGGTCTCAACCCTGGCAAGCTCGTCTTTCACTGGTTCTGATAACCCTCGTCGAAATTGACTTCTCTGGGCCGCTGGATTCCAGGTGGTGTCGGCCACCCAGCGACGGAACTCCGATGTATATTCCGCAACAGAGCGACGTCCTTGGCGCAAATTATGTAATTTGGTTTCTGCTGTGGCACAGCGGTTTGGGTCATCAAAAACTTGATTCATAGCTGCGATGAAAGCTTCCAGGTCATTAAGGAGGGCATAGTCCTTTTCTACATAAGGTGAAGCCCAAGCAAGAGCTTCATCCGTCAGGAGATTTATCATGAAAAAAACTTTCTTCCTCTCACTGGTAAAGGGAGCAGGTTGCATCTGGAAGTATATGCAGCATTGATTGAGGAATCCTCGGTACTGCTTGCGATCCCCACTGAACTTTGCAGGCAGCGGCAGCCGCGCGTTTGATTCGGGCCCTGAATTGCGCACGTCCAGTAGTTGTTTTTGTAGCTCAATTACTTCCTGTTGTATCGCCGTGAAATCAGTTTGTAACTTGGCATATTTTCTTTGAGAGTCAGTACAAAAACTTTGAAGCTCCGTAACTTGCCGCCTCAGGGTGTTCACAGCGGACTCCATTTTGGCGCGAGATCATTCTGTCAGGATCCCGTCTGGGTTGGAGCCGATGTTACTGCAAACATTAGGGGAAGCAGAGGCAGGTAACGTAGTCAGGTGGCAGCCGGAGGTCGGTACACAGGAGAGCAGTGTTTGTAGCAGAGGAGCAGGCAGATAACGTAGTCAGGTGGCAGCCGGAGGTAGGTACACAGGAAAGGCAGTGTTTGTAGCAGAGGAGCAGGCAGATAACGTAGTCAGATGGCAGCCGGAGGTCGGTACACAGGAAAGGCAGTTCGGTAGCAGAGGAGCAGGCAGATAACGTAGTCAGGTGGCAGGCCGAGGTCAGTTCACAGGAGAGCAGTGTTTGTAGCAGCAGGAACAGCAGGAGAAAGAGCTTGACTAAAGGCTGGAAGCACAATAATCTCGCAATGACACACCCACAGGGCCAGGTTTATATAGGGTGTGTAATTGGCAATCAGAGGCCCAATCAAGAGAGCACTAGGTGTAGCCAATCAGGAAGAACAGTCAATGGTATCTGGGTTCAGCAAGGAACTTTGCAGCCAGCAGAATAGCTCAAATTGTAGAGCTGCTGGCCAGTGGACAAGAGGTACTGGGTTCGACTCCTGACAGTCCCAGTACCGTCAGCTGGTCCTCAGTTGTGCCATTGGCTCTTTTCCTTCTGCTGCCCCTCCGGGTTCCAGCACAGTCAGCTGTTCCTCATTACTTGCATTGGCTCTTGTACCTTCTGCTACCCGTCCGGGTTCCAGTACCGTCAACTGGTTCTCCGCAGTGCCTTTGGCCTAGGTGCCTCCATCTCGGTATCCGAGTTCCAGCAACGTCTGCTGGTACTTGGTAGTGCTTTGGAGCACAGGTACCTCCTGCTTAGTAACCGTGTCCCAGTAACGTCAGCTGGTCCTCGGTAGTGCCATTGGCTCTTGTTCCTTCTGCTGCCCCTCCGGGTTCCAACACCGTCAGCTGGTTCTTGGTAGTTCCATTGGCTCTTGTAGCTTCTGCTACCCATCCGGGTTCCAGTACCATCAGCTGGTTCTCGGCAGTGCCTTAGGCTTAGGTGCCTTCATCTCGGTATCCGAGTTCCAGCAACGTCTGCTGGTCCTTGGTAGTGCTTTCTAGCACAGGTACCTCCTGCTTAGCTACCGGGTTCCAGTACCGTCAGCTGGTCCTCGGTAGTGCCATTGGCTCTTGTTCCTTCTGCTGCCCCTCCGGGTTCCAACACCGTCAGCTGGTCCTCGGTAGTGCCATTGGCTCTTATTCCTTCTGCTACCCATCCGGGTTCCAGTACAGTCAGCTGGTTCTCGGCAGTTCCTCAGCCTTCTTGTACCTTCTGCTACATTTCCAATTCAAGCTTTTTGAAATGGTTTTTGGTAATCACTCTGGATCTCCCTGACGACGACCCTGAAGATGATGAGCCTGAAGACCACTCCAAAGAAGACCAAAAAGATGACCCAGAAGAAGATGACCAAGAGGACAAAGAACATGAAGACAACCACTAAGATACAGAACAACAAGAGACAGAGGACCAAGAAGCAGAAGAACAAAAAGCAGAAGAACATTAAGCATAAGACAAAAAATCAGAGCAAAAGATATGATCTAAATTATAAGCAGAATAAGTCTAAGCAGTGTATGGGGGTGAGTCCGTTCCTCCTCGTGTGCCTCTGGAAAATGCCTGCTGCTGCAGGCCAAACTGAACGCGGACAAATCCTGTTGTAAATCTTTTGTGACAGGCAGAACGGAAGGTGTAATCTTCAAACTTTTATAGATAACAACTACAGGAATGCCTGTCACAAATATGAATATGATGAAGACCATGAATAGGAAGAAGATGAAGAAGCAGAATATGAAAAATAAAAGTTGAATAAGAAGAATATGAAGAATGTAAAAAAAATGAATAATAGGAAGAAGGTAAAGAAGAAGATAAATAAGGTGAAGAAGAAGTTGATGAAAAAGATGCTGCTGCTGAGGATCATGAAGGAGAAAGTGTGGGAGAAGTAAAAAAGAAGGTGAAGAGCATGGAAGTAGTGAAACATACATATCTGACAAAATATAAAAAAGGTTAACATAGTCATTAGTCAATATCTTTGTAACTCCGAACGTCTTAAAAAAAATTATTCCTGCTACTCCATTTGATTGGGCTAAACCTCTATGCCTTTAATGTCTCCTCCACCTCGCCCAATACATTCTACAGTCATGGCCAAAAGTTTTGAGAATGACACAAATATTATATTTTCACATGATCTGCTGCCCTCTGGTTTTTATGTGTGTTTGACAGATGTTTTTATCACAGACAGAAATATAATAATTGCAAACATATGAGTAACAAAAGCTTATATTGACAGTTAGAATGAGTTAATGCAGCAAGTCAATATTTGCAGTGTTGACTCTTCTTCTTCAGGACCTCTGCAATTCTCCCTGGCATGCTCTCAATCAACTTCTGGACCAAATCCTGACTGATAGCTGCCCATTCTTGCACAATCAATGCTTTCATTTTGTCAGAATTTTTAGGTTTTTGTTTGTCCACCCGTCTCTTGATGATTGACCACAAGTTCTCAATGGGATTAAGATCTGGGGAGTTTCCAGGCCATGGACCCAAAATCTCTATGTTTTGTTATATGAGCTATTTAGTTATCACCTTTGCTTTATGACAAGGTGCTCCATCATGCTGGAAAAGGCATTGTTGGTCGCCAAACTGCTCTTGGAGGGTTGGGAGAGGTTGCTCTTGGAGGACATTCTGGTACCATTCTTTATTCATGGCTGTGTTTTTAGGCAAGACTGTGAGAGAGCCAATTCCCTTGGCTGAGAAGCAACCCCACACATGAATGGTTTCAGGATGCTTAACAGTTGGCATGAGACAAGACTGGTGGTAGCGCTCACCTTGTTTTCTCCGAATGAGACGTTTTCCTGATGTCCCAAACAATCGAAAAGGGGATTCATCAGAGGAAATAACTTTACTCCAGTCCTCAGCAGTCCACTGCCTGTACCTTTTGCAGAATATCAGTCTGTCTGTTTTCTGGAGAGAAGTGGCTTCTTTGATGCCCTCCTTGAGACCAGGCCTTGCTCCAAGAGTTTCCGCCTCACAGTGCGTGCAGATGCACTCACACCTGCCTGCTGCCATTCCTGAGCAAGCTCTACATTGCTGGTAGCCCGATCCCGCAGCTGAAACACTTTTAAGAGACGGTCCTGTCGCTTGCTGGTCTTTCTTGGGTGCCCTGAAGCCTTTTTGGCAAAAATGGAACCTCTCTCCTTGAAGTTCTTGATGATGCGATAGATTGTTTACTGAGGTGCAATCTTTCTAGCTGCGATACTCTTCCCTGTTAGGCCATTTTTGTGCATTGCAATGATGACTGCACGTGTTTCTTTAGAGATAACCATGGTTAACAGAAGAGAAACAATGATGCCAAGCACCAGCCTGCTTTTAAAGTGACCAGTGGTGTCATTCTTACTTAATCATGACAGATTGATCTCCAGCCATGTCCTCATCAACACCCACACCTGTCTTAATGGAGCAATCACTGAAAAGAGGTTAGCTGGTCCTTTTAAGGCAGGGCTGCAATGATGTTGAAATGTGTTTTGGGGATAAAGTTCATTTTCTAGCCAAATATTGACTTTGCAAGTAATTGCTGTTAAGCTGATCACTCTTTATAACATTCTGGAGTATATGCAAATTGCCATTAGAAAAAGTGAAGCAGTAGACTTTGTAAAAATTAATATTTGTGTCATTCTCAAAACTTTTGGCCATGACTGTACATTATTCTTAGTTGTTTTCCTTCATGTAGAATTCACTTACAAGGAAAGAAAGGGTTTATTTTAATTCCGATATTTCTGTCCCATTCACTTGGATTAGTTTCCGGTATCGGAATCGGCGATATCCAATACTTTTTGGGTATCGGTCCGATCCGATATTCCCCGATATCGGAAAGTATCGCTCAACACTACTCATTACACAAATACAAATCAACTGATATACTTCAAACCAATAAGCATTCAAGTTTAAACAGTTTTCAGTTGGAATATATGGTAACATAGTCATAAGTTTGCACACAGTAAACACATATCTTCTGCTGATGAACCATAGTAAGTCAGGAATCAGCTACACTGTATTACAGCTGATACTGGGGCTGCTGATTCTAGCCCTAAAATGCAGAGCTGCACAGACACTTAATCACACACCTCCTGGCTGCCCAATGAGTTTTCTATTGCCAGACTATATTGCTGCTGAATGCGCTTCCATTCATGGCCCTAAACTGCCCTGTTATAACTCTCTATCATACTGCTTCTGCCTCAGTCACTGCAGTCACACCAGCTACACATCTTCTGGCTGCCCACTGTGATCCATAGTGTTAGGGTTCGCACATATCTGCGTATATTAAATTGCTCAAATCCAGAGGCAGAAAAGTTGACAAGAGTCAGGAGAGTGTCATGTGTATGTCATTCCGCATGTCAGATAAGTGCTATGCGACTGTGCATTTTTTTTCTCGCCTACCATCCATATGACATGTGTATGCCATCCTATAATGATCCTGTCAGCACCAGCGACTAAACACGACTGTGCAGGTTAACTCACCCACCAATACGAGCGGGGTTCTATGTCTGGCATCACGGAGGGGTATGGAAGGACGAGACATAAGGAGAGCAGTATGTCGGGTTGCTGTGAGGTACTGGGAGCAAAAGGACCTGCGGTCACAAGACCGAGTGTCAGAGGAGTGGGTGGAGCTACCGCAGTACAGGATGGACAGACAGAGAATTGTCAGGATGTAGCCAAGAGGTCATACACAGAGAGTGGTGCAGTACAAGAGGGACAGGCAGAGAATTGTAAGGACATAGCCAATATGTCATTCACAGAGAGAGTGGCGCAGTACAAGAGGGACGGGCAGAGAATTGTCAGGACGTAGCCAAGAGGTCATACACAGAGAGAGTGGTGCAGTACAAAAGGGGCAGGCAGAACTCTTAACGAGGACAAAGCCAAATCAGAACTGAACAGACACAAAGAAGAACAGGCACAAAGCACAGGCACAAACACAACAGGGTAACACACACTCGGCCAAGGGTCAGAGTTAGAGTTGAGCGATACTTTCCGATATCCAAAAGTATCGGATCGGAATGGTATCGCCGATACACAAGAAATATCGGAGATACCCGATACCGATACCGGAAATCCAATGTAAGTCTATGGGAAAAAAATATCGGAATTAAAAAAAGCCCATTCTTGCCTTGTTGGTTAATTGTACATGAAGGAAAACAACAAAGAGTAATGTAGAATGTATTGGGGGAGGTTGAGGAGACATTAAAGGCATAGATATTTAACCCAATCAAATGGAATAGCATTAATATTTTTTTTTGTAAAGATGTTTGCATTGACTAACAAATTGACAATGTTGTTAACCTTTTTTCTATTTTGGCAAATATGTATGTTTCACAACTTCCATGCTCTTCACCTTTTTAACTTTTGCCACACTTTCTCCTTCATAATCTTCAGCAGCATCATCTTTTTCATCAAATTATTCATCTTCACCTTCTTTATCTTCTTCTTAAACTTATTGCTATTCATCTTTTTGTTAACATTACTCATATTGTTCTTATTAAACTATTATTCTTCTTCATATTCTACTTCATCTTCATCATATTCTTATTTGTGACAGAGATTCCTGTACTTGTAATCTGTAAAAGTATGAATTTTTCATCCTTGCGTTCTTGCTGTCACAAAAGATTTAAATTACAACAGTATTTGTCCGTGTTCAGTTTAGCCTGCAGCAGCAGGCATTTTCCAGGGGCACCACAAGGAGGAACGGACTCACCCCCATACACTGCTTAGTCTTCTTCTGCTTATAATTTAGAGCATATATTTTGCTCTTCATTTTGGTCTTATACTTCATGTTCTTATGCTTTTTCATCTTCTGCTTATTGTTCTTCTGTCTCTTGTTCTGTATCTTGTAGTTTGTCTTAACCTTCTTTGTCCTGTTGGTGATCTTCTTCTGGGTAATCTTTTATTTCTTCTTTGTGATGGTGTTCAGGCTGGTTGGCTTCATGCTCGTCGTCCTTGTGGTCGTCATCTTCTTCGGGGAGGTCATCAGGGTCGTCGTCTTCATTGTTGGAGATCCATAGTGATTACCCAACAAAACATTTAAAAAATATTTAATATGTAAATGTAGCTGAAGGTACAAGAAGGCTGACTAACTTCCGAGAACCAGCTGACGTTACTGGAACCCGGACGGGTATCAGATGGTACAAGAGACAATGGAAGTAACGAGGACCAGCTGACTGTGCTGGAACCCGGAGGGGCAGCAGAAGGAAAAGAGCCAATGGCACAACCGAGGACCAGATGACGTTACTGGGACACGGTTACTAAGCAGGAGGTACCTGTGCTCCAAAGCACTACCAAGGACCAGCAGACGTTGCTGGAACTCGGATACAGAGATGGAGGCACCTAGGCCAAAGGCACTGCGGAGAACCAGTTGACGGTACTGGAACCCGGACGGGTAGCAGAAGGTACAAGAGCCAATGCAAGTAATGAGGAACAGCTGACTGTGCTGGAACCCGGAGGGGCAGCAGAAGGAAAAGAGCCAATGGCACAACCGAGGACCAGCTGACGTTACTGGGACACGGTTACTAAGCAGGAGGTACCTGTGCTCCAAAGCACTACCAAGGACCAGCAGACATTGCTGGAACTCGGATACCGAGATGGAGGCACCTAGGCCAAAGGCACTGCGGAGAACCAGTTGACGGTACTGGAACCCGGACGGGTAGCAGAAGGCACCCATGAAAATGTATGTTGACAGTCCGCAAGCCGTCCGCAGTTACCGAATCACACAGTCCTACAGTGGGTGCTTGTCCTATTGTCACAACGGAAACAGCCTTTATTTACATATCCCACAGCACACATAGGAATGACCTAAACTGCAGGCACCATATAGTCGGCTAACCAGAATGCAACACGACAGGACAACTTATTGGAAGCTAATTGACTTTGACACTGCCAGGAAACAGCAGTCGTGCTGTAACCAGGCTGGGCAGGAGTCAGTACCCGTGCCAAGTACTTCCGAGCAACAACTGGCGGTGTTGTAGCCCACGGATGAGAAGAGAACAGGGTGGAGGCAGCAGGACTTTTTGCCGTACACACAGCAGGGGAACAGCTGATATTACTGAACCCCAGTAACACAGGAGCAAGTGTTGACTGTGCTAACAGCACTTCCAGGCAATACATTGGTTGCAAACACTATAGAAGTACACAAAGGGGCCTTTCACACCTAGTGAACAGTTGTGTGCAGTGTTCACTGCAGTCTCTTCGGAATAACCACACTTAGGCCTTATAACTTTTCAGACTTTCTTTATCAATCTACCAAGATGAAGAAGGCAGGGAGTAAGGCACGTGGTCGTGGCCGTGGAGTTTCAGCAGGGAGAGGACGTGGGGATTCTGTGGCTGCTGCCGCCCCCAGTGACACAGCATCCACCAGTTTTCCCCGTGAGCGTTCCTTTATGCGCACTTTTGTAGGAGGTCAGCGTACCCCCCTGCTGCGGGAAGAACAAATTGAAGCCGTTGTTGGTTGGATGTCAGCCAATGCATCGACTTCAATTGCTTCCACCTCCTCTCAGGACCACAGCACTGTTGAGCAACCATCTGTCTCTTCACCGCCTGCCAAATTGCCCAGGCAGTCAGAGAGTTCTGTACAGGAGCCAGCTGAGTGTCAGCTTCTGTTCTCAGAATCTGTTGGCTTGCAAACAGGGGCCCAGCCAAGCAGCATTCTGGAATGTGAAGAAGAGGAGTATGCAGTGATGCACAACAGCTGTGTCTCTCTGAATCTGAAGAGGCGGGTGAGACAGTGCCGATGGTCAGCACACCGCAGAACGCATCTGATGATGATGAGACTCAGGTGCCAGTTTCTGTTGAGCATGGTGCTGGCCAGACCACCCAACAGCAGCAGGTGTTGGAAGAGGGTAGTGGAGATGATGAGGTCCAAGACCCAACATGGCGTGAGGAACAGGAAGGTGGTGGGAGCAGCTCAGAGGAATAATAATAATAATATTTATTTATATAGCGCCATCATATTCCGCAGCGCTTTACATTTTAGCAGTTTCAGAACACAAGTCATAAGTAACAACGTTAACAATACAATAATTAAAGCAAAATAAGTCGCCCCTGCTCGTGACAGCTTACAATCTACAATGAGGTGGGGGAGATACAAAGTATAGGAGTTTATATACAATGGTGCATTTACAATGATGGTCCAGCCATCTTAAGGGAGTGAGGGATTGAGATAGTGAATGGGCTAGACACACACACACTTACACAGAATACATAGAATGACTTTGATTAGTGAATGTGATAGGCCGCTCTGAACAAATGTGTTTTGAGGGAGCGCCTGAAACCATGCAAATTGTGGATAGTCCTAATTTCTTGGGGTAGAGCATTCCAGAGGATTGGCGCAGCGCGGGAGAAGTCTTGGAGTCGGGAGTGGGAGTTACGGATTAGTGCAGAGGTTAGTCGAAAGTCGTTTGCAGAGCGCAGCAGTCGGTTAGGCCGATAGATAGAAATGAGGGAGGAGATGTAGGGGGGTGCTGCACTGTGGATAGCTTTGTGGCTGAGAACCAGTACTTTGAATTGGATACTATAATGAATGGGCAGCCAGTGTAAGGACTGGCGAAGAGCGGACGCGTCCGAGTACCGATTAGCCAGATGGATTACCCTGGCTGCTGCATTAAGGATGGACTGGAGAGGGGATAGTCGAGTAATGGGGAGGCCAAGTAATAAAGCGTTGCAGTAGTCCAGGCGGGAGTGGATCAATGCTACAGTGAGGGTTTTTGTTGTTTCCATGGTGCGAAAAGGGCGGATTCTAGAGATGTTCTTTAGGTGTAGGCGGCAAGAGCGGGCAAGAGATTGTATATGGGAGGTGAAGGAGAGATTGGTGTCAAACATAACACCCAGACAGCGAGCCTGCTGCCGGGGTGTTATTATGGTGCCGCCCACGGAGAGGGATATGTCAAATTTAGGGAGGTTAGTAGACGGCGGGAGCAGAAGAAGTTCAGTTTTTGAGAGGTTGAGTTTCAGATAGAGAGCGGACATGATGTTGGAGACTGCGGACAGTCGGTGGCGTTCTGTAGTACAGCGGGGGTGAGGTCGGGCGATGACGTGTATAGTTGTGTGTCATCAGCATAAAGATGGTACTGAAAGCCAAATCTGCTGATGGTCTGTCCAATTGGGGCTGTGTAGAGAGAGAAGAGAAGGGGGCCAAGGACTGAGCCCTGGGGTACACCGACAGTGAGACGAAGAGAAGATGACTGTAATGTATGTAGTACAGTTCATATAGCGTCTTGTGCTTGGGTGCGATGAAAACACAGGAGTCACAGGTTTGATATAGAAAAGTCCTGTATTACTTCATACAAGTTGGCAGAAATAGTCACACAGTTTGCAGACACAGAAACAGGAGACACAGCAGGCCAGAGTAATCCAAGCTCAGCAATCACTCTCCAATACAGATTCAGGATCTTCTTCTCTGTTACCGTAAGTCCATGCAAACGTGGGTCTTTCAAAGAGCAGGGTTCAGAGTCCACAAGTGCTTCAGAGTTCCTCAGTAGGAATAGCTGGAGTACAAGGTCCAAGGCTTACAGGAGTCAAGTCACAGGTTCACTGCAGGCTAGATTCTGAAGCACTGATTGCTCAGCTGTGGCTGCTTAAGAAGCAAAGGAGAGAATCAGGGCGGGAACATGCAAGCTGGAAACTCCATTTTGACTGAGGGCAAGATAGCTGCAGCAAGACAGAAAGTAAAATGGCTGACGAACAAACTGAGTTTCAGGAATATATACATAGAACCTTACATTACTCCCCCCTTAAGGACAACCTCCGGATGACCTCAGACCAGGCTTGTGTGGGTACCTCTGATGAAACTGACGGAGCAAGCGAGGAGCATTAACGTTATTGACCGGTTCCCATGAGTTGTCCTCCACTGGGTAGCCCTGCCATTTAATCAGATATTGTAACTGATTTCTATACAACCTGGAATCTAAAATCCTTTCCACCACAAATTCTTCCTGACCATCGACTAGCTCTGGGTCAGGGCAAGGAGAGGAACGTCCAGGAAACGTATTGGGTGTCGCAGCCTTTAGTAGGGATACATGAAAGACAGGGTGGATTCTCATAGTTCTGGGCAGTTGAAGACGACAAGCAACGGCACTTATAATTTTACTGATTTTATAGGGTCCAATGTACTTATGTCCCAACTTAGACGATGGAATCCTTAACTTAAGATTTCTGGTTGACAGCCAGACCAAGTCTCCTACCTTGAAAGCTGGTGCAGGTTTACGAAATTTATCTGCTGCTTTCTTGTACCTTTCTTGAGCCGATTCCAGATTTTCCTTTAGAAGATCCATATTCTTCTGTAAAGACGTGATTCTTTCAGCCACTGCTGGTAAAGGCGTTTCTATGGGAAATCGTGGTAGAATGTTAGGATGATAACCTAGATTAGAGTAAAAAGGAGACTGTTTAGTGGAGGCACTCTGAGAGTTGTTATACGAGAACTCAGCTAATGGAAGTAGATCCACCCAATCATCCTGTAGGTGGCAGATAAAGCAGCGGAGATACTGCTCCAGGGTTTGATTGGTTCGTTCGGTCTGTCCATTAGTCTGGGGATGAAAAGCAGAAGAAAGGTTTACTTTAATGTCCAATGCTGCACAGAAATTTTGCCAAAACCTAGAAGTGAATTGCACCCCTCGATCCGAAATAACCTCATCCGGTACTCCATGTAAGCGAAACACATCTTTAATCATCAAATCTGATGTCTGTTTTGCAGTGGGTAAGCCGACACAAGGGATAAAATGAGCTGCCTTTGTTAGACGGTCAACCACCACTAGAATGGTGTTCTTCCCCTGAGAGGTTGGTAACTCCACAATGAAGTACATAGAAATGGATCCCCACGGGCAGGACGAGGTGGGAAGAGGCTGTAACAGACCAGTTGGTGAGGAGCGAGGTGTTTTGCATCTTGCACAGACCTCACATGAAGTGACATAATTCAAAACATCCTTCCTGCAAGTGGGCCACCAAAAGAAACGAGAAAGAAATTCCTGTGTCTTTAGAATTCCTCTATGCCCAGCTATCTTGGAATCGTGAATGAGTTGCAATACTCTTAATCTGACTGTTTCAGGAATATACAGATGTTGTCCCTGAATCCACACACCATTCTTAAAGACAAGACTTACGTCCCTTGGGGGTTGTGCCAAAAAGGAATCCGCATGGTATGCTTCCTTGATGTCCTTAAGTAGGTCTTGATTATGAATTACTCCTAGGAATCTAGAGTCAGGAAGAATAGTCTTAGGAGGAGTAATTGGACGTGTCTCTGCTGAGTAAATCCTAGAGAGTGCATCAGCCTTTCCATTGCGTGATCCTGGTCTATAAGAGATGATAAAATTAAATTGGTTTAAGAAAAGATTCCAGCGAGCCTGGCGAGGAGTCAGGCACTTAGCCGACCTGATAAACTCAAGGTTACGATGGTCTGTCAGGACGACTATTTGCTGTGCAGCTCCCTGAAGAAGGTGTCTCCATTCTTTGAAGGCGGCAATAATGGCCAACAACTCTCTATTGCCCACATCGTAGTTCCTCTCAGCCGAAGACAACTGCTGGGAAAAGATGGCACAGGGATGCAAGACATTCTTCTCACCTGCTCTCTGAGAGAGTATAGCTCCAACGGCACAGTCTGAAGCATCCACCTCTATTATGAAGGCAAGCTCGGGGTTGGGATGTACTAGGATAGGTGCAGTGGTAAATTTATCTTTTAGACGGGAAAATGCTTCCTGGGCTTGGGGAGTCCAGGAAAACCTAGACTCTTTCCGGGTAAGTTGAGTGATAGGTGACACTACCTCAGAGAAATTTCTAATGAAACGTCTATAGAAGTTGGCAAACCCGATGAAGCGTTGTACCTCCTTCACATTTCTAGGACTTGGCCAATCCTTGATGGCTTGGGTTTTGCTTCCATCCATACTAATTCCTTGTGTAGACAGTACATACCCCAGAAATTGAATTTCGGTCCTATGGAATTCACACTTTTCAAGTTTGATGTAAAGATGATTTTGTCTTAGACGTTCCAAGACCATTCTCACATGTCCATGATGTTCCTCTGTGGAGTTAGAAAAAATTAGAATATCATCCAAATAAATTACCACGAATGTATCTAGGAGATCCCTGAAGATGTCATTCACCAAGTGTTGGAAAGTGGCTGGGGCGGTACTCAGACCAAAAGGCATAACTAGATATTCAAAGTGTCCATAGCGTGACCTGAATGCAGTCTTCCATTCATCCCCAGGTCTAATACGGACTAAGTTATAGGCCCCACGAAGATCTAGTTTAGAAAAAATTTTGGCATGTCGCACTCTCTCCAATAACTCAGGGATTAAAGGCAATGGATAACGGTTTCTAATAGTAACCTTATTGAGTTCCCTATAGTCTACGCATGGTCTCAGAGATCCATCTTTCTTCTTTACAAAGAAGATGGGTGCACCTGCAGGAGATGAAGAGGGGCGTATGAAGCCCTTGGCTAGATTTTCATCTATGTAATCCTTTAAAGCCTTTAGCTCGGGCCCTGCCAGGGGTAGATCTTACCAAAAGGTATCTCTGCTCCAGGCAATAATTCAATTGGACAATCATATGGACGGTGAGGAGGAAGCTGGTCAGCGTTCTTCTTGTCACATAAATCCACATAGTCCTGGTATACAGCTGGTAGTTCAGGGACTGACATGATTCCTTTAGGAACAGAGCAAGCTGAAACTTTTGGACTCATCTGTTTCTCTGGAAAGTGTAATTCCTTGGTCTCCCAGTTAATGGTAGGATTCTGAGCCTGCAGCCATGGTAGCCCTAGAATAATGGGAAAGTGGGGAGAAGAGATAAGCATAAAGGACAGTTTCTCTTGATGATCTTTACCCATAAGAACCCTCAAAGGCTCTGTTTCCTGATCCACTGGTCCAGAGGTCAGCAGGGAGCCATCCACAGTTTCCATCTGTACTGGAGTAGCCTTCTTCACTGAACGTATTCCCTGTTTCAGAGCAAAGGAGACATCCATAAAATTTCCACTTGCCCCTGAGTCGATCATAGCAGAGCTAGACACCCAAGCTGAGTCAACCCAGAGTTTGATGGAAAGAAAGCAATGAGAATTGTTTTTCTTACAACTCAGCTGGGACACTGCTGAGGAAACTTGAAAAATGGCAGCGTTTACACAGTCAACGTCCTCAGAGGTAACGGAGTTTAAGTCCGAGAAATCAAGATCTGTTGCTGCAGATCTCTCTGGAGCCTGAGGCTCGGACCTGACAGATCCCCTCTCGCAACACTCACAATGAATGAGTGCTGCAGTAGTCTTACGAGAACGGCTGGGGCAGTTTATAATGAAGTGCCCTGACTTACCACAATAGAAACATAGATTCTCCTTAAAACGATGTACCTTGCGTGCATCACTAACCAGTCGTTGTAAAGAGTCTACCTGCATGGGTTCGGGTTCAGGTTCCCGTGTAATCCTACTCAAAGGTTCCTTAGCTGGAGAGGAAGGTAGGAAAAGGTTAGTACGATTGCTTTCGAACCATCTCTCTTGCCTGCGTTCAGTCAGACGAGTATCAATACGGATGCAGTAGTTAATAAAGTCACCTAACGCAGTGGGAGGGTCGGCACGAGCAAGTTCATCCTTAATCAGTGGAGTTAACCCCTTTCGAAAAATAGATTTTTTGGCGGAACTGTCCCAGGTGGTATCAAGGGCCCATCTCCTGAAATCCAAGGCATATTCAGCTACCGAGTGCTTACCTTGGCGCAAAGCTAACATGGCTGCTTCAGCTGTTGCACCTCGATTGGGGTCATCAAACACCTGCCCCATGGCTGAAATAAAATCATCAAGGTGATTCAAACAATCATCCTCAGTCTCAATCAGAGGGTTTGCCCACATTAAAGCCTTGTTGGTAAGCAACATAATTATAGTAAGCACCTTAGATCGTTCAGTGGGAAATTGTGAAGCATGTGCAGAAAAAAAAAGATTGCATTGATTAATAAATCCCCTGAATTTCTCACGTTCACCGCCAAAACGAAAAGGGGGCAACTTGGGAATCCCAGCACTCGGGGCTACGGCAGGAGCCTGGACTCGCCCCTCTAGAACCTCAATCCTGGCTCGCAAATCCTGGGTAGTCTGTCCAACCACTTGCAAATTGTGATTATTGAGGTCCTGTAGATTTGTAAAACGGGTCTTTATATTCTGCAAATCTGCAAGGATATTATCAGTCACTCCACAAAGTTCCTTTATGCGGGCCTCCATTTTCCAGATCTTTTAAGACAGGATTACTGGAAGAAGAGGAGAGAAAAAAAACAATAGTGTTCACCTGTGGCAACACTGCAGAGAGAAAAAAAAATTAAGGGAACTGCTCACCTGGAATGGTTGTGAGAAGTCACAACCACTATCATCACAGAAAGTTTCAACCAGACATCTGATATCCAGAGTTACAGCAGACAAAAAAGAGAAAAGAAAGGAGAAAAGAAAAAACAATAGTGTTTACTTGTGGTAACACTGCAAAAAGAAAAAACTTAAGGGAATTGCTCACCTAGAATGGTTGTGAGAAGTCACAACCACTGTCATCACAGAAAGTACAACCGGACGTCTGATATCCACAGTACAGCAGACACAGCCTTCCAGACCCAGCAGACACTAACGTTTTGGCTTCAGAATCTTGTAATGTATGTAGTACAGTTCATATAGCGTCTTGTGCTTGGGTGCGATGAAAACACAGGAGTCACAGGTTTGATATAGAAAAGTCCTGTATTACTTCATATAAGTTGGCAGAAATAGTCACATAGTTTGCAGACACAGAAACAGGAGACACAGCAGGCCAGAGTAATCCAAGCTCAGCAATCACTCTCCAATACAGATTCAGGATCTTCTTCTCTGTTACCGTAAGTCCATGCAAACGTGGGTCTTTCAAAGAGCAGGGTTCAGAGTCCACAAGTGCTTCAGAGTTCCTCAGTAGGAATAGCTGGAGTACAAGGTCCAAGGCTTACAGGAGTCAAGTCACAGGTTCACTGCAGGCTAGATTCTGAAGCACTGATTGCTCAGCTGTGGCTGCTTAAGAAGCAAAGGAGAGAATCAGGGCGGGAACATGCAAGCTGGAAACTCCATTTTGACTGAGGGCAAGATAGCTGCAGCAAGACAGAAAGTAAAATGGCTGACGAACAAACTGAGTTTCAGGAATATATACATAGAACCTTACAATGACATGGAGCCAGAGAACAAAACACTGACGGAGCAGTCAGAAAGATAGGAGGAGAACCAGGAGAGAACAGTGTCCTTAATACCTAGTGAGTGGAGCCTAGACAGTAGGAGACGGTGGTCAACCGTGTCGAAAGCTGCAGAAAGGTCGAGAAGAATGAGCAAAGAGTGGTCACCGTTACCTTTTGCTGTAATAAGGTCATTGCTCACTTAGATGACGGCAGTTTTTGGCGAATGTAGGGGCGTAAGCTGGACTGTGAAGGGTCTAGGAGGGAGTGATTGGAGAGGTAACGGGTGAGGCGGGAGAAGACTAGGCGCTCCAAAAGTTTAGAGATGAAGGGGAGATTGGAGACCGGTCTGTATTTGTTTGTGCAAGAAGGGTCGAGAGCGGGTTTATTTTGTAGTGGAGTAATGATGGAGTGTTTGAAGGCAGATGGGAAAATGCCAGAGGAGAGTGAGAGATTAAAGATTTTATTTAGGTGAGTTGTGACAACTGGAGAGAGAGACTGGCGGAGATGTGAGGGAATGGGTTCGGTAGTGCATGTAGTCGGACGAGAGGAAGAGAGGAGTCTGGACTCTGGAGACTTCTTCTTCTGAGATGGGATCAAATGTGGAAAGTTAGCCAGGGGAACAGCAGGGTGGAATGGGAGTCATAGCCCTTGGTGGTTGAGAGCAGATTTCCTCACGGATAGTATATATTTTTTATATAAAATGGGAGGCCAGGTCGTCAGCACAAATGTCTGTGATAGGGGCTTGTGCTTTTGGCCTGAGGAGGGAGTGAAAAGTGTCAAACATTTTCTTGGGGTTGTTGGCTAGTGAGGAGATCAGGGTGGTGAAGTAGGTTTGTTTGGCGAGGTGAAGGGCAGCATTATAAGTTCTTAACATGAATTTAAAGTGGATGAAGTCTTGTGGTGTGCGGGTTTTTCTCCAAAGGCGTTCAGCACTCCTAGAGCATCGCTGAAGAACTTGAGTTTGCAATGTGAGCCAGGGCTGTTTTACTGTGTGTTTGGAAGTTCTGAGGGTGAGCGGCGCTACTTGGTCAAGGGTGCTTCTAAGAGTGTCATTGTAGTGATGAACAGCCAGATCAGGACAGGAAAAAGAGGAGATTGGGGACAGTGATGAGTGTAGGGAATCTGAAAGTGTCTGAGGGTTAATGGCTTGTAGATTTCTGAATGTGTGGTAGGTAGGAGTGCGCTGGGGTGGTGGAGGATTTGTGAGCGTGAAGGAGAGAATGTTGTGGTTAGACAGTGGAAGCGGTGAGTTATTTAGGTGGTAGATTGAACAGAGGAGGACAAAGACCAGGTCAAGGGTGTTACCATCCTTGTGTGTCTCAGAGGTTGAAAGCTGTGAGAGGCCTAGAGAAGTGGTTAGTGATAGAAGGAAGATAGAGGAAGACATTGCCCCAACGGTACAAACAGGAGGGAGAGTTAGGCTGCAGACTCGGTTGCCTGTAGCCTCCATTTTGCCACCTGTTCGGAGCAGTTGTCTTCCAAAAGTCAAAACGTGTGCTCCCAGGACTTGCACTGCTTGGTCCTTTTTTGACACACTTGCAGATGATATTTGCTATGTCAAATGCAAGCTGTGTAATCAAAAAGTAAAAAGAGGTAAAAGTGTCAGTAACCTCAATACCACTAATATGTGGAAACATGTGCGGACAAAGCACGTAGTTGAGTTACAAAGACACACTGGAGATGTAGGCCAACCTACAGCAGCACCTACATCTTCAGGTTGTGTTGAAGCCTCTTCATCGAGCTCACACACAGCTGGTTCTGCTTCCTCACAGGATCGCCATGGAAGAACCTCGGTCACTGTTGTCCAGAGACAAAGTGTTATTCCAAACACAGCAGCAAGTTCCCTGTCATCCTCACACTTCCAGGGCACAAAACAGCCATCGGTAGCACAGGCATGGAATAAAAGACGGCCATACTCGGCAAACCATCCACGAGCACAGGCTCTGAATGCTGGCATTGCAAAACTCCTGTCCCTTGAAATGCTGTCATTCAGGCTGGTGGAGACTGACAGTTTCCGTAACTTAATATCATTGTCAGTCCCACAATACAATGTGCGAGGCCGATTTCATTTCAGCAGGCAAGCCGTCCCTGGTCTGCAAAAGCATGTTGAGGGAAAAATTAAACATGCGCTAGTAAACGCCCTCAGTAGCAAGGTCCACCTGACCACCGATGCGTGGACCAGTACCCATTGTTATGATCTGCTACAAGCACTAAGAAAAGAAGGGAATTCTGTCCCTACAATAGAACTAAGCTGAATCCCTACGATGTAACGGGGAACCTGATCCTGCGACCAGACCCGCTAAAGTCCTCAGCTAGTCTGAACGAAGACCTATAGTTGCGAGGGAGGAATCCCTACAAGATCTAGGGACTGGGAGAAAAGGTGGACACCTCCTAACAGAAATTGTAGCAGGGATAATTTAACAGAAAACAAAATACTTTGCGATCCGAAGATCAAGCAAAACTGACTGAGTAAGGCACCTAAGCACCCGGCTAGCTTAACAGTAGAAAATACAATGAAGTCAAGCAAAGCCAGAAGGGCGGAGCCAGACAAAATAGGGAAAAAAGTTCATGTGACCATCAAACTCAAACAAAACCTAACAAGAGGGTTCTAACACCCATGGCCAGGGACGATTACTTTCCCTCACTGCCCATTGGGTCAATGTTGTGGAGCTGGGTACTGATCTTGCGAGTGGCGCTGTACGTGTTCTGCCAACGCCAAGGATTGCAGGAATCAAGTCTGTACACATTGACTCCTCCTCCTACTCCAGTTCCTCAGAATCATCGCTGCAGGAGCCGTCACGGTCTACCTCCACATGGACCCGTGAACGCTTACCTGTTGCGAGCGATATGAGCACAGCCGTGTCCAAACGTCAACAGGCCATCCTCAAATTAATTTCCATGTGGAATTGAAGCCACACAGCGCAGGAGCTCTGGAATGCCATCAAGCAGGAGAGCGACGTGTGGTTTTTGGCAGCGAATCTCCAGCCAGGCTTGGTAGTGTGTGACAATGACCGAAATCTGGTGGCAGCTCTGGGCCTTGGCAACCTCACTCACATACCATGTCTGGCACATGTGCTCAACTTGGTCGTGCAGAGTTTTTTGAGGGACTATCCGGATCTTGATGCACTGCTGCACAAGGTCCGCCTAGAGTGCGCTCACTTGCGACGTTCCAGCATGGCCAGATTGCTGATTGCAGCTCTGCAACGCAGATTTCGCCTTCCTGAACATCGCATCATATGTCACGTACCCACCAGGTGGAATTCGACGTTACATATGTTGGAGCGGTTGTGTGAGCAGCAGCCAACAGTAATGGAGTATCAGCTGCATCAGGCGCAATCAACTCACAATTTTCGCCGTTCACACTTCACCACTACTGACTGGGCCTCTATAATAATAATAATAATCTTTATTTATATAGCGCCAACATATTCCACAGCGCTTTACAGTTTAACAGTTTCAGAACACAAGTCATAAGTAACAACGTTAAACAATACAATAATTAAAGCAATATAAGCCGCCCCTACTCGTGACAGCTTACAATCTACAATGAGGTGGGGGAGATACAAAGTACAGGTGTTTATATACAATGGTGTATTTACAATGATGGTCCAGCCATTTTGAGGGAGTGATGGATGGATGGAGATAGTGAATGGGCTACACACACAGACTTACACATAGAATGACTTTGATTAGTGAATGTGATAGGCCGCTCTGAACAAATGTGTTTTGAGGGAGTGCCTGAAACCATGCTAATTGCGGATAGTCCTAATTCTTGGGGTAGAGCATTCCAGAGGATTGGCGCAGCACGGGAGAAGTCTTGTATTCGGGAGTGGGAGGTACGGATTAGTGCAGAGGTTAGTCGAAGGTCGTTTGCAGAGCGCAGCAGTCGGTTAGGCCGATAGATAGAAATGAGGGAGGAGATGTAGGGGGGGGTGCTGCACTGTGGAGAGCTTTGTGGGTGAGAACCAGTACTTTGAATTGGATACTATAATGAATGGGCAGCCAGTGTAAGGACTGGCGAAGGACTCTATGAAGGACATCTGCCACATTTTGCGTGCGTTTGATGAGTCAACGCGGATGGCGAGTGCAGATGATGCACTAGTCAGCCTGACTGTCCCCCTTATCTGCCTGCTTCAAAAAAACAATGCAAGCACTAAGGGATGAGGTTTTGGAAGAGGTGGAGGATGAGGAGTCACAAATTCCATCACTTTCTGGACAGTCAGCGCAACGTGGTTCCTCACAAAGGGCTGGGCAGGGCTCACTTTGTGAAGAGGATGAGGAGGAGTCAATGGAGGAGGAATACATCGCTCCAGAGGGAGGTACACAACGCTCTAGTCAGTATGTATAGCGAGGGTGGGGTGATGCAGAGCAGGCAGAGATGACGCCTCTTGCAGGGGACAGCGTTTCTTGGCCAGTTGGGAGTCTGCAGCACATGGTTGATTTCATGCTGCAGTGCCTGAGAAACGACCGCCGCATCGCCCACATTCTCACCACGTCTGATTATTGGGTGTCCACCCTCCTAGACCCTCGCTACCGGGACAACTTACAAAGCCTCATCACACCGTTGATCCGGGAGCGTAAAATGCGGGAATACCAAGACACACTGGTGCAATCCATAATGTTATCCATTCCAGCCGAGAGCACTGCTGCTACTACTGCTTTACAAAGCAGCTCTGTGCGTCGAGGCAGTGGAGACAGCTCTGCAACAAGAGGGAGCACAAGCAGCGCCTCTGCACAGGGCAAGATGTTATGATTTGGTAGCTGAGGAGAGCATGCAAAACAGGCAATACACCAGAGAGGTTGGAATCTATGGGATTGCCGTACCCTGACTAACCACCACAACTAAAGGCAGCCGTGGAGCGTACCTACATTGGTCCTAGACGCCTCGTCACAGCCTGAGAAGCTAACTACACCTAAAGATAGAAAGAGGAAAGCTATCTGCCCCAGAGCAGATCACAAAGAACATAGAAAGCCCCCAAACATGTAATGGCGGTTAGACAAGAAGAAATACTGACACAGACAGAAAATAGTATGAGCAAATGTTGGGCCCAAACTTCATAAATAGAAAAGGATAGGAAGGGCACTTTCTGCAATCACAAAAAAACCCTGAAAAGTACCAACTCTACTAATTACAAAAACACCTGAGATCACACGACCTCTACCACCTTAATTAGTTCTCTGGTGTAACAAAAATTAAAACAGCAGCCACAGAAAAAACTGGAAAAGGAAAATGAACAAACAACAGTGGCTGAACTAAACTGAGAGGAGCACAAACCCCCAAGGGACCCGGCAGACCCCCACAGAAGTGCAGGACAAAATGCCAAAAAAAAAAAAAAAAAAAACTAAAAGAAGAAAATGTCTTATCTGTTAGCAAAAAGATGCAGGCACGAAACAGCAAGCTACAAAGTGTACAGGAATCAAAGATGAGACCAGAACAATTTGATCACCGTCAACCCTGATGGGAGGGAACCTCCCTTATATAAGAACAGTCAGTTAACACCTGATCTCCAATCTTCACAATTCTTCATTGGATAGTTCAGTACTGTTTGTAACCACCAGAGGGAGCTTCTGCTCAAATTCATTTCTATCACATTCACAACAGCAAGACCAGTATGTTCCAAATGTGGCGAAGTTTTGTGGCAGCGCCACCAATGTCTACACCATCCGAGACGGCTCCAGTCAGCAGGAGGCAAAGTTTCCGTAAGGTGGTGACAGACTACATGTCTTGGCCTCTCAGTGTACTCCCAGATGGCTCTTCCCCATTCAAGTTTTGGGTCTCTAAGCTGGATACATGGCCAGAGCTTAGCCAGTATGCATTGGAGGTGCTGGCTTGCCCTTGCTGCCAGTGTATTATACGGAGCGCTTCCTTAGTGCTGCAGGTGGTGTACTAACAACCGTAGCATGCGACTATCCTCCGTTAATGTAGACCGGCTTAGTTTTCTGAAAATGAACAAGGCATGGATCTCGCATAAATTTGCCTGTCCGTTTCAGATTAAATAACTGGTTGGCAACGTTATCCATGTCTCCTGTTATGTTCATCTTTCTACCACCTGAACTCTACTCCCTGTGCTACAACACTGCCAGTTGCTGCTCACAAGTGTTGGATGTACAGATCAAAAAAAATCGCTGATGTGTTTGTGGGGTTCAGTAAGCGCTGCTGTCCCCTGCTGTGTGTCCGGCAAAAATTACTGCTAGCTAGCTACACATGTTGAAAAAAACATGACATGTTAAAGTGGCTACTGCTACACATAGATAAGAGGCTACACCCTTATTTCTAAACTGTAAACAAGTGAAACGTCACCTTTAAAAACCATAAAATTATTAGTCTTTGTCACAAATCTGTAACAAAATAATTGTGACATATACTGCAGATATCCACATGTGGAACACAAATGCTAACACAAAAGCCTACTTATGCTATAGGGTACTGATGGTGAACCTTGTCACTCCATAACTTAGACAAATCCAACTCACATCATGCCTCAAATGCTGCAATGTTGGAAGTGCATAATGTGGGTTGAACTTTGACAACAGCTGCAGTGCGAAGGTTAGCCTTCAGTGTTCTTGGCTTTTAAATAAAAGCATACAAGTAAAATTTAATAATCCATTGTTGATTAAGGGACGTGATGTACACCTGTAATATTGTGGAAAAAATAGATGTAGGACTAGTCCTCTTCAACATTACTTATATTTGTGTCATTTGAAAAAATACATATTTAAATACAAATTTAAACAACCCATATCATAAAGGTCCATCATGTAAAAATGAGAATCGGTAACAAAAATCATGCATTACCTTGTTTAACTCAATAGTGCATAGTCACAATAACTAAATATATACCTGCAAGTGGTGCTGAAACAACGACAACTGATAGAAAAGGTGAATGATATCTAGTTATCAGACTGAATAGCGACACCTGTACAATGTCGATTATAATACTGTACCTTAACAAAAGGCTGTTTGCAACCAATGTATTGTATACGGATGGAAGCGCATCACACTAATAGATTTGAGTTATTTGAAATAGAATGTAGCAGCACCAATTAGAGAAACTGTTAAGGATGAGGCAGTGACACAAGCTCAGCAGAGTACAAGCAGCGGTGGTTGAAGAAATAACTGAGCGGGATCTGAATTTCAAAATTGAAACCCTCTGACTACAGTTAAACAATGCACACAATTTTTCAGCAGCTGTGAAAGGCCCGTTTGTGTGCTTCTAATTGTTTGCAACCAATGTATTGGATAATGATGGAAGCACGTCACACTAAAATTTGAATTATTTGAAATATAATGTAGCACAACAATTAGAGAAAAATGTCAAGGATGAGGCAGTGAGACACGCTCAGCAGAGTACAAGCAGCAGTGGTTTGAATAACTAACTGGAGCGGGATCTGCACTCCAAAAATGAAAACCTCTCACTACAGTAAACAATGCACACAACTGTTACTATCTCTGAAAGGCTCCTTTGTGGACTTCTATACTGTTTGCAACCAATGTATTGGATACGGATGGAACACATCACACTAATAGATTGGATTTTTTTAATAGAATGTAGCAGCAACAATTTGAGAAAAATGTCAAGGATGAGGCATGACACACGCTCAGCAGAGTACAAGCAGCAGTGGTTGAAGAACTAAATGGAGCGGGATCTGCACTCAAAAAAAAAAAAAAACCTCACAGACTACAGTGAACACTGCACACAATTGTTCACTATCTCTAAAAATGCTCCTTTGTGGACTTCTATACTGTTTGCAACCAATGTATTGGATACGGATGGAAGCACGTCACACTAATAGATTTGTTTTTTTTTTAAATAAATGTAGCAGCAAAAATTTTGAGAAAAATGTAAAGGATGAGGCAGTGAGACACGCTCAGCAGAGTACAAGCAGCAGTGGTTGAAGAACTAAATGGAGCGGGATCTGCACTCAAAAAAAAACAACCTCACAGATACAGTGAACACTGCACACAACTGTTCACTATCTCTGAAAGGCTCCTTTGTGGACTTCTATACTGTTTGCAACAATGTATTGGATATGGATGGAAGCACGTCACACTAATAGATTTGATTTTTTTTTAAATAGAATGTAGCAGCAACAATTTGAGAAAAATGTCAAGGATGAGGCAGTGACACACGCTCAGCAGAGTACAAGCAGCAGTGGTTGAAGAACTAAATGGAGCGGGATCTGCACAAAAAAAAAAATCACAGACTACATTGAACACTGCTCACAATTGTTCACTATCTCTAAAAAGGCTCCTTTGTGGACTTCTATACTGTTTGCAACCAATGTATTGGATATGGATGGAAGCACGTCACACTAATAATTAGATTTTTTTTTAAATAGAATGTAGCAGCAACAATTAGAGAAAAATGTAAAGGATGAGCAGTGGAAAACGCGCAGCAGAGTACAAGCAGCATGTTTGAAGAACTAACTGGAGCGTGATCTGCACTCAAAAAAAAAAACCTCACAGACTAGAGTGAACACTGCACACAACTGTTCACTATCTGTGAAAGGCTCCTTTCTGTACTTCTATAGTGTTTGCAAACCAATGTACTGTATACGGATGGGGAGCGCGTCACACTATAATTTCAATAGAATGTAGCAGCACCAATTTGAGAAAAATGTCAAGGATGAGGCAGTGACACACGCTCAGCAAGATACAAGCAGCGGTGGTTGAAGAAATAACTTGAGCGTTATCTGAATTCAAAAATTGAAACCTCTGACTACAGTAAACAATGCACACAACTGTTCAGCAGCTGTGAAAGGCCCGTTTGTGTTGCTTCTATATTGTTTGCAACCATGTTTGGATAAATGATGGAAGCACGTCACACTAATAGATTTGAATTATTTGAAATATAATGTAGCAGCAACAATTAGAGAAAAATGTCAAGGATGAGGCAGTGAGACACGCTCAGCAGAGTACAAGCAGCAGTGTTTGAATAACTAACTGGAGCGGGATCTGCACTCCAAAAATGAGAAACCTCTGACTACAGTAAACAATGCACACAACTGTTTCACTATCTCTGAAAGGCTCCTTGTGGACTTTCTAAACGGTTTGCAACCAATGTATTGGATACGGATGGAAGCACATCACACTAATAGATTGGATTTTTTTTAAATAGAATGTAGCAGCAACAATTTGAGAAAAATGTCAAGGATGAGGCAGTGACACAACGCTCAGCAGAGTACAAGCAGCAGTGGTTGAAGAACTAAATTGGAGCGGGATCTGCACTCAAAAAAAAAAACCTCACAGACTACAGTGAACACTGCACACAACTGTTCACATCTCTGAAAGGCTCCTTTGTGGACTTCTATACTGTTTGCAACCAATGTATTGGATACGGATGGAAGCACGTCACACTAATAGATTTGATTTTTTTTTAAATAGAATGTAGCAGCAACAATTTGAGAAAAATGTAAAGGATGAGGCAGTGAGACACGCTCATCAGAGTACAAGCAGCAGTGGTTGAAGAACTAAAAGGAGCGGGATCTGCACTAAAAAAAAAAAATCACAGACTACAGTGAACACTGCACAAAACTGTTCACTATCTCTGAAAGGCTCCTTTTTGGACTTCTATACTGTTTGCAACCAATGTATTGGATACGGATGGAAGCACGTCACACTAATAGATTGATTTTTTTTAAATAGAATGTAGCAGCAACAATTTGAGAAAAATGTAAAGGATGAGGCAGTGAGACACGCTCAGCAGAGTACAAGCAGCAGTGGTTGAAGAACTAAATGGAGCGGGATCTGCACTCAAAAAAAAACAACCTCACAGACTACAGTGAACACTGCAACACAACTGTTCACTATCTGAAAGGCTCCTTTGTGGACTTCTATACTGTTTGCAACCAAGTATTGGATATGGATGGAAGCACGTCACACTAATAGATTTGATTTTTTTTAAATAGAATGTAGCAGCAACAATTTGAGAAAAATGTAAAGGATGAGGCAGTGAGACACGCTCAGCAGAGTACAAGCAGCAGTGGATGAAGAACTAAATGGAGCGGGATCTGCACTCAAAAAAAAAAAAAATCACAGACTACAGTGAACACTGCACACAATGTTCACTATCTCTGAAAGGCTCCTTTGTGGACTCTATACTGTTTGCAACCATGTATTGGATACGGATGGAAGCACATCACAGTAATAGATTGGATTTTTTGTAAATAGAATGTAGCAGCACCAATTTGAGAAAAATGTCAAGGATGTGGCAGTGACACACGCTCAGCAGAGTACAAGCAGCAGTGGTTGAAGAACTAAATGGAGCGGGATCTGCACAGAAAAAAAAATCACAGACTACAGTGAACACTGCACACAATTGTTCACTATCTCTAAAAAGCTCCTTTGTGGACTTCTATACTGTTTGCAACCAATGTATTGGATACGGATGGAAGCACGTCACACTAATAGATTAGATTTTTTTTTAAATAGAATGTAGCAGCAACAATTAGAGAAAAATGTAAAGGATGAGGCAGTGAGACACGCTCAGCAGAGTACAAGCAGCAGTGTTTGAAAGAACTAACTGGAGCGTGATCTGCACTCAAAAAAAAAAACCTCACAGACTACAGTGAACACTGCACACAACTGTTCACTATCTCTGAAAGGCTCCTTTCTGTACTTCTATAGTGTTTGCAACCAATGTATTGTATACGGATGGAGCGCGTCACACTATAATTTCAATTGAATGGAGCAGCAAGAATTACACTAAAGAAAAAAAAAAGAGTCTGTGAGTGACACGTGCAGATGCCTACAAACGGCTTTGGATGCAGAGCAAACTGCAGCGTCACCTGCACTCTCACACCAACACCTTGCACAGAGCTGTAAAACAAACACTGCAAGGCAAAAGGAAGCTTTACACAGCGGTTGGTAAACTAGCCTGCCTCAAGCACAGTAATACACAAAATCGCAATCTCTAACTGTCCCTCAGAGTCAGCCACAGCAGCGTTTCTGTCCCTAACTGAATT
>JARQOD010000005.1:385068780-385109612 GCA_033576555.1 Oophaga sylvatica
CTTGTAGCGTGGTCTAGAATTGTCACCAACCAGTAATGACTTTCACCAAAAATTTTTATAATGCAAGAGTCACGGGAAATGCAGCGCAACATAAAGTCAGCCATGCATGCCAAACTACTAACAGGCAAGACTTCTGTGTCCTCACCAACTGGATGACTGATCATACTGTCCTCCTCCTCATCCTCCTCCTCCCTGTCCTCAGGCCATCCCCGCTGTACAGATGGTATGACAGCTGTGCTTGTAGTACCATCTATAGTACATGAAAGTAGCTCCTGTTCTTCCTCCTCCTCCTCATTGTCTACCAATCCACGTTGCGATGATATGAGGCTGGGCTGAGTGTAATCACCCTGTATGGTTCCTTGCTCCATGTCCTCGTGCTCTGCCTGCAATGCATCATCTTTAATTGTGAGCAGAGAGGTTTTCAGAATGCTGAGAAGCGGGATGGTAATGCTAATTATGGCGTCATCGCCGCTCACCATCTTGGTACAGTCCACAAAGCTCTGGAGATGGTACATATGTCTGACATCCATGTCCACTCCTGAGGTCTTATGTGTGGAGTCTGACCTGAAAATTGACGGCCTTGTTGAAGCTGGTACTCAACAACTGCCCTCTTCTGCTCACAAATCCTTTCCAACGTATGCAATGTAGAGTTCCTACATGTGGGGACATCACACACCAGTCGGTGAGCCTGAAGATGCAAATGCTGCTGAAGCACGGCAAGGGCGGCTGAAGCTGTAGCTAAGTTTCTAAAATGGGCAGAGAGACGGCGTACTTTCACAAGCAGATCCCGTAGCTCCGTGTAGCTTTTGAGAAAACGTTGCACCACGAGGTTAAGCACATGGGTTAGGCAAGGTTCATGTGGGAGCTCACCTTACCTCAGAGCCACCACCAGGTTCCGTCCATTGTCACACACAACCATGCCTGGCTGTAGGTTCAGTGGTGTCATCCAAATATCTAACTGCTCTTTCAGCACTGTCCACAACTCTTCTGCATTGTGCCGTTTGTTACCTATGCAGATTAGCTTCAGCACAGCCTGTAGCCGCTTGGCTGAGGCAGTGCTGCAGTGCTACCAGCTTCTGACTGAAGTGTTCATTTCAGAGGTGGAGGCTGAAGAAGAGGAGGAGGAGGAGGTGCAGGAGCTGTAGACTGTGGGGGCACCCCTGATTGACTTAGGGACCGCAATCCTCGGCGTGGGGAGGATGTGTTAAATCACAAGTTCTGACTGGTTCCCAGCTTCCACTATGTTAACCCAGTGTGCCGTCAGTGAGATGTACTGTCCCTTCCCTCAGGCACTTGACCACGGGTCCGTGGTTAGGTGGACTTTCCCCGTAACAGCATTGTTGATGTAATGCCGGTACGGCACAACAGGAGAAATAGTGGCGACTGGGGACCGAGTACCTTGGTACGGCCGCCGCCATCAGGTTGCGGAAAGCTTCCATCTCAACAAGCCTAAAAGGCAACATTGCGAGCGCAAGCAGATGAGAAATGTGCGAATTAAGTACTGTGGCCTGTGGGGCATTGGCTGGGTATTTCCGCTCGCATTCCAATGACTGGGGTATAGACAACTGAAGGCTGGGCTGGGGCAAGGATGTGGACAGGCTTGATGGTGGTGCTGGTTGACTGTGGGCAACAACAGGTGCAGGGCCCGAGGCATCTTCACAGGCACGGTGAACTGGGGATTGGCTTGTACGCAAAACAGTGGAAGAAGCAGTGTTGTCACCTGCAGGCAGTGCTCCTGCAGCCTGGGGTTCGGCCCACAAAGCCGGGTGCTTTACTGCCATGTGCTGCTGGTGGTCAGGCTGATATTTTATGCTACCCTGCTGATGCGGGCATGGCAAGTGCTGCAAATGGCCTGTTTGGGGTTATCGGCAAAGTCTTTAAAAAATAACCAGACTCCAGAAGATCTAACAGTTGGAAAGGCAACTTCCGTCCTGCTGGTGTTACGTAGAACAAATGCACACCTTTTGTCTGCGGCCAACACACTGCTTTTTCCTGCCTGTTGGGGTGATATGCCTCCTTCCCCATGTATGCTGCATGTCTTCCTGCCAGGTTGGGTCAATCACTATGTCATCCACCATGCTGGTCCTCCTTCTGACTTTCTGGCAGTTGCGTCTCATTATCATGCACCTCTTGTGGCCGTGGCTGCTCAAA
The DNA here is from genome assembly GCA_033576555.1 of Oophaga sylvatica. Lineage (NCBI taxonomy): Eukaryota > Metazoa > Chordata > Amphibia > Anura > Dendrobatidae > Oophaga > Oophaga sylvatica. Next base: position 385,070,932 of record JARQOD010000005.1, read on the forward strand.
GATTTGTGCATCGCTACATGGAATATCATCTTGCCCCGCTTCAAGTAGAGTGGGCGATAGATCGGTATCTACAAATGGAAAACTGAACAGCTCTTCGGAGTGTCCGAGTGTGGGATCAGTTGTCTCAGGGCACTCGGCATGGTGGGAGGAAGAAGGGTCAGGGTGAGTAATATCCGCTCCACACTCACGGCTACTCAGAATTGACCGTGTGGAAGACATGGTGGTGGTACTGGTGGCTAAGTGACTGGAAGCATTATCTGCTATCCAACCAACAACCATTTCACACTGCTCTGGCTTCAATAGTGGTGTGCTGCGGTCCCTTAGAAGCTGGGACAGGAAGGTCTTTGCTGTGGCCCACTTTCAGCTTGGCCACGGCCTCGTCCTCTGCATGCACCATCAGCATCACGTCCACTTCCCCGTCCCTTGTCCCTTGCCGATTTTAAATGGACTGCTGAAATATTTGAAAAGTTCAGTACAAATGGATTAATTTGGAGAAAAATTATATGTGATCAGTATACCTGCAAAGCGAATATTTTTCCACCACAGATACACCAGGCCTCAGCCTTAGATAACAGACTGTATTAATTTTTTTTAGGTTTTGTGTTAATTTTTGAAAACACATAATAATGAGTAGAACAAGGCTAGCAGACAGAACTCTGCAACGTATGTCTGAGAAGCAAAGAATTTTACACCACAGATACACCAGGCCTCAGCCTGAGATAACAGACTATTTATTTTTTTAAAATTTTTCGGATAAAAAAGACTGCTGGATATAATGAGAGTTACAGACTGCCCAAAAAAGGGAAGTTAGGCTTAAAATGCCTCAATTTTTGGCACACGGATGTATGAGGCATTTCACAGATAGACCCCACTGTAAAATGTGGCCTGTTTTTTTTTTAAATAATGCAACATAGTGTTGTATATAAGTATAGTCACACCCAGGCCAAAAAAAAAAAAGGGGCGTAAACTGGCCAAACTTTCAGCACGCACAGCTAAGAGCTGGCATGGAGGTACCACACCATAATATGTGTGGCCTGTTTTTTTTTTGGGGGGGCTAAATACTGGTGTATATCAGTATAGTCACACCCAGGCCAAAAAAAGAAAAGTGGCGTAAACTGGCCAAACTTTCAGCACGCACAGATATGAGCTGGCACTGAGATAAGTGGCCTGTATTCCAATTACATCTGGGGCTAGCTATATACAGCCAATATATCATACAGGTAGAAGCAGCAGCACCAGAACACAGGAAGTGAATGGACCCTCTTGATGTATGCAATGATCTATATACACACATACAGTGCCTGCAGGCCTTGCACTGATGTGTATAGAGCGAAGTACACTTCCCTACCTACCTAACACTGGAACCTATATACTCCGAAATTAGTCCTTAGAAGGACTGTTGGTTTATCTGGATTTGAGTAGTATAGGATGGTAGACCCCACACTGACTAAGAAATCCCCAAATCTGACCCTATCTCGGCAGCAGCTCTCCCTACACTATCTAATCCAGGGCTGGATGGGTCGAGCAGGGCGGTGTCCGGTCTCTTATATCCCTGATGATGCTGTGCAGCCAGCCAATCACTGCACGACCACAACAAAGATGTCTGCGGTGTTTCATTGCCTGGCAGACAATCCCTGCATTGTGATTGGGTCTATAAAGTCCGCAAAAAATGCTGGGAGGATACCCGAGTTTCCGCCGAGTAATCGCGGAAATGCTCGGTGCTTCACATGCTGTTGTGCAAATGGAATAGACAAAAGTTGGAAATTATTGGCAATTATGAAGACACACTCAATAAAGGAGTGGTTCTGCAGGTGGGGACCACAGACCACATCTCACTACCAATGCTTTCTGGCTGATGTTTTGGTCACTTTTGTAAGTTGGTTGTGCTTTCACACTCGTGGTAGCACGAGACGGACTCTACAACCCACAAAAGTGGCTCAGGTAGTGCAGCTCATCCAAGATGGCATATTAATGCGAGCTGTGGCAAGAACGTTTGCTGTGACTGTCAGCATATTGTCCAGAGGCTGGAGGCGCTACCAGGAGAAAGGCCAGTACACCAGGAGACATGGAGGGGGCCTTAGGATTGCAACAACCCAGCCACAGGACCGCTACCGCCGCCTTTGTGCAAGGAGTAAAAGGAGGAGCACTGCCAGAGCCCTGTAAAATGACCACCAGCAGTCAACAAATGTGCATGTGTCTGCACAAACGGTTAGAAACTGACTCCATGAGGATAGTCTGAGTGCCCGACGTCCACAGATGGGGTTGTGCTCACAGCCCAACACCGTGCAGGACACTTCACATTTTCCACAGAACACCAGGATTGGCAAATTCACCACTGGCGCTATGTGCTCTTCACAGATCAAAGCAGGTTCACATTCAGCACATGTGACAGACGTGATAGCGTCTTGTAGACACAGTGTAGAGCAATCTGCTGCCTGCAACATCCTTCAGCATGACCGGTTTGGCAGTGGGTCAGTAATGGTGTGGGGTGGCATTTCTTTGGAGGGCAGCACAGCCCTCCATGTGCTCGCCAGAGGTAGCCTGAGTGCCATTAGGTACCGAGATGAGATCCTCAGACCCCTCGTGAGACCATATGCTGGTTCGGTTGGCCCTGGGTACCTCCTAATGCAGGACAATGCCAGATCTCATGTGGCTGGAGTGTGTCAGCAGTTCCTGCAAGATAAAGGCATTGAAGCTATGGAGTGGCCCGCCCGTTCCCCAGACCTGAATCCAATTGAGCACATCTGGGACATCATGTCTCGCTCCATCTACCAACGTCATGTTGCACCACAGACTGTCCAGTAGTTGGTGGATGCTTTAGTCCAGGTCTGGGAGGAGATCCCTCAGGATACCATCCGCCGCCTCATCAGGAGCATGCCCAGGTGTTGTAGGGAGGTCATACAAGCACAGGGAGGTCAGATAGGCATGTGGAGGCCACACACACTACTGAGCATCATTTTGACTTGTTTTAAGGACATTACATTCCACTTTAGTTTTGTGGTGACTCCAAGTCCAGGCCTCCATTGGTTAATAAATTTGATTTCAATTGATGAATTTTGTGTGATTTTGTTGTCAGCACATTCAACTTTGTACAGAACAAAGTATTCAATAAGATTTCATTCATTCAGATCTAGGATGTGTTATTTGAGTGTTCTCTTTATTTGTTTGAGCAATGTATACATAATAGATAGATAGATAGATAGATAGATAGATAGATAGATAGATAGATAGATAGATAGATAGATAGATAGATAGATATAATAAAAGCCGGCAATTCATGTGCTGCGTACAGTAAAATCACAGAGTGACAGGTTAGAATAGAGTAGATAGAATAGATATATACAAATAGCACACATAGATATATAGATGTCAGTGACACACAAATATACTGTAAATATGTATACATATTGCATAGATAGATGCATCAGGAGAGCTTTAAACTAGAACAATGTGGGAAGGGAAGCAAAACGCCAGCAAAAGCCATACACCTGACAAATGCTATTGAGAACTCTGCTATTAGAAGTGAAGGGGAAGAACAAAGACAAAAAAATCTACATAATAAAAATATTGAAGAAAGAGAAACCAATCACAAACTAAAGTGTTTCTATACGAATGCACAAAGCATGGGCAACAAACAAGGAGAACTGGAGCTACTAACGCAGGAGAAGAAATATGATGTCATTGGAATCACTGAGACTTGGTGGGACGATACACATGATTGGAATACAAGGCTAGAAGGTTACAACTTATTTGCAAGAAACAGACTTGATAAACGAGGAGGAGGTGTTGCATTGTATGTTAGAAAAGCGTATATCTGCACAGAGATTGAAGCTTCAGAGACTGGGAGTTCTGTGGAAACTGTGTGGGTAAGAATACAAGGACAGAACAATGGAAAGGACACCATTGTAGGCATTTACTACAGGCCGCCTGTGCAAGCTGAAGATATGGATGAACTCTTTATGCATCAAATGGCCAAGTTCTCCAAAAAATATGACATAGTGGTCATGGGAGATTTCAACTATCCAGACATTTGTTGGGAATCTCTCTCAGGCAAAACTAACAGGTCCAGGAAATTCTTATCCTCTCTTGCTGACAACTTTATCTTCCAAAAGGTAATGGAGAAAACAAGGGGATCTGCTACCTTGGATCTAATCCTCATAAACAGGGAGGAAATGGTGGAGGAGGTAAGAGTGGCTGGGACCCTAGGAGGTAGTGACCATTCTATTTTAGAATTTTAGATAACAAGAGGAGGAAGACCTGTGAAGACTCAGACGTCAAGGTTAGATTTCAGAAAGGCAGATTTTAAGGAACTCAGAAAGAGAATTGGAGGGATCCAATGGCTGGATATCCTTAAGGACAAAAATGTCCAGGAAGGATGGAAAATCTTGAAAAATGAGATTCTCAAAGCACAATCGTTAACAATTCCGAAAAGAGGGAAGAATGGGAAGCATTTAAGGAAACCAGGATGGATGAACATAGAACTTAAACACATGCTAAAAAGGAAGAAAGAAATGTTTATCAAATGGAAAGAGGGAGGCATATCTAAAGAAGAATATAATGCTGTCTGCAGAACCTGCAGGGCACAAATCAGATTATCTAAAGCTGACAATGAATTAAGGCTTGCAAGTGACGTCAAAAGCAACAAAAAAGGATTTTGGGGATACGTCAAAAGTAAAAGAAAAGTCAAAGATGCTATAGGATTTTTACAGGATGAAAATGATGAAATGGTAAGTCAGGATGTTGAGAAGGCTGAACTTTTAAATTCCTATTTTGCATCTGTTTTCTCTCAGAAAGGAAATGTAACATCAACTGATCTTCACTGTCCTATTAAAGGAATAGAAGAATCCAGGATATCTATAAACAGAAAGACAGTGAGGAAACACTTAGCTAACCTAAATGAATTCAAGTCTCCAGGTCCAGATGAATTACACCCCAGGGTACTGAAGGAGATAGCAGAAGAAATTCTTGAACCACTGTCCATAATCTTTGAAAATTCTTGGAGAACAGGAGAAGTCCCAGAAGACTGGAGAAGAGCAAATGTTGTTCCTATCTTCAAAAAGGGGAAGAAGGTGGACCCAGGGAACTACAGGCCGGTGAGTCTGACTTCTATACCAGGAAAGATCTTTGAACAAATTATTAAAGAACATGTATGCAAGTACCTGGATAAGAATGAAGTGATTAAACAGAGTCAGCATGGTTTGTAACTAATAAGTCATGTCAGACTAACTTAATTTCCTTCTATGACAGAATCACTGACTGGGTGGATCAGGGAAATGCTGTAGATATAGTATATCTTGACTTCAGCAAAGCATTTGACAAAGTATCTCACACAATCCTTATTGAAAAAATGACTAAGTATGGAATGGACAAGGCAACTGTTAGGTGGATTCATAACTGGCTTAGTGATCGGACCCAAAGAGTGGTTGTAAATGGCTGCACATCCAGTTGGAAGAATGTCTCAAGTGGGGTACCACAAGGCTCTGTTTTGGGCCCTGTATTGTTCAACATCTTTATCAATGATTTAGATGAAGGAATTGAGGGTAAATTGATCAAATTTGCTGATGACACAAAGCTAGGAGGGGTAGCTAATATTAGAGAAGAGAGAGAGAGGATTCAAAAAGATATACATAAACTGGAGCAGTGGGCAGCAACTAACAGAATGGATTTTAACAGGGAAAAATGCAAAGTACTACATCTGGGCAATAAAAATGAAAAAAGCATATACAAAATGGGAGGAATAGGGCTAAGTAACAGCACATGTGAAAAAGACTTGGGTATACTAATTGATCACAGACTTAACATGAGTCAACAGTGTGATGCAGCAGCAAAAAAGGCAAATGCAATTCTAGGATGTATCAACAGAAGCATACAGTCTAGATCACGTGAGGTCATTATTGCCCTCTACTCCTCTTTGGTCAGACCTCATCTGGAATACTGTGTCCAGTTTTGGGCACCACATTTTAAAAAAGACATCAACAAACTGGAGCAAGTTCAGAGAAGAGCCACCAGAATGGTGACCGGTCTGCAAACCATGTCCTATGAGGAAAGGTTGCAGGATTTGGGAATGTTTAGCTTGCAAAAAAGAAGACTGAGAGGAGACTTAATAGCTGTCTACAAATATCTCAAGGGCTGTCACATTGTAGAAGGATCATCTTTATTCTCATTTGCGCAAGGAAAGACTAGAAGCAATGGGATGAAACTGAATGGGAGGAGACACAGATTAGATATTAGAAAAAACTTTTTGACAGTTAGGGTGATCAATGAGTGGAACAGGCTGCCACAAGAGGTGGTGAGTTCTCCTTCAATGGAAGTCTTCAAACAGAGGCTGGATAGACATCTGTCTGGGATGATTTAGAGAATCCTGCTTTGAGCAGGGGTTGGACCAGATGACCCAGGAGGTCCCTTCCAACTCTACCATTCTATGATTCTATGATTCTATGATTCTATGATTCTAAGAAAAGCGGGCAATTCATGTGCTATGTACTGTAAAATCACACCAGGAGCTGATAGAAGAGATGAATTACATACAGTAAATACAAATAGAATAGGTAGATATATAGTTGTCTATGACAAATACAATTAGTACAGTGTGTGCAGCTTACTCTACAGGTATCTAATTAATTTTAAGATTATTTTTTGGAAAAAAATGGCGTGGGGTTCCCCACAATTTTCGTAACCAGCATAGGGAAAGCAGTGGAGAGCAGTGCATATTCATTACCTTAATGAGTGGGGTCACGTGATTGCTTGGCAGGAAGAGCTGCAGGTGCCGGCGGCCAGAACGACATGCATTGCCAGCACCCAGGGTGTGCAGGTAGATGAGTATGATGTGTGCTGGAAGCCGGCGGCTGCAGCTGGCACTGTGTGCTATTACAGCAGCAGCACAGGCTTTAGCCACAGCCGCTGGATCCTGCCTCTATGACCCACCATTCCGCCTCAACTGCCGGCTTTCTGGGTCAATGACTCGTGTAAAAGCCGAGGGAGGCGTAATCAGCACAAAAAAAGTGCTGAAAAACTCGGCTTATATACGAGTTTATATGGTACTTTCAGCTCAGCTGCTTACTGTCATAGTTATCAAATTCAATGACATTAGTGTCATTAATGGAGAAAAGTACTTTTTCTAATTTTACTTCAATGAGTTATATTTCTCAGATTTAGTTACTGATTTAAAACTCTTTAGTATTATACTATTTTAATCACTATTGCAGACAATTAATTGAAATTATAATTAAAAATAAGTAATTTTTTATCTAAACATACTTTTATGCATGTAAAAATTAAAGAATCAACATTTTTTATCTAATATAAATATATATGCTGCAGAATTTATCTATTTAAGTAGAGGAGCGTTATATGGATATTTGCAATTTTTTTGCAAATTATATTGGTTGTTAAAATATTAATAAAAAATTACCGTATTTTTTGGACCATAAGACGCACTTTTTTTCCTCCAAATTTGGGAGGAAAGTGTGGGTGCGTCTTATGGTCGGAATGTAACATGTGGGAGGGGGGCAGTGGGCAGCGGTGGAGTGGGATCAGCAGGAGGCAAGAAAATATCCCCTCTGCTGCAGGAAACAAGCACTGGGGAAACCCCTGGTCCCTACTTAAGTGCAGTGAATATTAATCAGCTGCTTCCCCGCCCACCTATCAGCTGAGCAGTGAGCGGGGAGCAGCAGATCACAGAGCCACACAGTTTCCCCAGCGCCTGATTCCTGCAGCAGCTGGGCAGATCGGTGTCTGAAGGAGAAGGAGGCAGCAGGAGCAGCTGGCATACCTGACAGCCTGGGGCTGTGCTGATGGGAGGCTGAATGCTCCTGTGAAGGACCTGTGATGAGGTCATGAAGAGGGCTGGCTGGAGCATCACATGACCAAAGCCCTGCCTCTTCATGATGTCATCACAGGTCCTTCAGACACACTGTACAACAGAGAATTAATTAAAAGGTTAGGCTACTTTCACACTTGCGTTTTTTTGTGCAGCGCATCATGCGCACATGAAACGCATACATGTCACATTTCTATCAACTCTGTCTCTATCATCTGTCTCTATCATCTGTCTCTATCATCTCTGTCTCTATCATCTCTGTCTCTATCATCTCTGTCTCTATCATCTCTGTCTCTATCATCTGTCTGTTGTGAATGGGTTTGAGCTGAGTTCTGAGCAGAGGCTCCCTCTGGTGGTTACAAGCGGTACTAGTGAGGATTGTGAGGACTGGGAATCAGGTGTTACTGATTGGTCTTATATAAGGGAGTCATTTTCCCATCAGGGTTGCCGGTGATCAATTGTTCTGGTCTGAATCCTTATTTCCAGTTTCCCTTGTAGCCTGCTGTGTCGTGTCTGCATCTCCTGCTATCAGATAAGACAATTTCTTATTTTGTGTTTTTGCTATATTTTTGCATTTTGTCCTGCACTTCTATGGGGGCCTTCAGGGTCCCCTCCGGGGGCTTTTGCCCTCTCAGTTTAGTCCAGCCACTGTGTTTTGTACCTTTGCTTTTTCCAGTTTTTTCAGTGGCTGCTGTTTTGATTTTGTTACACCAGAGAACTAATTTAGGTGGTAGAGGTCGTGTGATCTCAGGTGATTTTGAAATTAGTAGAGTTGGTGTTTTTTCAGGGTTTTCTGAGATTGCAGTAAGTACCCTTCCTGTCCTTTTCTATTTAGATAGTTTGGGCCCCAGCGTTTGCTCATACTATTTTCTTTCTGTGTCAGTATTTCCTCTTGTCTAACCGCCATTACATGTTTGGGGGCTTTCTATTATCTTTGGGGTTCTGCTCCGGGGCAGATAGCTTTCCTATTTCTATCTTTAGGTGTAGTTGGTTTCTCAGGCTGTGACGAGGCGTCTGGGACCAACGTGGGAACGCTCCACGGCTGCCTCTGGTTGCGGTGGTTAGTCAGGGTGCTGCAATCTCATAGATTCCAACTGCTCTGGTGTATTTCCTTTTTTACCTGCACTCCTCAGCTACCGTAACATAACAGTATCACCGGCCAAAAAATTGTATGGTACTCACAGAAGGGAAAAAATATTTTGAAGGAAGAAAAGTTGTCAGAGATATTTTTCTGTTTGTTGCATTTTTTTTTTTTTTTTTTCCCTCTGTATCTCTGGGTGCTGGGGAGGATCTTTTCTCCCAATGGAGTTTGCACAGTTGTCTGGCCGTGTGGATCAGCTTGCCACTGAGGTTCACAGTATTGCTGCATATCTTGCTAGGTTGCCTGTTGTGGAACCTAGGATCCCCATGCCAGATTTGTTTTTAGGGGATCGAGCTAAGTTTCAGAATTTCAAAAATAATTGTAAATTGTTTCTTGCCTTCCTCCTCTGAATTGGTGCCGTTGTTCCTTCAGCACGTGGTTCGTTTACACGGCATTCCTGAGAACATTGTGTCTGACAGAGGAGTCCAGTTTGTTTCCAGATTTTGGAGCACTTTTTGTTCTAAACTGGGTGTTCAATTGTCTTTCTCCTCGGCATTTCATCCTCAGACCAATGGTCAAACTGAGAGAACAAACCAGACATTGGAGACTTATCTAAGATGCTTTGTGTCTGCTGATCAGGATGACTGGGTCTCTTTTTTGCCTTTGGCTGAGTTTGCTCTTAATAATAGGGCTAGCTCTGCCACTTTGATGTCTCCGTTTTTCTGTAATTCTGGGTTTCACCCTCGATTTTCTTCAGGACAGACGGAGGCTTCTGTCTGTCCAGGTGTTGACTCTGTTGTTGAGCGTATGCAGCAGATTTGGGACCAGGTAGTGGAGAGGTTGTCCCTCTCTCAGGAGAAGGCCCAGCGTTTGCTAACCGGCATAGGACTGATGGTCCTCGGTTTAAAGTGGGGGACTTGGTCTGGTTGTCCTCAAAGAATATTCCTATGAGAGTAGCATCTCCTAAATTTAAGCCTAGGTTCATTGGACCTTATAAGATCATGGAGATTATTAATCCTGTTTCTTTTCGTTTGCTTCTTCCAGGGACATTTAAGATCCATAACGTGTTCCACAAGTCCTTGTTGAAGAGGTTTGTTGAGCCAGTGGTTCCTGCTGCTGTGCCTCCTGACCCTGATTTGGTTGAGGGCAATCTGGAGTATGTGGTTGAGAAAATATTGGATTCTCGTTTTTCTAGACAAAGACTCCAGTATTTGGTTAAATGGAGAGGTTATGGTCAGGAAGACAATTCTTGGTGTTTGCTTCGGACATCCATGCTAGGAGACTTATCCGTGCGTATCATAGAACTCATCCTGACCGACCTGGTTGCTCAAATGAGGGTTTGGTGACCCCTCCTCAAGGGGGGGTACTGTTGTGAATGGGTTTGAGATGAGTTCTGAGCAGAGGCTCCCTCTGGTGGTTACAAGCGGTACTAGTGAGGATTGTGAGGACTGGGAATCAGGTGTTACTGATTGGTCTTATATAAGGGAGTCATTTTCCCATCAGGGTTGCCGGTGATCAATTGTTCTGGTCTGAATCCTTCTTTCCAGTTTCCCTTGTAGCCTGCTGTGTCGTGTCTGCATCTCCTGCTATCAGATAAGACAATTTCTTATTTTGTGTTTTTGCTATATTTTTGCATTTTGTCCTGCACTTCTGTGGGGGCCTTCAGGGTCCCCTCCGGGGGCTTTTGCCCTCTCAGTTTAGTCCAGCCACTGTGTTTTGTACTTTTGCTTTTTCCAGTTTTTTTTCAGTGGCTGCTGTTTTGATTTTGTTACACCAGAGAACTAATTTAGGTGGTAGAGGTCGTGTGATCTCAGGTGATTTTGAAATTAGTAGAGTTGGTGTTTTTTCAGGGTTTTCTGAGATTGCAGTAAGTACCCTTCCTGTCCTTTTCTATTTAGATAGTTTGGGCCCCAGCGTTTGCTCATACTATTTTCTTTCTGTGTCAGTATTTCCTCTTGTCTAACCGCCATTACATGTTTGGGGGCTTTCTATTATCTTTGGGTTCTTCTCCGGGGCAGATAGCTTTCCTATTTCTATCTTTAGGTGTAGTTGGTTTCTCAGGCTGTGACGAGGCGTCTGAGACCAACGTGGGAACGCTCCACGGCTGCCTCTTGTTGCGGTGGTTAGTCAGGGTGCTGCAATCTCATAGATTCCAACTGCTCTGGTGTATTTCCTTTTTTACCTGCACTCCTCAGCTACCGTAACATAACATCTGTCTCTATCATCTCTGTCTCTATAATCTGTCTCTATAATCTGTCTCTATAATCTCTGTCTCTATCATCTGTCTCTATCATCTCTGTCATCTGTCTCTATCATCTCTGTCTCTATCATCTCTGTCTCTATCATCTCTGTCTCTATCATCTCTGTCTCTCATCTGTCTCTATCATCTGTCTCTATCATCTGTCTCTATCATCTCTGTCTCTATCATCTCTGTCTCTATCATCTCTGTCTATCATCTGTCTCTATCATCTCTGTCTCTATCATCTGTCTCTATCACCTCTGTCTCTATCATCTCTGTCTCTATCATCTCTGTCTCTATCACCTGTCTCTATCATCTCTGTCTCTATCATCTGTCTCTATCATCTCTGTCTCTATCATCTCTGTCTCTATCATCTCTGTCTCTATCACCTGTCTCTATCATCTCTGTCTCTATCATCTGTCTCTATCATCTCTATCATCTGTCTCTATCATCTCTATCATCTCTGTCTCTATCATCTCTGTCTCTATCATCTCTGTCTCTATCATGTCTCTATCATCTCTGTCTCTATCATCTCTGTCTCTATTATCTGTCTCTATTTCTATGCAGCATGTATTTCTATGCAGCCGCACGATCCAGTCTGAGTGCCGGCGGCAGTTCCGGGTGTTCATGCGAGAGACTCACACGAAATCGTGCGAGTTTCTCGCATGTGTGACCCCGGCCTTATACTCACCCTCCAGCGTCTTCACATAGTAGTTTACAGACACCACACTGGTCCCGCAGCACCATCTCCTACCCGTAGCTTCCAACATAATAACATACTATATAATAACACCACATATAATAGTATGTTATTAAATATTTTACCACATTTTTTGCTTCAAATATATTTTTCCCTATTTTCCACCTCTAAAACCTGGGTGCGTCTAATAGTCCGGTGCGTCTTATAGTCCGAAAAAATACGGTAATTAATTGTGAAAAAAACGCAATTCTGACATTGTTTACTGGGAATTGCTTTTATGGTGTACATTGTGTGGTAAAAATTACCTGGCAATATGATTCTTCTTATAAGTAAGATTACTGTGATACCAAACTAGTTTATTTATTTTTTCATTATTTTAGTGGTGAAAAAAAATCTGAAGTTTTGAAAAAAAATTTTGATTGTGTCACCATTTTCCAAAACTTGTAGCACTTTGATTTTTTGATCAATAGAGCTGTGTGTGGACATTTTTTTGCAGAGAGAGAAAAGTTGTTATTGATATTATTAGGAACAGATACGACATCTTGATTGCTTCATACAGCATTTTTGAGGTATTGCAGCGATCAAAAAAAGCTATTTTGTCATTTTGAGTTTTTTACGGTGTTTAATGATCAAGTTAATTATTAAATTTTGATAGATCAGATTTTTATGATTGTGGCGATACCACATATATATATTTTTTATTATCACACAGCTATTACCTACCGGGTATGGGGTAAGCTCACGCCATGAACCTGCTCTACAGAATCACTACCGACTTGCACATTACATGTACAGCACATGTCAATAATGGGTTAATTAAGATTAATATTTAATTAATTAAATACAGAATATGCAAAGTAAATTAAAATACTAATATTTGCTGCTTAGGTTTGAACAGAGATAAAAGGGTAATCACTAAGGAAGCCGTGGGCCTGAAATAATGATAAATATTTATACTAAACTTAAGGATTTAGGAAAAAAACATTTTTGCAATTTAAAAAGCTTATATAACAATGGCAAAATACTGTACAATTGTAGCCAAAAGTTTTGCAACAAACACAAGTTTTGATTTTCACAAAGTTTGCTGCTTCACTGTTTTTAAATCTTTTAGTCAGATATTTCTGTGGATACTGAAGTATAATTATAAGCATTTCATAAGTTTTTAAGCTTTGACTGACAGATACATCAAGTGTTTGTCAATCAAATGGACGCATGAGCGGTAACGTGAGTAGAAGTATTTATTCATTGCTTCAACATTTTTGTCATGACATGCTGTACTCAAAAGGTAAATGGAGTATGTACACTATTTGTGCCTATCTGATTTGTCAAAATATATCCTTATCCCTGCTCAAAATAGAAAAAAGCTGGAAATATCGTAATAGCAAACTGTTCAACTGGGGTGGATATGACCTATTTATGAATAACTGTTGCTCAAGCTTCACAAAGGAAATAAAGGTGAAAGCACTAGTGAATGCAGCTATATTTGTACTATAAAAAGTTCTTGGATATCCAAATGCCTGTAATATTAAAGGGAATCTGCCACCTGCTTTTTAATACCCCATATGTGAACAACATAACATAGAAATGGAGACATACAAAGAAATGGAGATACTGAAATCATCAATTAATATGTTAAAGTTAATATATATTTTTTTAAATATTTTTCTACCAAAAATAATCCGACATTAATAATGAGGGTATGAAGATAGAAAAAATGGGAAAATCAACGTCACAGCAAAAAGATCTGAATTATACCTATAAATAAGGCAGTAAATGTTACATATAACAAAAATAATCATTATGCAACTTTATTAATGTTCCTGCATCCTCACCCTAATGCGCATTTTTCTTAATACATTCTCTAGGGGCAATAGCTAGTAATGTCTGTCCCCTTCATATTCATAGGTATTAACCACCAGTTGATTTGCTCATGCACACTCTAGATACCCCCTTCTGATTGTCAGCAATAGTGTCTGGCCTTCATAGAGACATGTATATAGGAGGGTGAAATCATAATTATGCACAAATCCCTGAAGCCTTTGGGATTAAGAAGGGTAATGGATGAAGCATGCATGCATATACCAGCAGCCATTTTTATGAAGAATCAGAGTAAGGAGCCATGTTGTAGATGGCCAAGTTGTATAGACAAAAAGTGTACTGCTGACAGCTAGTAGATTTTAAAGTGCAGTGCAGTTAAGGGAAGAATAAAAGAAAAAAAAGAATGGTGTGAAACGATGTGTGTTGATGAAAAGTTAATCAGTATATAATCATACATCATGATATAGTGAAAATAAATGTGAATGATGTAATGATGATGGAGGGAAAGAAACACAAAAAATATATACATACACACGAGGTCAAAATTGTTGGTACCCCTCGTTTAATGACAGAAAATCCCACAATGGTCATAGAAATAACTTGAATCTGAGAAAAGTAATAATAAATAAAAAATCGATGAAAATGAACAAATGAAAGTCAGACATAGCTTTTCAACCATGCTTTGTGTGCCTCAAAGATTTCAGCCCACCATAAAACCGTGAAGGGGAATGACAAAGTACTAACATTATTTGTTTTTGTAGATTTAATAATTTTACTTTAACAATGATTAATTCTATAATTTTTCTTCAACTTGACCAACAAAAATGTATGCCATTAGTTAAAATATTGTATGGTAGAGATAAGCAAATCTTTTGAAATGTCAATTTGCCAACTTTGCCACATTTTCTCTCAAAATGTAATTTAGTGTGAATAAATTTGCCTCAAATCTCAATACTGTACAGCCTCTACATGCCTGGAAAAGACTTGTGTAACATGTGTTACTGTAATTGAACCCATTTTTAGCTTTTTAATTCAAATGTAAAAATAGTACAGAGAGGTATTAAGGTGCCCTCTTTGTTTCCAGTGCATTAAAAATAAAAAATAATTGGTAAATTGTTATTTAGATTCTGCAATGTAGTGTACCATAGATCACTCAATTCACGGTCATGCTGTCTCTGCAGGTCCAACACCTTCCTGTCTAAAGAATCTTAGTACTATTAGTGTTAGGGATCAAGTTCCCACTGCTGCACAAGGGGAATCTCGAGCCAGTACCTCTGCAGTCCCCCATTTATCTCCAGCCGCAGTGGAGCCTGCTCAGCAGAGACGTCGGTCCCAGCGTCTCGCCCAGTTTAACACTGTGCAGAGGCTTGTTGCGGTCTTTCCTGGTTCCTCTATTATAACCAGTGCTGGAGCAGGAAGTTCGGGAACTAAGTCCCTGCTTTCTCCATCTGTGTATGCCCAGGGCAAGATCTCCCATAGGAGATCAGGGGGTCAGATGCTCGGTTACAGCAGCGACTCCCATTGGTCCGCCAGGAAGATCCTGAAACTACATGTGTTCTGGGATGGTTTCGCATTGGTCCTTTTCTGGTAGGTCCTGCAGTTGCTACTATAAAAGGGTGGCATGGCCGGGCCGCCATGCGCTAGTATCAAATCTGTTACGTGCTTGCACCAGTGTGGTCATGTATGCATGTGGTTAGGTCTGGCTGAAATAAGCCCCTAGAATACCGGCACCTCCGGTGAGGAGATTGTATGCACATGTTCAGGGCTCAGCTGAAAATGCCATTAGAATACCGGCTACTCTGGTGAGGAGATTATTGCTTGTGTTCTGACTGCATGACCACAGACTGCAATCCACTTAGCAGTCATCTGTGTTCCCTGTGAGTCTAACAGGACACAGTCTTTTTCACAGCGGCTCTGTGACGCAACAGGGTTTGCTTTATAACGCTGCTCAGCGCCCTAGCGTTTTACTTTGCGGCTCACTGAAGCTTAGTGAGTTCGCACTTATAGCCATATAGCGCTGTGGCATTCCCGCTAGCGGCTCTGGGGATTAACAGAGTTCGCACTAACTGCCACAGCGCGCTACGGCGTTTATTTTAGCGACTCTGCGGGATAACAGAGTTTGCTACTTACGCCATCTTACTAGCAGCGGGCTCTGCCTGCACGGTGGACCCCGAGCTGCGAACGCACCTCTCTACATTATCTATTAGGTGCGTTCCGCAGACCCTAACAATTAGTTACAAACTTAGACTACCTCTCCCATTAGCAATGTTTTTAGTAGTACCCCACAATCAGATTTAAGCCCTTATATCCTCTATCTGTAAAGAGGAGCGGTGCACCATGAACTCATATCCCAAGGCTGTAACATCCTAAATGGCTGCTGCTTTCCCTGCCCTCATTTTTTATAGCCCTGTGATACTCCTCCTTGATTGGCTGTCCTAGAACATGATATGTTATAGTTGCAAGACAATATGGTGTAAGGGTCGGCCAGGACTGTAGTCATGGCGGAGGACTCCTGGGCTTCTGTGTCCTGGCCTTCCCTCACAGGAATATATTCATTCTTAGTCAGCACCCCTGTACCTTCAGGTCCAGCTCCTTCTGGTTCTCCCCTATGCTGTGGGAGACCCTTACCAAGCTGAGCAGCAGAAACTGAGACACAGTCCGTTTCAACTTCAACATCAACTTCTTTACTAGGTTCGTTACTCAGCACATCCAAAGTCTTCACATTCGTCACAGCAGGCTTTACATTACAATATTCCTTTCCTTTCCCTACACTTCTCTTGCATTTTTGCAATCCTTTTGAATTAGCAAATTGTTAGATTTCAGAAAATACAACTCAAAGTCGATTTCCAGCAGATTGCTCCATCTTTATTAATTTGTTTGCGGTTGGTTTCATGAAGCTAAAATATTCAGCTATTAAACATTGTTTTGTATTATAAAATTTTATTTGCGCATTTTCTACTAAGTGTGGTGATTCCATTTTTTAGTAGGAACATCCAACCTAGTAAATTATCATAGAAAATTGTAATTAAGAGGCAAGTACACAAAATGACAGTGTGACCATGCATATGGTAAAAGTAATAGAATACAATAAGGTATATTTGCTAATTCTGTCTAATATTTAAAAATAAAAGAAAAGCCACAGCCAATTCAAATTCCCCCCAAAATTAAAAAAAAATTAAAGCAGGAGAGACAACAGTATTTACCTATCCAGATCACAGAAACTAAAGCACTACCATAATGCGGCAGCCAACCTTGATAAAGGTGGAGGCAACACAGATTCAAAATAAATAGGCAAGTCACAGAAAGTTGAATGAAACCTTAATATCTGCGATCCAATGTCTTATTCCATAGATATCCACATTTTTCTTATATGCAAATGAGATGTTAAGATCTGTGAGCCAGACATTGATCTCCCTGAGAATCTACCTCCAGAGTTTATTTAATCCCTTCCCGACATTTGACGTACTCAATACGTCCTGATTGGTAAGTGGTAATGAGCACGTCCAGGATATATTGCACGCACAAGAGCTGTTTGCAATTGCCAATTGGTTATTCAGCTGATATGATAGCTGAAACCCGGCACTCACTGTCAGGAGCGGAGCCTGCACCACATACAGCAGTATAACCTACTAAATGCTGCGATTGATATAGATATCTATTGCAGCATTTAGAAGGCAGGCAAAGGGAAGGAGCACCCACTGCCCTCCGATCGTCACACCCGTGATGTCATCATGGGGTCGGATCATTGTCATGGAGAACAAATGTCATCATCACAACATCACATTATTATCTAATTAACATTAGTTAATTAGATAATGTGCACTGCATGATCTAACTATCTTGTGTCAGTGTGGCACTGACAATTACAAAGCATAGCAATGCTTTATAACTGAGAACTGAGTGCTGAAAGTGAAAGTCCCATAGTAGGACTAATTAAAATAGTTAAAAAAGTTAAAAAAAATAAAATGTATTTTAAAAAAATCAGAAAATAATAAACATTTAAATATATTGTACTGAGAAATTTGTCTTATGTAACAAAAAAAAAATGCACGTTTGTTATCGCCGCATCTGGAATGACCTTCCCCATAAAGCTACCACATAAGTTAACCCCTTCAGTAAACATTGTAAAAAAAGGGGGGGGGCAAAAAACAATGTTTTTACATCATACCACCAAAGAGAAAAAGTGGAATAAAATGCAATAAAAAAAACAAATGTAAATAAAAATGGCATAGCTGAAAATATTACATTGTCCGCCATCATTGAAAAAATAAAAAAGCTATAGCTCTCAGAATAAAGCGATTCAAAAATAATTATTTTTTCTATATAATAGTTTTTATTGTGTAAAAGTGCCAAAACGTATAAAAAATATAAATCTACTATTACTGTAATTGTACTGACCCAAAGAATAAAACTGCCTTATTAATTTTAATACACACAGAATACCATAAAAAATCTAAAAAAACAATTCTTGAATTGCTGTTTTTTGTTCATTCCTCCCAAAAGTCGGAATAGAAAGCGTTTAAAAAAATGTCATGTGACCGAAAATAGTATTAATTAAATATCAACTTGTCCCGCAAAAAAAACACAAGCCCTCACATGACTCTGTTGGCAAAATATGGAAAAATATCTCTCCAAATATTGTGATGCAATAAAAAGCGTTTTTTTAGTGTGTGACAGCAGGCAAACAAAAAAAACTGATTTTGGTCTGGCATTGCTATAATCACACTGACCTGAAGAATAAATTTGTCTAATCACTTATACCGTACAAAGAATGGCATAAAAAATAAATGAAAACAAATCTTCACCTGCTGTTGATTTTTTCATTCTTCCTCCCAAAGATCGCAATAATGCTCGGCTCACATTTATTCTGCGCTGAACATTTACACCAGGTTTTCCGGGTAAATATCTTAAATACGTGATGCAGACAGAACCCTCAGTGGAATATTCCTTATAATGAGGCAGATGGGGAAACTATGGCCACCAGATGGCCTATGATAGGGCGGTGTCCGCCTTTTAAGGCATGCATAATAGCACAGTCGGGCACAGTTCTGTGAACTTCTGGAAAGAACAACACTGCTTAACAGAGAGTAGTATACCTACTGGTCGATTCGTCAAGCTAAATTTGACAGGTGGTCCCGCCCACTATCATTTTGCTGTCCTCTTGATAGTGGTTTTGATATCCTTGTGATATCAAAAGCTGGTCTATCAAGAGGTGTTGATCTGAATCTCATTTTGATATGATTTTATATTCCTCAAGCATCTATTTTATTTGAAATCACACTTTATATAGCTCAGATATTGCTAGCAAGATTTTTAAAATCGTATTACTAAATGCTGTTGTGATTTCATTGGGAATGTCTCGAGTGTGGGAATGGAATTTTGAGTCTGTGTTTCTAACAGCATCATAAATTAGCAACTGTTTTCTGGAAAGGTGTAAAATTACCTGTGTTTTCGCGGGTGATGTGTGACTTATGGCAATGTTTATTGCGGGCATGGTAATAAAACAAATCTGTTTTTTCTAGGTATGATAGATGGTCGCTTATGTTTTTGGCGAACAGGTTCTGATATTTATGTGACATGTCATATGTAAAAAAATGTGCAACATATGTAGAAGATATAACAAAAATGCCAACCAGATGTAGATGATGCTAAAAGGCTTTATTGATTGAATTTTCTATACGTCTGTAAAGAAACATTCAGGGTCATGCAGGGTCATGGGATTCTGAAGAGACAAATACGGCTTTGCCGGACAAGGTGGCAGATGTGCTGGCCGAATTTTAAAGATGATAATCTCTCAGATATAAAATTTGACACGATTCTATCATTTCTCTGCTTATCATGAGTAAAGTTCTGTAAAATCTTATTGAACGGAAAGTCCTGAGCTAAAAAATGTAAAAATATACGCAGTAATGGCCACATACACTACTATACGTATCCTGGATTCGTCTGTTTTGATAATAATAGGACTCACCATTTTTTCAAGGAATGTCACAAACTAGCGCAGAAAGATAATGCTGTCCCGCACATAATCTGTAGCTATCAAAAAATATGGCATTCTTATCATCGCAGAGTACAAGCAATATCCAGTGGCATCCGCTTGACGTGAGGGTCTGTATTCGCGATGAATGCTACAAGACGATTTACTCATTGTGTCGGAAGCAAATCACACGGAAACACGCCGCCGAACAGGCGCTCTGTATAGCTATCCCCCTTCAGCAGCGTTGTAAGTTGTAGACTATCCATCATTAATTAATTAAAATCGTACAAGATCTCTCTTCTATTATTAATTTCCAGAATGGCAGGGTTGATTGCAAAAACAAGCATATTTATCATATGGGGGGTCGATAGCGCAAATCGGACTTCAGCACGCAGGTTACCTGCTTTAATGAGGGAGAAATGGCCTCCGAGTTCTTGATCAGGTGATAAATCAAACGCAAACAGGGTGAATCCGGCCATAAACTCTTCACGATCTATGGCCATGGCACAAACAGCTTTCTGCTTACCGGATATATGGGCGAGAGTCATATAATCTCTGATGGCTAAATCACCATTAAAGTTAGGATTATAAGTCCTCACCGGGATCTGCTGCCCATCCAGGTAGAGGGCTGCGTAGTTGACATTGTAGTGATGGAAGAGCAGGCGGGTTTCTGGCATAAGAACCGCTAAATGCTTCATTATCTTCAAAGCCCATATAACCTTTTTAGGTATCTGTCCTAGGAAGAGATTCTTGTGGTTCGTGATCCGTGTTCCAGGGGCTATACTGTATAATTTCATGCATGTCCGGTCATTAGCATACTTGGCTGTTGCTGACAAGAGGGCCTGACTGTGGCCTATTCGGACTGCCGGAGATACCTGCACTCTCTTTACAAGGAGAGCAGCTTGCATGATTTGCACTTTCAGCGGATCGGCCTCAGCCGATGAGGCAGAAAGCGTCCTTATTTCTCGTTAGCTTAACCTTAAGATCGAGTCCGTTCAATATTATCTTTGTTGATTAAATATATCACCAAAAATTGGCCCCAAGAGGTCGAGAGGCTTGAAGCGAGAAGTAGCAGCGGCTCTTTAACAAATCCCGCATTTGCTCCATCCAAGCTTCAGTCATTATGATGTTCCGCTGTGTCTTTATAGAAAAATCATGTGGTAAATTGCGATGTCCTCCTCAGCGCATCTCATAGTTTCTGGACAGGTCGTCTCTTGGTTGTTTTTTATTCATGAGCATCGGGTGTAAAGGGGGGCTCGAGCGCCTCTTTCTTTTTGAGATTTTTTAGCGACATAAACAAGCCCCACGCTATCTTGCTAGGGCGGCGTATTTATCCTGTTCATAAGGGCTGATGAGACAGTAGTGACAGCATCTTTAGCAATGATTTTGACAGCCGTCTTCACGTGTGGTATTACCAATTCTAAGCCTTTTCTGAAAAGTGGTACTGTGCGGCGTAATAAGCCTTTAAATATCTCCGTCAGGACGGGATCCGTTCATGTACTCGGTCCCGCTGAACCCCTTTAAAAAAAACCCGTACCCCGACTGAGCAATATAGTAGCGGGCATAAACAGCGGGGTCTCCGTACGGCCTTTGAGCAACCATTTTTAGCGTGCTAATCGCGCCTCTTCCGGAAATGTAGTCTCACAATACTCTTTCCGTACTTGAATTTAACGGGGGTGCCTTGGTCTGATAAGATGGAGATTGTCACAGAATCAAATGATGCTTGCATAAGGGCACGTAATCGGCGGGGTGTTATTCAAGAGTGGTAATTTCACCGCTCTTTGCCGCTTATATGCGCCGTTCTCAGAAGTTGTACGTAACTATCAACCACAAGTTGGTGTTGAATTATATCGGTATATACAAATAATAGCAATAGCACAAAAGAGGACTTAAAAATCCTTCAAGAATTCAAAAAAACAGCAAAAAGGCAGAGATGCTAACCTGCCCAGACCTTCAAACAAATGCACTATCAGGGTGCAGTGGACCTATATAGTTAAGATGGCGGCATCACAGGTGCAAGAATACCGATGAGACAACCGCTCACAACCTACCAATCTATGGAGGGGGCGGCTGCTTGGCTTATTAATGCACAATGAAGACTTGTATGTGGCGCTGTTCACACTATGGCAATGCACAGCATCCAGTTAAATAGCCTAGTAGTTACACCCTTCTATTAGATCAGGCGGGCTGCCCAGCGCTATCAAGATGCATCCCATGTAAACAGACACCACAGTTTACAAGACAAAATGGGCCCAACTACACCATGAAAAAGTGCAAAAAACACATAAAAAATGTGAGGTATTAGTTGATATTTTGGCCAAAATACGTAAGCTCGTAATCCACTTCACGGATCCCCACTCTACGAGTCCCTACACAAACAGCAATAGCACAAAAAGAGGACTTAAAAATCCTCCAAAAATGCAAAAAAACACAGCAAAAAAGGTAGAGATGCTCACCTGCCCAGGCCTTCAAACAAAATGCGCTATAAGGGTGCAGTGGACTCATATAGTTAAGATGGCGGCAACACAGGTGCAAGAATACCAATGAGACAACCGCTCGCAACCTACCCATCATAGAGGGGGCGGCTGCTTGGTATATTAATGGTAAATGCACAGCCATCCAGTTAAACAGCGTAGTAGTTACACCCTTCTATTAGATCAGGCAGGCTGCACAGCGCTATCAAGATGCTTTCCCATGTGAACAGACAATGAACAGACAGTGAGCAGACAATAGCGCAGCTTAAATCAGTCACTGGCAATCTTCAAAATATCAATTTTCTCATTAATAGTCCGTATGAGGTCTGTTGATTGTGGAATAAAAACCCGACTTTACGTAATATTCCTTTAGCACATCGCCGCGTTTTCCCTATAATAGAAATTCCCATCATACCGCTCAAACTTTGTACCATGTATGGGGGTATTGAATCTCAGTTAGAGCAACTTCGTAATTGGCCTGAAAGATGAATGGCTTAGATAATTTTGTGGTATACTCGGAAATTGTATTTTCTGGATATATATCGCCAGAACGCGTTGGATGGGAGCGTGATAAGAATGATCCAGCTTCCATGGTTATATGTCTGTTAGCTCTGAAGCGGCTATCCAGGAAATTACATTTCTTGGATTCCCCACCCATTTAATATAGCAGTGAATAGCGCCCCTGACATGTTTTTTTCTCAAAATCTTCCCTAGTCGTAGACACGATTCTCATCAAAAGCTATGTTTTGCAGCTCTTCCTTATAAATGATCCCTCGACAGCTTCGCCCGCTAAATTGCTAATTTTTAAAAAGGCTTATGAAATTTATTGAGATGGCGGTAATTAAAATATCTCCTCGCTGAACGTTGCTCATAACCTTTCGTAAAAGGGTTCTTAAAACGGGATATCCTGACATGATCTCCAATTTTTTAAGATGGTTTAATACGTTTATTAGTCATACTAGCGCTATAAATATTTTTCCATATTTGTAGCGAGTTTTGCTTCGTCACATAGCATGCGGGTGCGTATCGTGGTGTGGAAGGTTTTGATTGTAACCTTTGTACCAGACAGGGTAAAATATCGATATACCTAAAGGTATTATGCTTCGTGAGCCACATACGAGTTTTTAAATGTACGATTAAATCGCTCTCTATAGCGGCCTTTACGGTATTGTTGGAAAAAAAAAATAATGAATTTTATGCATTTTAACAAATACGCTTCTGTGCCAATTCATAAATTCTTTGCAACGATCCGTCTGTAATTTCTGCGGTGTACGTCAGTCGCTTTCAAATATTATTCGAATGAACGAGCTACAGTCATGGCCAAAAGTTTTGAGAATGACACAAATATTATATTTTCACATGATCTGCTGCCCTCTGGTTTTTATGTGGTTTGAACAGATGTTTTTATCACAGACAGAAATATAATTGCAAACATATGAGTAACAAAAGCTTATATTGACAGTTAGAATGAGTTAATGCGGCAAGTCAATATTTGCAGTGTTGAAATAGTGTTTGAGCATATGCTCGATATCTTAAAAATATCGGATCGGAATGGTATCGCCCATATCACTAAATATCGGCGATATCCGATTCCGATACCGGAAGTCCCATGTAAGTCTATGGGAACAAAATATCGCAAACTAAAAAAACACTTTCTTTCCTTGTAAACAAAAAATATACACACTTAGAATACATATATATATATATGTATATATATATATACATGTCATTGTGACATATATATATTATACATATATTTATAGTTTATTCACTTCTACATAGTAAAATAGCCTCTAATTCAATTGCCGGGTAAAGCCGGCATTTGTGAAAGACAGAAGCACCCGAGGGTCCAGTCGCCACAGAGAGTTGCATCGCACCCAGCGGTGTGACAACTTACTTCAGGTAAGGAGGAAACACCCCATTGACTCCAACCACTGCATTCAACAGTACATTATGCCAGCTGAGTGTAGGCGGACCCAATGGGATGGTCTAGCTCAGGCTGGTTAGAACAGGGTGTAGCTAGTTGGATGGGAGGGGTTGAGGCAGCCTTATGCTGAATGTCTTTGTAGTAAGAATTGTTTCCTTTTCCTGCTTTCTTACTACGTCGCATACTCCACTCTGCTACATCCTCTGCACCATTGCTCTATCTCACATCTATCTGCCCTGGAAGGATACGTCTTACCTGACAAGACTTATCACCTAGCTGCACTACAAAACCCTCCCTGCCAGAGGACCTGCACAGCGCAATGGTCACCCTGACCAGGTTTCTAAAAGGTGGCGTTTTACAACAAATACACAAACATTCTTCATCCCCTGGAAAAATCCCACATTCCAGTGAGCGCCAGGGCACGGACATAGCTGTGCAACCGTCACATCCCCATAGAAGTCGACGGGCTTGGTGCCGAGTACCCCCAAAACCCTGTGGCTCTGTGCGACTCAAATTTGGGGCACGAACAGGATTCAGAAGCTCGCTATAAGCGTGTCCTGTGTGCCTTAATTGAACTGTTTTTTGCTTGAGAATTGCAAAAATCATCATAGACTGTATTTGCCCTTTTTCCATCATATCTGCGCCACGAGGCACAGGTGAAGAATAAGGGCGTGCTCTCGTGGGCGTAACACTCACTCCGTGGCGCGAAAAAAGATGTCCGCACACTCTAAATGTTACTGCAATGAAAGAACGTCCCCCACAGCTCTGGATTTCCCCCCTCCCCATCCTCCTCAGTGGGCGGAAACGAACACGAAGGTCCCCCCTCCCTAAAAAGATGGCGCCTTCCTGATCTAAGACACATTGACTTGGCAGAGATGGCGAAAACCGGGGGGGGGGGGGGGGGGGGGGGGGGGGGGGGGGGGGGGGGCAGAAGTGGGATGGGATGGAGAGTCAGAGCCCCCCCCCCGGGGAAGCCCCCGGACCCCCCACGGAGCCCCGTTGGCCCCCCGGCCTAAACCCCCTCCTAGCGGAAAAGAAGCGGGGACCCCCTAGAGAGGCCCCCGGCCCGGGGAGGGGGGCCCCGCAGATGGAAGCAGCTGGGGGGCCCCAAAAAACCCCCCCCAATTTTTAAACCGGCGCCAATCCCTTTAAAACCCTTTTTTAATTTTTTTCCGGGGGTTTAAGGGGGGGAAAGGTGGGGAAAACCCTTCCAGTAAGGAGGCTGTGCGGGCTCCCACCCTTGCAATCTGAACCGGTTACAGGTTATCCCCTTTTTGGAAAAGGCACCCGTTAAAATAGAGGGGGGCCTGGCGGGCTTTCCAGCCCTTGCAATCTAACCCCGGTTTTTGACAGTATTCAGTGGGAAGGGGCCCTTTCCAGTTACGGGAGGCCGATGCGGGTTTTTTCCCAGCCCCTTGGGGGGGCAACCCCCTGCCCTTTTGCCAGTATCCCCGGGAAAGGCAACCCCGGAACTTTCCTTCCTGCAGGAAAGGCCGCCCCCAAAAGAACCCCCAAAAATCCCGCTGTTTGCCCCCGTGTGAGGCAGAAGAAAAAGGGGGGGGCCGGGCCCCGGTTCCTCTTGGCCGGAAGGAGGGGGGGCCCCCCGGGCCGCACGGCTCAGGAACTTAACCCCCTTGGGTACCAAACCCCAAAAAACCCCTCAAATTGGGGGTTTTCCAAAAGGCGGTTCTCCCCAAAAAGGTGAGCCCCAAATGGCCTCCCAAAAAAAAAATTTAAAAACCTTCCCAAACCCGGAAATTCGAAACCCCGGGGGTTTTTTGATGGTGGAGACATGGAGCTGCTGGGGGGGAAAAGAATTAAACCGGCGTCGGGGGGGAAAAAGAGTGGAGACGTCGGGGGGGGAAGCAGAGCGACAAAGGGAGCAGCGAAAAACCCCAAAAAAATTCCCCCCAAAAAACCTGGCAAAAAAGGGGGTATGAGAAAGGATAAAAGAAAGGTGAGGGAGCCCCCCGGGTAAGGGTGCATACAAACCCCTTTTAATTAAAAAAAGGGGTTGGGGGGTTCCCTTTTCCGGAGCCTGGTCTTTATTTTGAAGTTTTTTTTAAACCCCGGGGGGACGGGAGGCTCACCTCCCCCAAGGAACCCGAGGAGGGGGCCTTTTTGCCCCCGGGGGAAAAAAGGGGGTTTAAAAACCGGGGCAACTGGTTTGGGGGTTCAATGGGTTAAAAAGGGGCCAAAAGGGGTTCCAGGTGCGGAACCCCTATCCCCGAGTGGGGAGGAAACTGACAACCCACAGCCCCTTAGCCCCCCCCCCAACCAGGCAAAGGGGCAAGTGCCAAAAACCCCCCATTTTTCCTTAAAAATCCCCCGCCTCCCCCTCCAAAAGGGGTCCCTCAAGCCCCCCCCAGTTTTTGGGCAAAAATAAATGATTAGCCCCAACCCGGGAAAACCCGGCGGGGGTTGGACCATGGGGTTCGTTCAGTCCGGGGACAAGGGGGGAAAACAACCCGGGGAGGGAGAAAAAAAAAGGTGGCCACACAGAAAACCCGATTAAAAGGGGCCACGTCACTGTACAGGGCCCACCTCTCAGGTTGGGGGGCCCTCCCCCACGGATTTTGGCAACTCCAGAACAGGGGCCCGGTTTTGGACCCCTTAAAGGGGCCCCAAAAAAAATTAAATAAAAACCCCCAGGGGGTCTGTTTTTAAAAATTAAATTATTGTTACCCGGACGGGTAAAAAAAAAAACAAAAACCTTTTTAAAAAGGGGGGGGAGGCCTTAATAAACCAGGTTGGGTTTTAAGGGGTTTTTTTTGATGTACCGGGGGGGAAGGGGCAAAGAACAAAAGGTTTTTTTTCCCTTTAAATTTCCCGGGTTTTTAATTTGGGGTTTCACTGGGAAAATTAAATTTGAAACCCCTTTTTAACCCCCAAAAAAGAACCCCTGTCCCCGGGGCCCCACAAAATTTTTTTTTGTTTAAATTTTTTGTTTGGCACTTCGGGCTCCTTTGGGGTTTTAAAAAAAAAATTAACGGGAAAATTTTTAAAAATACCCAAAAAAATAAAAACCCTTTGGGGGTGGCCGAAAGGGGAGGTCTGCCCCAAGGAAAATTTTTTCCCCCCCCCACCCAAGACCACAGTTGGGGGTTTGGAGGGGGCCCCCCACAAAAAACAAGTAAAGGACACTGTAAAATTTCCCCCGGGGGGTTTTTTTTTCCCAAAGAAATCTCCCCGAACTTCGGCACTAATGTTTTTTGGGACTTTTTTAATGTTATTTTAAAAAAAATTTTTTTATGAACCCTTTTTCTTAAGGTTTCCCCGCTTTTTTCAAAAGTACATAGCCCCCCTGCTAATCCTTTCCCCCCATTGCTCATCTCAAAATCAAATTTCCCGGAAGGGGTAGCGTTTTCCCCGAAAAAAGACTTTTAAAACCCACCGGGGACTAAAACCCCCCCCTTTCCATAGGACCTGCACAGCACCCCCTGGACCCCTTTAAAAACAATAAAAGGGGGCACGACAAACTACCCCGAACATTCTATCATCCCCTGGAAATATCCCACTTCCAGTGATCGCCCAGGTGGGGGAACCGAGCTTTCTACTCGTGACCCCCCCCATAGAGTCAACGTTTTTGGTGCCGAGTACCCCCAAAAAAACCCCTGTCTCTGTGCGACAAAAACTTCCACACTGGGGGGGGCTTTTTAATTTACATCCCTTTTTGGGGTTTTTTTTTGGGGGGGGGGGGGAACATTCGAATTTTGTATGGGGGCCCCATGATTTTTGGGGACGCCCCCTGCTGGGGGCAGGGTTTTTTTAAGGTTTTTAAGGAGCCAACACCCCGGGGACCTTGCCAGCGGGGGCCGGCTGGATTCCTTTGGGGGGCCCACCAAAAAAAAATATTTTTTTGGGGGGCCCCAACATCTTTTTTCCCCAAAACCTTTGAATAAGGGAAAAGGGGGGCCCAAAGGGGCGGGGAAAACGGGGGTGCATGCTGAAAAAAATTTTGGGCCCTTTTGGCCACGTTGCCCCACAGACGTCCAGGATTGGGGTGGATTTTTTTGGGGCCCAGGTGGGGGGGGAAGATCCTCACGAGACCATCCGTCGCGCTCATCAGGAGCAGGGCCAGAATTTGGAAAGGGGGGTTTTATCCCCGGCATCCCTTTCCCAAATTTAAAGGGGCAGGAAGAGGTTAAAAAAGGTTTTGCGGCGGGGTTGCGCGCCGCTAAAAATTTTTGGGGCCACCCCCGACAACCCCCAATTTCACAGAAAAACACACCCATCCCCTCCCCCAAAAGGCGGAACCCCCAATTTAGCACTGCTGATCACATGACGGTTTTAATGGGGCAATTGGGGGTTACGGGGGAAAAAAAAAGGGGAAAGAGCGCGAAAAGAGAAAGAACAAACAGAGAAAAAAAAGAGAGGGAAGAAAGAAAAAAGGGGAAAGAAAAAAACAGATAAAAAAAAAGGAACCCCGAGAGGGGAGGGAAAAGAACAGGTCGGAAAAAGCTAAGAGAGGCCATGGCGAAAGCTAGGGTTTTGGTTTAGTGGGGGCAAAATTCGGTGGGCCCATCATCAAGACCTCAGCAAAGGGACCGCGCTGTTGGCCAAAAAATAATCTTATAAAAAAAGACCAATATTGATAAAACCGCCATATGGTTTTGTTTAAATAAACCAAAAATCCTACAGAACATATAGATTAAAGAAACAGGTACAGATAATGCCCTTACCCTGATTTTCTTTCTAAGGAATTGTTCACTTTTTTTTGTTTTTTCCATCGGCCCACACCTGACTGAACGACTTCTCCAGCCGGGGCCCCGGGCGCACCCCCATTAAAAAAAAAATAAAAAAAAAATCTCACCTCCCGGCTCCTGTGCTGTCAAACCGGTTCCCCTCTCAGCGTCTGACAGCGGGCGCCGGCAGGGGGGATGTTAATTGCGCCCGCTGCATACGTGAAAGGGGATTATGGGAGAGAAGGAGCCTCGCTCCTTCCCTCCCATGCGGGGCAGCTTTTTTTTTTGGTGGATGCCGATACAGCTGACCCTCCGATGATGGGTGGGGGGGCCCACTGCTGGCACCGGGCCCCTCCCAACGCCTGTTCAGGCCCCCATAGTTCCGGGCGGCAGAGCAGGGAGAGCGATTTCCCCTGCTCTGCCGCAGAATGTAATGGAAAGTAGCTCCGGTGGGCCCCTCAGAGGCGGGCCCCCGGGGCCACCGCCCCCCTTCTTTCCCCCGGCCTATCCTTTTAAATCAGGGCCACCCCCCCCTAGGAGCCCCACGAATTTTCCTACGGTTTTCCCGGTGCCTCATCCGACCCGCTTGCCACCTGATAATACCAGGCCACAGCGCTGCATATCTTTTGGGTGGTTAACAAAATAAGGGGATCCCCTCGAAAAAAATTTGGGGGTGGGGTCCCCCCCATTTTTGTTAACCAGCCAGATGAAGCGACTGCTGAGCCTGGTTTTTCAGGCTGGTAAGGATCCAATATCCAATGACCTTGCAAGCCTGATAATACCAGGCCACAGCAGTCTGCTTAGCTTTGGGTGGTTAACAAAAATGGGTCCCCTAAAAAAAAACGGGCTAGGGGTCCCCTATTTTATTTTTTAACCAGCCAAGTAAAATGCAGATGCTGCGGGCCTGGTAAAAAAGACTGTCAAGGCCCATGGATTTTTGGCCCTCAAAACAGCCTGATAAACCAGGCTACAGCACCCCACATTTTTGGGGCATCAAAAAGATGTGCCAATTGTGGCACTTTAGGCTCTTTTCCCAACGCCCTGTAGCGGTGGCAAGTGGGTAATAAGGGGTTAATGTCCACCGTTGATTGCACGGGAGAATAACCCGGTTAAAAAATGGAAAAGGTTTCAATAAGCACGATCCATTTTTAATCCCAAATTTTTTAAATTGTAAAAAAAAAGACACAGCAAGAAAAAAGTTTTTAAATCAAATAAAAGACAACACCAGTTTTCATTAATTTATTATAACAAATCATTCCTTGCGACGCCATCGATCTCTGTAAAAAAAAAAAAAAACAAACCAACAGTATACCACCTGCCGACCGCAGTCCTAGTAACGAAAGTCCCACGACGATCCGCTCTACTACATCGCAATGACAGGCAAGCCTTCAACTCGACGCGCCCAGCTGATTACCTGCTTCCCCGGGGGTGATTCATCGGACTGTCTTTACGGCCCGGAAATTTCCCACGTCACTGCAGTTATCGCGAGAAACTGGCATGTGACCGCCGGGAAAGATGTGGCGGCCATCAAGCATCCAACCCGTGCCGCCGGAGACTTCTGCAGGTAAGTGCCGCTGACGTCCTGAAGACCCACCGACGGAACATGACGTGACAGTTTACAATTCCGATTCCGGTATCCGATAAGACGAAAAATATTGGAACTAAGTATCGAAAGTCCATAGAGCTAATATCGGCCGATACCCGATACTTGCGGTATCGTATCGCCTCAACACTAGTGTTGACCCCTTCTTCTTCAGGACCTCTGCAATTCTCCCTGACATGCTCTCAATCAAACTTCTGGACCAAATCCTAAATGATAGCAGTCCCATTCTTGCACAATCAATGCTTTTATTTTGTCAGAATTTTTAGGTTTTTGTTTTGTCCACCCGTCTCTTGATGATTGACCACAAGTTCTCAATGGCATTAAGATCTGGGGAGTTTCCAGCCATGGACCCAAAATCTCTATGTTTTGTTCCCTGAGCCATTTAGTTATCACCTTTGCTTTATGGCAAGGTGCTCCATCATGCTGGAAAAGGCATTGATTGATCGCCAAACTGCTCTTGGAGGGTTAGAAGGAAGTTGCTCTTGGAGGACATTCTGGTACCATTCTTTAATTCATGGCATGGTTTTTAGGCAAGACTGTGAGAGAGCCAATTCCCTTGGCTGTAGAAGCAAACCCCACACATGAATGGTTTCAGGAATGTGTAAGGTTCTGTGTACATGTTCCTGAAACTCAGTTTGTTCGTCAGCCATTTTTACTTTCTGTCTTGCTGCAGCTATCTTGCCCTCAGTCAATATGGAGTTTCCAGCTTGCATGTTCCCGCCCTGATTCTCTCCTCTTGCTTCTTAAGCAGCCACAGCTGAGCAATCAGTGCTTCAAAATCTAGCCTGCAGTGAACCTGTGACCTGACTCCTGAAGCCTTGGACCTTGTACTCCAGCTATTCCTTCTGAGGAACTCTGAAACACTTGTGGACTCTGAACCCTGCTCTTTGAAGATCCACGTTTGCATGGACTTACGGTAACAGAGAAGAAGATCCTGAACCTGTTGTGGAGAGTGATTGATGAGCTTTGATTACTCTGGCCTGCTGTGTCTCCTGCTTCTGGTCTGCAAACGTGTGACTATTTTTGCCAACTTGTATGAGGTAATACAAGACTTTCTATATCAAACCGTTGTCTCATGTGGTTTCATCGCACCCAAGCACAAGACGCTATATGAACTGTACTACACACATTACAAGATTCTGAAGCCAAACGTTAGTGTCTGCTGGGTCTGGAAAGGCTGTGTCTGCTGTAACTGTGGATATCGGATGTCCAGGTTGTACTTTCTGTGATGACAGGGTTGTGACTTCTCACAACCATTCCAGGTGAGCAATTCCCTTAAGTTTTTTTTTTCTGCAGTGTTTACCACAGGTAAACACTATTGTTTTTTTTTTTTCTTTTCTCTTTTTTGTCTGCTGTAACTGTGGATATCAGATGTCCGTTGAACCTTCTGTGATGATAGTGGTTGTGACTTCTCACAAAACCATTCCAGGTGAGCAGTTCCCTTAATTTTTTTTTCTCTCTGCAGTGTTACCACAGGTAAACACTATTGTTTTTTTGTTTTTTTTTTTTCCTCTCCTCTTCTTCCAGTACTCCTGTCTTAAAAGATCTGGAAAACGGAGGCCCGCATAAAGGAACTTTGCGGAGTGACTGATAATATCCTTGCAGATTTGCAGAATAAAAAGACCCGTTTTACAAACCTACAGGACCTCACTAATCACAATTTGCAAGTGTTTGGACAGACGCCCAGGATTTGCGAGCCAGGATTGAGGTTCTAGAGGGGCGAGTCCAGGCTCCTGCCGTAGCCCAAAGTTCTGGGATTCCCAAGTTGCCCCCTTTTCGTTTTGGCGGTGAACGTGAGAAATTCAGGGGATTTATTAATCAATGCAATCTTTTTTTTTCTGCACATGCTTCACAATTTCCCACTGAACGATCTAAGGTGCTTACTATAATTATGTTGCTTACCAACAAGGCTTTGATGTGGGCAAACCCTCTGATTGAGACTGAGGATGAATGTTTGGATCATCTTGATGCTTTCATTTCAGCCATGGGGCAGGTGTTTGATGACCCCAATCGAGGTGCAACAGCTGAAGCAGCCATGTTAGCTTTGCGCCAAGGTAAGCACTCGTAGCTGAATATGCCTTGGATTTCAGGAGATGGGCCCTTGATACCACCTGGGACAGTTCCGCCAAAAAATCTATTTTTCGAAAGGGGTTATCTCCACTGATTAAGGATGAACTTGCTCGTGCCGACCCTCCCACTGCGTTAGGTGACTTTATTAACTACTGCATCCGTATTGATACTCGTCTAACTGAACGCATGCAAGAGAGATGGTTCGAAAGCAATCGCACTAACCTTTTCCTACCTTCCTCTCCAGCTAAGGAACCTTTGAGTAGGATTACACGGGAACCTGAACCTGAACCCATGCAGGTAGACTCTTTACAACGACGGGTTAGTGATGCACGCAAGGAACACGTTTTAAGGAGAATCTATGTTTCTATTGTGGTAAGTCGGGCACTTCATTATAAACTGCCCCAGCCGTTCTCGTAAGACTACTGCAGCACTCATTCACTGTGAGTGTTGCGAGAGGGGATCTGTCAGGTCCGAGCCTCAGGCTCCAGAGAGATCTGCAGCAACAGATCTTGATTTCTCTGACTTAAATTCCGTTACCTCTGAGGACGTTGACTGTGTAAACGCTGCCATTTTTCAAGTTTCCTCAGCGGTGTCCCAGCTGAGTTGTAAGAAAAACAATTTTCATTGCTTTCTTTCCATCAAACTCTGGGTTGACTCAGCTTGGGTGTCTAGCTCTGCTATGATCGACTCAGGGGCAAGTGGAAATTTTATGGATGTCTCCTTTGCTCTGAAACAGGGGATACGTTCAGTGAAGAAGGCTACTCCAGTACAGATGGAAACTGTGGATGGCTCCCTGCTGACCTCTGGACCAGTGGATCAGGAAACAGAGCCTTTGAGGGTTCTTATGGGTAAAGATCATCAAGAGAAACTGTCCTTTATGCTTATCTCTTCTCCCCACTTTCCATTATTCTAGGGCTACCATGGCTGCAGGCTCAGAATCCTACCATTAACTGGGAGACCAAGGAATTACACTTTCCAGAGAAACAGATGAGTCCAAAAGTTTCAGCTTGCTCTGTTCCTAAAGGAACCATGTCAGTCCCTGAACTACCAGCTGTATACCAGGACTATGTGGATTTATGTGACAAGAAGAACGCTGACCAGCTCCTGCTCACCGTCCATATGATTGTCCAATTGAATTATTGCCTGGAGCAGAGATACCTTTTGGTAAGATCTACCCCCTGGCGGGGCCCGAGCTAAGGGCTTTAAAGGATTACATAGACGAAAATCTAGCCAAGGGCTTCATACGCCCCTCTTCATCTCCTGCAGGTGCACCCATCTTCTTTGTAAAGAAGAAAGATGGATCTCTGAGACCCTGCGTAGACTATAGGGAACTCAATAAGGTTACTATTAGAAACCGTTATCCATTGCCTTTAATCCCTGAGTTATTGGAGAGAGTGCGACATGCCAAAATTTTCTCTAAGCTACATCTTCGTGGGGCCTATAACTTAGTCCGTATTAGACCTGGGGATGAATGGAAGACTGCATTCAGGTCACGCTATGGACACTTTGAATATCTAGTTATGCCTTTTGGTCTGAGTACCGCCCCAGCCACTTTCCAACACTTGGTGAATGACATCTTCAGGGATCTCCTAGATACATTCGTGGTGATTTATTTGGATGATATTCTAATTTTTTCTAACTCCACAGAGGAACATCATGGACATGTGAGAATGGTCTTGGAACATCTAAGACAAAATCATCTTTACATCAAACTTGAAAAGTGTGAATTCCATAGGACCGAAATTCAATTTCTGGGGTATGTACTGTCTACACAAGGAATTAGTATGGATGGAAGCAAAACCCAAGCCATCAAGGATTGGCCAAGTCCTAGAAATGTGAAGGAGGTACAGCGCTTCATCGGGTTTGCCAACTTCTATAGACGTTTCATTAGAAATTTCTCTGAGGTAGTGTCACCTATCACCCAACTTACCCGGAAAGAGTCTAGGTTCTCCTGGACTCCCCAAGCCCAGGAAGCATTTTCCCGTCTAAAAGATAAATTTACCACTGCACCTATCCTAGTACATCCCAACCCCGAGCTTGCCTTCATAATAGAGGTGGATGCTTCAGACTGTGCCGTTGGAGCTATACTCTCTCAGAGAACAGGTGAGAAGAATGTCTTGCATCCCTGTGCCTTCTTTTCCCAGCAGGCAAGACTCAGCAAGCTTCCAAGTGAACCAGGTACCACAGTTGAGACAAGAACAATTGATCACCGGCAACCATGATGGGAGGGAACCTCCCTTATATAAGACCAGTCTGTAACTCCTGATTGCCAATCCTCATTGAATGGTTCAGTACTGTTTGTAACCACCAGAGGGAGCTTCTGCTCAGAATTCATTTCTAACACATTCACAACAGTACACCCCCCTTGAGGAGGGGTCACCGAACCCCCATTTGGGCAACTAGGTTGGTCAGGATGAGCTCTGTGATACACACGGATCAGTCTCCTAGCATGGATGTCCGAAGCAAACACCCAAGAATTGTCCTCCTGACCATAACCTCTCCACTTAACCAAATACTGGAGTTTCCATCTAGAAAAACGAGAATCCAATATTTTCTCAACCACATACTCCAGATTGCCCTCAACCAAAACAGGGTCAGGAGGCGCAGCCATAGGAACCACTGGCTCGACAAACCTCTTCAATAAGGACTTGTGGAACACGTTATGGATCTTAAATGTCCCGGAAGAAGCAAACGAAAGGAAACAGGATTAAGAATCTCCAAGATCATATAAGGTCCAATGAACCTAGGCTTAAACTTAGGAGATGCAACTCTCATAGGGATATTTCTGGAGGACAACCAGACCAAGTCCCCCACTTCAAACCGAGGACCATCAGTCCTATGCCGGTTGGCAAACCGCTGGGCCCTCTCCTGAGAGAGGGACAACCTCTCCACTACCTGGTCCCAAATCTGCTGCATACGCTCCACAACAGAGTCAACACCTGGACAGACAGAAGCCTCAGTCTGTCCCGGAGAAAATCGAGGGTGAAACCCAAAATTGCAGAAAAATGGAGACATCAAAGTGGCAGAGTTAGCCCTATTATTAAGAGCAAACTCAGCCAAAGGCAAAAAAGAGACCCAGTCATCTTGATCAGCAGACACAAAGCATCTCAGATAAGTCTCAAATGTCTGGTTTGTTCTCTCAGTTTGTCCATTGGTCTGAGGATGAAAAGCCGAGGAGAAAGACAATTGAACTCCAAGTTTAGAACAAAAAAGTCCTCCAAAATCTGGAAACAAACTGGACTCCTCTGTCAGACACAATGTTCTCAGGAATGCCGTGTAACCGAACGACGTGCTGAAGGAACAAAGGCACCAATTCGGAGGAGGAAGGCAACTTAGGTAATGGCACAAGATGTATCATTTTGGAAAACCTATCACAAATCACCCAGATAACGGTCATTCTCTGAGAAACAGGGAGGTCAGAAATGAATTCCATAGAGATATGGGTCCATGGTCTCTTGGGCACAGGCAATGGCATCAACAAACCACTAGAGCGAGAGCAAGGGTTGGAGCAAGAGCAAGTCCCGCAGGACTGCACAAATTGCCTGACGTCACGAGACAAAGTAGGCCACCAAAAGGACCGACTAAACAAGTCTCTGGTACCAAAAATTCCGGGATGACCGGCCAACGCGGAACAATGAATCTCAGACATCACACTCTTTTTCCACCGGTCTGGGACAAACAATTTCCCAATAGGGCAGCGCTCGGGTTTATCCTCCTGACACCCTTCCAGAGCCAGTCGCAAATTGGGCGAGATGGCGGAAAGAACTACACCCTCTTTCAAAATAACAGCAGGATCAGATAACTCAGGAGAGTCCGCAAGGAAACTCCTCGAGAGGGCATCCGCCTTAACATTCTTAGTGCCAGGAAGAAAGGAAACCACAAAATTAAAACGTGTGAAAAACAAGGCCCACCTGGCCTGTCTAGGATTAAGTCGCTTGGCTGATTCGAGATAAACCAGATTCTTATGGTCCGTGAGGACCACCACCTGATGTTTGGCTCCTTCCAGCCAATGTCTCCACTCTTCAAAGGCCCACTTCATGGCCAATAACTCCCGATTACCCACGTCATAATTACGTTCAGTTGGAGAAAATTTTCGAGAGAAAAAGGTACAAGGGTTACTCTTAGAGGTCTCTGGATCTCTTTGAGACAAAACGGCACCTGCCCCAATTTCAGAGGCATCAACCTCCACCTGAAACGGTAGAGAAACATCAGGCTGCCGTAGAACAGGAGCAGAAGTGAATCTCTGCTTAACACTAGAACTACTGATGGAGTCATTTTGACTCCTTTCGTTTTTTATTTCTCTTCTGTGACTACATTTTTCAGAATTCCGGCTTGAAACTCGGTGACTTTTCCTCAAATATGATGTGAAAAAAGATTTTGTGAGAATAAATAATTTTGGTGAAAAATTTGCGCGTTTTTTTCAAAATTTACCAAGAACTACTGAAGGGAGTCATTTTGACTCCCTACTATATTTTGAGGTCCTTTTGTCACTAAATGTTGCTATAAAGTTTTGTGCATAATTTTTTTCACTCTGTCTTATTTACCCTGCTGTTCATATAGATGTAGTTCAATTTACATGTCAACTTTTCACATTTTCCTTGTGTTTTACCTGCTTGTATTACTGTGTAATGCTGAACAAAATAGTTTGTTTACTCTAGGCTCTTATCTTATGCTAATGAAGGGTGGTGTTTTTCTAAGGTCCTAGCAGGAGACAGTATTCTGGATAGTAACTTTACTTTCAGTTTAGCTGAAGAGACAAAGAGAACAGACGCAGACATACGAGCTCTGAAGACTCATACAGGTATGAATTGTTATGAAATAGTTTAGCTGTCTGTCAACTGATTCAGCCCACCTACTTTTGAAGGTGGCAGAACAGTTATTATTTCTTTTAGTTTTCATTTCATTTCTATTTTTCAGCAGGGAACTATATAGAATTATGGAATTTGTGAGGAATATGGAGAGAAGACGTTTGATAAAGCCTCAGGATATTCTGGCTACTTTGCAATCCATACCGGAGGATGAATCGGAATCCAAATTGCAGGAACATGTATTTGATTCTGACAGTGATGAAGATTTCATTCCTCAGAACATATCAAGTGAATCTGAAGACTCAGAAGGAACAAATCCAGAAGGTAAGTAGTTATGTGTATTTATTTGTTCTTCCACACACTGAGTTAGGGCCTGTGCACACTAGCAGAATTCTGGCTGAATAGCCATCTGGATATTCTTGCAGCAATACAGGCCGTACCTGCCCGCTCATGCCTGA
Organism: Oophaga sylvatica; assembly: GCA_033576555.1. NCBI lineage: Eukaryota > Metazoa > Chordata > Amphibia > Anura > Dendrobatidae > Oophaga > Oophaga sylvatica. The sequence continues at coordinate 385,108,591 of JARQOD010000005.1, forward strand.
AGCTCCGCTCCGAACCCCGGGCTGGAGCCGCTGTCAGGGACAGAGCAGCGCTTGCTTACGCGCGAGCACGGCTCCGTCCCAGACAGCGGCTCCAGCCCGGGGTTCGGAGCGGAGGTTCAGGTATGAAACTCCGCTCTGTACCTGAGCGGGCAGGTACGGGACGGATTGTGGTGAGAATATCAGTCAGATATTCCGCCGCTAATCCAGCCAGTGTGCACGGACGCTTACAAAACAAAAATTCTAAATATTCATCAACTTTTTCCAGATATTCCAAGCACATCAACTGGGGATCGGGCTCATGCAGTTATGTTGCCTCATGACCATCCTCCTGGTCGTGGACAGAAAAAATCAGCAAAACGTCCCAGAAATGAAAGAACAACAGATAACGATGGCGGCGAAGGTAATGCAACAACAAACACCAGAGAAGGCGAATCTGAAGGAATACTAGTTTCAGCGGATGGTATTCAATGGAAACCTGTTGAAATTGGAGAACACTTGCCTGGTAGGCGTGACAGCCAAAATATTCTTCGAGAAGCACCTGGCCCTACAGGATACGCCAGAAGAAATATCATTATCCATAGTCCTTTGAGCGCATGGCGTTTATTTTTTGATTCATATATAATGACACATATAAAGAACTGTACGCTTGCAGAAGCATGCAGGAACAATAATTTACAGTTTACTCTATCTGATGAGGAGCTAGATGCATTCATTGCGATATTCTATGCTCGTGGAATATCTGGCACGAACCGTCACTCGATTAGCAGTATTTGGTGTAATGACTGGGGGAAAACGATTTTGCAAAGCGACAATGTCTAGGGACCGCTTTGTTGAAATTATGAGGTTTCTCAGATTTGATGAGAAATCTACTCGATCGGAAAGACTGCAAACGGACAAGTTTGCTCTATTTTCTACTGTGTGGGACAGGTTTATTGAAAATTGTATTGCGTGTTACAAACCTGGCCCATACATAACGGTGGATGAGCAACTTTTCCCAAGTACCACACGAACATGCACAAGGA
>JARQOD010000005.1:385109712-385149293 GCA_033576555.1 Oophaga sylvatica
CCTGCCTCTCAGGACCAGAAAGGTTATATAACCTAGCTTTAGGTAACTTAGCATCAGGAAGGAGATTAATAGAGCAGTCATACACGCGATGAGGAGGCAACTCCTGACACCCCTCCTCAGAGAACACATCCCCAAAGTCCTCCAAAAAAGGAGGCAAAGTACTAGGCACGACCGCACTGATGACTGTGTTCATGCAGTTACTTTTGCAAAACTCCCCCCATTAGCTTATATCTCTGGACTGCCAATTAATCACAGGGTTATGTTTAACCAACCAAGGAAGTCCCAACACAATAGGAGTAGGTAGACCCTCCAACACATAACAAGATAATAGTTCCCTATGTATTGCCCCTCAATGTTATGAACCTCATGAACAAAGCTACCTTGGCCGAGAGGCCTGGCGTCAATGGAGAATATAGGGATCGGTTTGACCAATACACTCAGATGCATACCTTGAGCCTGAGCAAACTGAGCGTCAACCAGATTAGCCCCGGACCCACTATCAAGAAGAACAGAAAATCTCTCCACTCTCGTACCAACCACCACCTCCACTGGTACAAGGAACTGAGAAGAACTAGCGGACGAAATACATACTCCCAGGTTGTCGTCCACCACACAACCTGGGATTAACAGTTTTCCGGTGACTTTTTGCTCAACAAGGCACGGGATGGACATCCCCCAACAAAATGTCCCTCTTTCCCGCAGAAGAAACACCTTCTAGTCCTGCGGCGTACCGCCAATCCCCTCCTACGAAATGATGTCCCTCCCAACTGCATAGGCTCCTCTGAACAGACAAGGGGAACCTCAACATAAGGGACTTTAGTAGTAGGTGGAGTAACAACAGGGGGCGGAGTTACCTCGCACCTCTCCCGGAGCCGTCTATCAGTACGGATAGCTAGGGCCATAGCAGCCTCCAGTGATGGAGGAGAATCATACTGAGCCAAAACGTCCTTTAATTTGTCAGAAAGCCCATGACAAAACTGGCTCCTAAGAGCTGGGTCATTCCACTGAGTATCTGTGGCCCATCTACGGAACTCAGAAGCAAATTCCTCCGCCGGACGATCTCCCTGCTGTATCTTACGTAATTTTGTCTCAGCAAGAGAGACTCGATCTGGGTCATCATATATCAAACCCAGGGCAGTAAAAAATCGATCTACTGACTGTAGAGCCGGGGATCCCAGAGGAAGGGAGAAGGCCCAGGATTGAGGGTCCCCTTGTAGGAGCGAGATAACAATTCCCACTCTCTGCTCTTCACTCCCTGATGATCGAGGCCGAAGCCGAAAATACAATTTACATGCTTCCCTGAAGGTAAAAAATTTGTCTCGCCCACCAGTGAACCTGTCCGGGAGAGCTACTTTAGGTTCAAATCTGGTTTGCTCCGAGGGAGACAAAACTTTGGACTTAATGTCCATCAGCTCCATGGATAATCCCTGCAACTGCAGAGCCAGCTGGGCTACTGGATCCATGGCAACTGGGAATAATTTTATGGGCCAGTGAAAATGTCACGCGGTCTTATGATATGTGTACGATGTCAGTAAACTATTCTTAAAAGAACAACACTCTATACAACATATAGATTAGCAACATCAGCATGTAAATATAGAATAGATTTACCTGACACGATATCCGTTGAACTCAGGGTTAATCTTGAGGACTTGATACACTGTCACAGGAAAGAGGAGGACCGGGGGTCTAACCTGACCCTAAACTGGGGTCCTAACTAATCCCTCACCTTGGAGGTACTGATAATGGTTCAGAGGTCCAAGTCTCCAGCCTAACCCTGTCTCCTATCAGTCCCTGAACCCTGTAATCAGTCCTAAGAAGGATTCTGATTACCACCAAAGGGATATGGGCTGATCTCTGCTAAATACACAGATTAGACATATAAGACAGACTGGAGAAAACACAGACTTGCATACACACTCAAACACAGAAGGAACATAAATGATCTGGGATATTAAACTCTAAGCAAGGTGAGCTTAAAACAACTAAGGAGCTCTTTAACTTAAGTCTATACAGATACAATCCTATCTGTGGTCTGCATGAAGAATTTCACTGGCAACTCCCAACACAGACAACCAGAGATTTAAAGGAAACCAATCAACAAATAATTAATTGCAGCCGGGAGAAAACTGCACCCAGTCCCAGAACTGAGCACAGACAGAATTAACTCCCTAACTGCCAAACACAAAGAAACAGCAACTCAGCTGTGAGAAGTCAGAATGTGCAACCGCGACGATCTTCGTGGCGATGAACACATGACAGATAACCCACCAAAAAATGTCACGCAAGGCATTTTTGCAAACGCTTGTGAGAGAGTTGAGTGGTCCTTATGTCACAGATAGGGAAAAGGGTTCCACGTCCCAAGTTTCTACATGCTCAGAAGTGATGGTTCAAACAAAATTTTGCCAGATCAAAGAAAAGTGCAAGAAAAATAGATCTGTCGGCAATTGTAAGACTTGTGGTAAGTCTTTGTGTGGGCAATGTACTGCCATAAATCAAAGGCAATGCCTAAAATGCGAAACACCAAATGTTTAGAAGGTGAATTCTGCACCATATTTTCATTTTTATGCTCCTCCACCTACATTTTCTCTGCTTTTTGTTCTTCAGTTGTTGTTTATATGTGTGCACTTGAATAAAAAAAAATGTTTGAAAAACGTCTTTTATAATTATTGTTATTTTCTGTAGAAAAATAAGAAAAGCAGAAAAACACAATCAAAAGCATTACTGTTGGATCTCACAATAATAATACATTACAAAAAATATAATTATTAATAAATAACCACAAATGAAACTCTAAAAATAAACGAAAACAAGCAAGGAGTCAAAATGACTCCTTTCAGTAGTTCTAGGCGGGGTCACGAGTCCAGTAGTCCTAGTGTTAAGTTCCTGAAATGCAGAGACTGCCTCAGGAGGCCAATTCACCACATCAGAACCCTTTTTGGTCAAATCAGTCAATGGTTTAACAATACCGGAGAAATTACCAATAAATTTACGATAAAAATTGGCAAAACCCAAAAATCTCTAAAGAGCCTTTAATGAAGTAGGTTGGACCCAATCACAGATGCCTTGAATCTTGACCGGGTCCATTTCAATAACAGACGGAGACAAAATGAATCCCAGAAATGAGACCTTCTGTACGCCAAAAAGACACTTTGATCCCTTCACATACACTGCATTCTCTCTCAAAATCTGGAACACAGTCCGAACATGTTTCACATGAGAGTCCCAGTCATTGGAAAAAATCAAGATATCATCCAAATAAACAATCAGAAATTTATCCACAAAATCCCTGAAAATATCATTCTTGAAGGATTGGAAGACGGAAGGAGCATTAGTGAGCCCAAAGGGCATCACTAGGTAGTCAAAATGCCCCTCTGGGGTATTAAACGCCGTCTTCCATTCATCCCCGTGCTTAATGCGAATAAGGTTAGAAGTGGCTTCTTTGCTGCCCTCCTTGAGACCAGGCCTTGCTCCAAGAGTCTCCGTCTCACAGTGCGTGCAGATGCACTCACACCTGCCTGCTGCCATTCCTGAGCAAGCTCGATCCCGCAGCTGAAACACTTTTAAGAGACGGTCCTTGCGCTTGCTGGTCTTTCTTGGGCGCCCTGGAGTGTTATGTTTCGGTAGCTGAGGAGGACAGGAACAACAGCAGGGCAGCCGAACACCTGAGATGTTGGTAACTGATGGGTTGCAGATTCCTAAACTAACGACACAACTAGAGGTAGCCGTGGAGCGTTCCTACATTGTTCCTAGACGCCTCGTCACAGCCTGAGAGATAACTACACCTAAAGGCAGAAAGATGAAAGCTATCTGCCCCGGAGTAGATCCCCAAAGAAAATAGGAAGCCCCCAAACATATAATGGCGGTTAGACAAGATGAAAATACAAACATAGGCAGAAAATAGATTGAGCAAATGCTGGGGCCACAAGCTGACTAACTAGGATAGGACAGGAGAGATTACTTTCTGCAACCCAGAAAACCCTACAAAAATCCAACAATTCTGATTACAAAAATACTGAGATCACACGATCTCGCCTCCCACTAAATCAGATCTCAGTGTGAACAAAAACCAAGCCGCAGCCGCTGAAAAAACAGGAAAAAGCAAATGAGCAAATAACAGTGGCTGCTGAAAAACTGTGAGGAGCTCAGGCCCCAGGAGGGGACCTGGCTGACCTCCACAAAAGTGCAGAAAACAATGCAAAAGGCAAGCACAAAAAGAAAAGCAAAACATATCTTATCTGAAAGCAGGAGATGCAGGCAGGACTCTAGCAAACTTCCAAATGAACCAGGAACCTCAATTGAGACAAGAACAATTGATCACCAGCAACCATCATGGGAAGGAACCTCCCTTATATCAGACCAGTCCGTGATTCCAGATTGCCACTCCTCGCTGAAAGGTTCAGTACTGTCTGTAACCACCAGAGGGAGCCTCTGCTCAGAAACCATCTCTAACACTGGAGCCTTTTTGGCAACAATGGAACCTCTCTCCTTGAAGTTCTTGATGATGCGATAGATTGTTGACTAAGGTGCAATCTTTCTAGCTGCGATACTCTTCCCTGTTAGGCCATTTTTGTGCATTGCAATGATGACTGCACGTGTTTCTTTAGAGATAACCATGCTTAACAGAAGAGAAACAATGATGCCAAGCACCAGCCTCCTTTTAAAGTGTCCAGTGGTGTCATTCTTACTTAATCATGACAGATTGATCTCCAGCCATGTCCTCATCAACACCCACACCTGTGTTAATGGAGCAATCACTGAAAAGAGGTTAGCTGGTCCTTTAAAGGCAGGGCTGCAATGATGTTGAAATGTGTTTTGGGGGATAAAGTTCATTTTCTAGCCAAATATTGACTTTGCAAGTAATTGCTGTTAAGCTGATCACTCTTTATAACATTCTGGAGTATATGCAAATTGCCATTAGAAAAAAGTGAAGCAGTAGACTTTGTAAAAATTAAGATTTGTGTCATTCTCAAAACTTTTGTCCATGACTGTACAATCGCGCCGGTCTTGTTGGGCATCGCGACAACCCACGCGTGTTTGGAGAGTACGTCAATCACAGTCAGGAGATATTTCACATCATCAATTTCCATTGAATATTCAACTAAGCTAACCAAATCTGCTTGCCACTGCGAATCAACGTCCACGACATAAATCTTATTCGTGGCGAATCTTTTTCTTGCTGGTTTATGAAGAGTGTAAGCATCTTGTTTATTCAGTCAATCGATCGCTTCATGTTTTTTTTATACCGCTCGTTCTAACCGCTCTGTATAGGTTCGCAATACCGCTGAATGAGGCTGGAGCTTCAGGCTGAAATATTGCTTCTCTAATATCATTTCAGCGCGTTTAGTTTCCATGATTGGATAAATGAATCTGTGGGGATGATCAGAAATTCAAGCGTATAAAATGGCGGATTTTAATTCGGGTATATCGTAATGGTATTAATACATGCAATAATTGTGCTAGCAGAAGACGTAACTGGATTGATTTTTTTTTTTGTGTCTTTCTGTGAGGGTGTTGACAGAAGGCGTGTTCTCTCTGCAGCCCGTAATAAATTCAGGGCAGTGCTGAGTGGTAGGAGACCTGTCAGTTGTAAAGTTTCAGGAGACATTCTATCCTGGCATCTCTGAATTAATCTCAATGTAAGTATATACAGAACTCTGAAATTTCTATTTTGTCTCATGAATATGTAGAATTGCTCAATTATATTTAAGTATGCATAGTTAAAGCCGCTATTTGTTTTAATAATTTACCACTGTTTTCATACTTGAGCTATATTTGTTTTAATAATATGTCCCTATATTCATGACGGTATAATTTATGTAATACATCGCTTAATAAATGTTAAGATCAACATTAGTAGCGTATTCACGTCTGTGGTGTTTACTCTTAAAGACTTATTCTGTATTACGCATGTTCTGGTTAATAAAGGCATATTTATGTACTGGGGCAAATTTAGTTTACTTACTATATAAATCGTATTTGCCTTCTGTGTAGAATTAATATAGGTAGTGGCGAAAATCACACACTTAATTTTATTTTAGATGGAGGGGGAAAATTTTTTGGATGATCTTCCAGACATGTTTCCGGATTCAGAACTGGGTATGCTTTATGACTTATATAAACACAAATGCTAGCATGACATTCTAGTTAAGAGTTGTTTTGCATATTATTTTATATTGTTTTGTTCTTTCTTGTTTAAGATTCATGTATGATGAGCTACGAGGTGCCTGATGAGTTTTTAGCCACCTTGAACGATCCTGATCTTGAGTCCTGTACTTTACCTGATGCCGCGTGTACTAGCACTACTTCGGTGGGGGCCGGGGTGATCATTCAGCGCTGGCCATCGAGGGTACGTTGTGTGTCTGTGTGGGTGCATATATATATGGACACACCTTCTCATTCAAAGATTTTTCTGTATTTTCATGGCTATGAAAATTGTAGAATCACACTGAAGGCATCAAAACTATGAATTAACACATGTGGAATTATACATTACACTTTACAAAAAAGTGTGAAACAACTGAAAATATGTCTTATATTCTGGGTTCTTCAAAGTAGCCACCTTTCGCTTTGATTACTGCTTTGCACGCAGAAAAGGTGAACGGATGGATTTACTGTACATGCCTGGTTCCCACCGTGAAGCATGGAGGAGGTGGTGTGATGGTGTGGGGGGTGCTTTGCTGGGAACACTGTTGGGGTTTATTCAAAATTGGAGGCATAGTGAACCAGAATGGCTACTACAGCATCTTGCAGCAGCATGCTATTCCATCCGGTTTGCGTTTAGTTCGACCATCATTTATTTTTCAACAGGACAATGACCCCAAACACACCTCCAGACTGTGTAAGGACTATTTGACCAAAATGAGAGTGTTGGGGTGCTAAGCCAGATGACCTGGCCTCCACAGTCACCAGACCTGAACCCAGTCGAGATGGTTAGAGGGGAGCTGGACGGCTCACCGCTTCAATTTTGAATAAATCCCCAACAGTGTCACCAGCAAAGCACCCCCACATCATCACACCACCTCCTCCATGCTTCACGGGGGAACCAGGCATGTAGAGTCCAGCCGTTCACCTTTTCTGCATGCAAAGCAGTAATCAAAGCAAAATGTGGCTACTTTGAAGAACCTAGAATATAAGACATATTTTCAGTTGTTTCACACTTTTTTGTAAAGTGTAATGTATAATTCCACATGTGTTAATTCATAGTTTTGATGCCTTCAGTGTGATTATACAATTTTCATAGTCATGAAAATACAGAAAAATCTTTGAATGAGAAAGTGTGTCCAAACTTTTGGTCTGTACTGTATATATATATATATATAGCTCTCTCTCTCTTAAGTATGCGAATTTAGACGTGTAAATAAATATTAATTCTTTACAGATGTCGCAATGATAGCGGGGCCCCAGACTGCTGAAATAGCTATGAACCCCTACACTGGCAACGCACCGAGAAATAGTCCTCCTGATGCCGCGTGTACTAACGCTACTGCGGCGGGAGCCAGGGGCGATCATCCAGCGCTGGCCATCGAGGGTACGTTGTGTGTCTGTGTGGGTGCATATATATATATATATATATATATATATATATACAGTTAGGTCCATAAATATTTGGACAGAGACAACATTTATCTAATTTTGGTTCTAGACATTACCACAATGAATTTGAAACAAAACAAATCAGATGCAGTTGAAGTTCAGACTTTCAGCTTTCATTTGAGGGTATCCACATTAAAATTGGATGAAGGGTTTAGGAGTTTCAGCTCCTTAACATGTGCCACACTGTTTTTAAAGGGACCAAAAGTAATTGGACAAATGACTCCAAGGCTATTTCATGGACAGGTGTGGGCAATCCCTTTGTTATGTCATTCTCAATTAAGCAGATGAAAGGGCCGGAGTTGATTTGAGGTGTGGTGTTTGCATTTGGAAGGTTTTGCTGTGAAGGAAACATGCGGTCACAGGAGCTCTCCATGCAGGTGAAACAAGCCATCCTTAAGCTGCAAGAACAGAAAAAAACCCATCCAAGAAATTGCTACAACATTAGAAGTGGCAAAATCTACAATTTGGTACATCCTGAGAAAGAAAGAAAGCACTGGTGAACTCATCAATCCAAAAAGACCTGGGAGCCCACGGAAGACAACAGTGGTGGATGATCGCCGCATACTTTCTTTGGTGAAGAAGAACCCGTTCACAACATCAACTGAAGTCCAGAACACTCTCAGTGAAGTAGGTGTATCTGTCTCTAAGTCAACAGTAAAGAGAAGACTCCATGAAAGTAAATACAAAGGGTTCACATCTAGATGCAAACCATTCATCAATTCCAAAAATAGACAGGCCAGAGTTAAATTTGCTGAAAAACACCTCCAGAAGCCAGCTCAGTTCTGGAAAAGTATTCTATGGACAGATGAGACAAAGATCAACCTGTACCAGAATGATGGGAAGCCAAAAGTTTGGAGAAGAAAGGGAACGGCACATGATCCAAGGCACACCACATCCTCTGTAAAACATGGTGGAGGCAACGTGATGGCATGGGCATGCATGGCTTTCAATGGCACTGGGTCACTTGTGTTTATTGATGACATAACAGCAGACAAGAGTAGCCGGATGAATTCTGAAGTGTAACGGGATATACTTTCAGCCCAGATTCAGCCAAATGCTGCAAACTTGATTGGACGGCGCTTCATAGTACAGATGGATAATGACCCCAAGCATACAGCCAAAGCTACACAGGAGTTCATGAGTGCAAAAAAGTGGAACATTTTTCAATGGCCAAGTCAATCACCAGATCTTAACCCAATTGAGCATGCATTTCACTTGCTCAAATCCAGACTTAAGAGGGAAAGACCCACAAACAAGCAAGACCTGAAGGCTGCGGCTGTAAAGGCCTGGCAAAGCATTAAGAAGGAGGAAACCCAGTGTTTGGTGATGTCCATGGGTTCCAGACTTAAGGCAGTGATTGCCTCCAAAGGATTCGCCACAAAATATTGAAAATAAAAATATTTTGTTTGGGTTATGTTTATTTGTCCAATTACTTTTGACCTCCTAAAATGTGGAGTGTTTGTAAAGAAATGTGTACAATTCCTACATTTTCTAACACATATTTTTGTTCAACCCTTCAAATTAAACGTTACAATCTGCACTTGAATTCTGTTGTAGAGGTTTCATTTCAAATCCAATGTGGTGGCATGCAGAGCCCAACTCGCGAAAATTGTGTCACTGTCCAAATATTTCTGGCCCTGACTGTATAGCTCTCTCTCTCTTAAGTATGCAAATTTAGACGTGTAAATAAATATTAATTCTTTACAGATGTTGCGATGATAGCGGGGCCCCAGACCGCTGACATAGCTATGAACCCATATGCTGGCAACGCGCCGAGAAACTGTCTGGTTTATAAAGATCCTAAAAAGCAGCAACGGGCAGTGAGGAAGAAAGGTAAAGGTTCACGTGGTATGAAAGGTTGTTTTGCAGAAACGTCTGAAGAAAATGGCTATTGCCTCTACTAATGACTATATTTTTATTTATAGATTGTAAACTGAAGCCTAGGAGAAATATATTTACAAAAGAGAATATAATCTTGCTAATGGAGAACCTCATAGATGCCCCAGAAGCCAACACTACACTCGTGCAACCCACAACGCAACCCCGTAAGTTTATATTTTGATATAACTGCCTAGTCTTAATACACCGAATGTTACACTTGTCTCACCAATGATCACGATGTTCCGCATATATCTGGCACATGTTCAATCTTTCCTTAAAGCTAGATGTAAAGTCAGGTTGACACATGTACAATCTCTTCCACAGATAAATCTAAACTCAAGAGAAAAACAGCTACAGCCCCGCTGCAGCCACTACGACTCAACAAGAATCACGCAGCGCCATTCTTGACACCGATACAGACCGCTAATGGACTTGTTAGAACACAGCAGCAGCAGCTGCTCTGTGTGACGCAACGCGAGATACCTTATTCAAGTGCCGCACAACCATCCAACAGCCTCATGAATGGCACAGAACTTTACCCAGAAGTGATATCGCCGTCACGCTAAACACAAGCAGAAAACAAAGCATACTTCAGAACCATCATCAGGCACGTTTGGCGTTATGAATGCCACAACCCAACAGACTCGTGAGGCGCTTGACTGTGAGATTGATCAGCTTGCTGATGGTTAGAAGCCTTCCATAGAACAGTTCATTATATGAGTGGCGCATACTATACAACCGTTAGCACCACCTGTAACTATATCTCTAATTCCACAGGTGCCAGTCTGTCAGATATCGTTAATTTGCCCACCACATCTCATGGTGTTGTATATAATTCAGCTAATGTTGTGAAGGGGTTAAAGAGGGTGAAACGGCTACACTTAAAGTGTGTAAAAAGCCGCGGATTCATGCAGATGTGTCAGTAACTGCAAATGATACGGATTCTGCGATGTCTGTACCTGTTAGCAATACGGATTCTGCGGACTCTGTAGTTGCTAGCGATGCGGATTCTGTATCTGAGGCAGTTACAGCGTGGCTCCATGAGTCCATTGGATGGGGTCCCGCCGAAGCTGGCGTGTTTAAGGAACAGCTAGACCGCTACTTACGGTACAAAATCTGTGAACCCAAAATAGTGTTTTTTGTGATACTTTTGAAAGATTATTGTCAGCACCAATCACAACACATGCTAATAAGGCCGAGCTATACGCACTTAGTAGCCTACAGGTGGACACCGAGATACCCGATGCTGCTAACCCATTATGACTAAATATGACTGGCTATGGCCTGCATGAAACAACTAAAACCACATTAGCCCGCTATAATAGGGCTAGAGTTATAAAACAAGCTCTAAAACTGCTGGTCAAAGCTAGACGGCACTATGCTCTAGGAGGCGTGGTGGAGGTATGTGTCCAGCAATACCTCTACAGCCACCCCAGGAGCCCCCACAGCCGGCTGGTAAGGTCTCACATAGCCAAGATGCCTCTGAAAATGCTAGTCATACAGCTACACAAAACTCGCAAGCCTCTGATGATGCAGCTGTCGCTGATGATGACGTGGGGGGATCCGATCATACAGTATTTTTACAACACTTCCATCATCATCAGACGGACAACCGTAATTTTAGTGCGCGCATACATACTGTTCATTTTAGATTTGTAAATTTGGAGCATGTACAATCATTTGTCGAGGCTGTGAACATTGTTCACGACAGTATTCAGTCATTACTAGATAGAATCATCAGGGACACTGAAACCCGGCAACTTTGTACAGTTAAGGTTTGAAGGTGGTGAAGCTTCAGACACCATTTTAACTACAAAGCAGAGCCGTGAAGATTTTAATTCTGAATCTTTTTTAAATGCTGTTGTCAACACACTTCAAAGTAATGCCGAATGCTTGGCAAGCAACTCCCTAAAACTAGTCATCACTACTTGCCGCGGGGCAAAAAGGCGCTTGAAATCTATAGCAAGCAGCCAAATCATTAAATAAAAGAGGCAGTAGCTGTATGATTTTAACAATTACAGTACAAATCTGTGTTTGGCCGCTAGTGTGTGCGCCCTGATAGTTAACGCGGATGTCACTGATGCGGTTTTACTGAACCGCTCTAAAAACATACACATGGCGCTGGGCATCCCTGACGCGCAATTAGTGAGCTTTAGCGACATTCCAGCATTTGAAAAATATTTGGGGGTCACCATTAAAGTACTGTACTACAGAGAGGGTGATTGGCGCTACTTTCAGACTGGCAATGCAGCTACTGGTAAAACCGTGTTCATATTGTTCCATGATAACAACTACTACGGTATTAAAAATATGAAAGGTTTTATTGGGGCTGATCACTTTTGTGTGCTCTGCAATTTGTTGTATACTCGCAAGAACACCCATTCATGCCAATATTTTTGTAAAGCTTGTCAAAGAGAGGGTTGTGTGGAGAGCCCCGATGTACAACAAACTCCGCGTTGCCCCATCTGCCATGTTTATTGTCGCTCTAGTGAGTGTTTAGAGTATCACAAACAGCTCTGGATAATCCACTATTCTGCAGGCTTAAAACATTTTGTGATGAATGCCATCGTTTTGTGTGCAGAAATAGTGAGAGTGAACATCGATGTGGTGGTTTGCGCTACCTTGTATGTCGTGGCCGTGTAATTAAATTTGATACCCAACTCTGTTACATGGGGCGGTGTGTACCCGGTTAGGAGACAGATTGTTATATCTTTTACGATTTTGAATGTATGCAGGAGACAGGCACACACATTCCAAATTACATTTATGCTACAACACTGCATGGTGATCTGCATTTACCAGCGGGAAATTTTCAGGCTATACATTTATAGCACACAATGCAGGACACTACGATTCTTACCTTATTGTTAAGGAACTGATTTTTGAAAAACTAGAGGTAAAGTTGATAACCCAAGGTGGCCGGCTCTTGTGTGTGATGGTGCCCGATTTGTCTATACGGTTCATAGACGCGCTAAATTTTATCCCCATGAAGCTCAGTAAATTACCACAGGCCATGGGATTTTCAGGCGCCAAAGGTCATTTTCCACAACTATGTAGGCCCCATACCAGATGTGAAATATTACTGGGTAGAGCACATGTCACCTGGTGAGAAGGTAGAGTTCATGGCGTGGCATGAGAATCAGAAACACACACTTTTTGACTTCAAGACTGAACTGAAATCTTATTGCAAACAGGATGTTGAAATTTTGAGACGTTCCTGTGAGATCTATAGAGAATGCATTATGGAAAGATGCTGAAAAATGTTTAAAAATTCTGTAAGATTCAAAAGGAAATGGTTGTGGAGAGCAGCTTTGTTGACCCCTTTCAACTCATCACCTTGGCCTCGGTATGTATGTCAATGTACCGGTTTAAATTTCTACCAAAAAAGGCGATCGCCATTTTACCTGGTGATAATTATCACAAGGCAAAAAAAACGCTACTCATCCCCCGCTATACAGTGGCTCATGTATGTAGCCCACACCGAGAACATTGACATTCAACATGCCTTGAGAGGAGGTGCAAAACAAGTTGGGCAATATTTTCTAGATGGTTATGCCTATGTTAACGGCCAACACATAGCCTTTGGATTTCAGGGTTGCTTTTCCACGGCTGTCCGTGCTGCTATAATGAAAATGACGCAAATAAGGTCACAAACACCACCTACGGGCAATTATATTATGCCTTTTTAGCTAAAAAGCGCTACCTACAGAGCTGCGGGTACGCCATAAGAGTGGTATGGGAGCATGAGTGGCGTGAAATGGTTGAAAATGATTCTAATCTTCAAACATTTCTCCATCAAATGGAATTCCCCGCTCCCTTAGACCCCTGCAATGCGCTTTATGGGGGACGAACTAATGCCATTAAGCTCTATCACCAGGTGGCAGCTGATGAGACTTTACATTACTACGATTTCACCAGTCTGTACCCATTTGTAAACAAAACTAAAACATACCCTGTAGGGCACCCCGACATCATCTATGACAATTTTGGTTTCATTAAAAAAAATTTGCATTGCTAGAGCAAAGGTCTATCCACCAAGAGATTTATTTTTTACTGTTCTTTCGACAAAATATTAATGTTCCCCCTTTGCTATACATGCGCTGTAAATTCACAGGCAGAGGAATGTGCACATAGTGACGAAGAACGCTCCCTGACAGGTACCTGGTGCACTATAGAGCTCGAGATGGCGATAGATAAAGGCTACCGGATCTCATGCATCTATGAAATATGGCATTTTCCAAACACCAGCGATGATCTGTTTGCTCCCTACATTAAATTACATCTTAGGGATAAGCAGGAGGCCTCGGGTTATCCTAGCTGTTGCAATGATGAAGGCAAGAAAAAGCAGTTCATTGATTTGTTTCTTGAAAAAGAGGGTGTACAGTTACGGCCTGAAAATATAGCTATCAACCCTGCTAAAAGGCAGGTCTCCAAACTTTTCTTAAATTCTTTATGGGGAAAGTTTGCGCAGCACTCTTATCTAACATGCACCAACATTGTAAGGGATCCTGATGAGCTTTTTAGGTATCTCTTCCTACCCTACTATGACAATTCAATGCTACATTTTATCGATGATGAAATCGCAACCATTAACTGGAAATATGCGGATGGTCACCACACAGTCAACAAAAAAACAAACATTTTTATAGCCTGCTTTACAACTGCGTATGCGCGGCTAGAGCTCTATTCGCTGCTGGACAGACTGCAGGAGAGGTGCCTTTATCATGATACAGATTCGGTTACTTTTGTGCGCAGGGAAGGTGAGTGGCAGCCGCCTTTAGGCGATTACTGTTATGATATGGTAGCTGAGGAGGGCAAGAGCAAAAAAACCGCAAAGGCAGCCAAACACCAGAGAGGTTGGGAACTAATAGGTTGCAGACCCCTAAACTAACCACACAACTAGAAGCAGCCGTGGGACGTTCCTACGGTGCCCTAGACGCCTCGTCACAGCCGGAGAGATTAGCTACCCCTGAAGATGGAAAGAGGAAAGCTAACTGCCCCGGAGTAGAGCCACAAAAGAGTAAGAAGCCCCCAAACATATAAATGCGGTTAGGCAAGATGAAAACACGAACACAGACAGAAAATAGAATGAGCAAACGCTGGGGCCCAAAACTGTCTAGATAGGACAGCACAGGAGAGAATACTGTCTGCAACCCAGAAAAACACTAGGAAAAACTCCAACACTTCTGAATCCAAAAATGCTGAGACCACACGGTCTCAACCAGCTATATCAGATCTCTGGTGTGAACACGCAGTTACCCAGCAGTAAAAAATCACAAGAACTGAGCAAATGAACAAATGCAAAAAGAGAACCGAGACCAGCACTAGCCCCCAAAGGGGACCCGGCTGAACTCAAAAAGCAAGGAAGCAAAAATAAGTAAAATCAAACCACAGAAAAAAACCCAGAAAACAACTTATCTGAATGATAGCAGGAGACAGCAGAAAGCAAGCTGAATTCCAACCAAGACCAGGAAGTAACAATTGATCACCAGCGAGGATCATGGGAGGTCAGCTCACTTATATCAGGCCAGTCCGTCCCACCTGATAACCATTCATCATTTGCAGGTGGTGGACTTTTGCTGTTCAACATTTGTTTAATACCCTCAGCAGCCACCAGAGGGAGCCTCAGCTCCGAAGTCATCTCCAACACGTTCACAACAGTACCCCTGCTTGAGGAGTGGTCTCCGAACCCTCACGTGCACCACCAGGCCAATCAGGATGAGCTCTGTGATACGCACGGACCAGTCTTTCAGCATGAATGTCAGAAGCAAACACCCAAGAATTGTCCTCCTGACCATAGCCTTTCCACTTAACCAAGTACTGGAGTCTCCGCCTAGCCAAATGAGTATCCAATATCTTCTCAACCTCATACTCCAAATTGCCCTCAACCAAAACAGGATCAGGAGGCGCAGCCATAGGAAGCACTTGCTCGACAAACCTCTTCAATAAAGATTTGGGGAATACGTTGTGGATCTTAAATGTTCCTGGAAGAAGCATACGGAAGGAAACGGGATTAAGAATTTCCACGATCTTATAAGGTACAATGAACCTTGGCTTAAATTTTGGAGACGCAACCTTCATAGGGAAATTTTTTGAGGACAACCAAACCAAGTCACCCACTTTAAACCGAGGACCATCAGTCCTATGCCGGTTGACAAACCGCTGGGCCTTCTCCTGAGAGAGAGACAACTTATCCACTACTTGATCCCAAATCTGCTGCATTCTCTCCACAATAGAGTCAACACCCGGACAGACAGAAGCCTCCACCTGCCCTGAAGAAAATCGAGGATGAAACCCAAAATTGCAGAAAAATGGAGACATCAAGGTGGCAGAACTAGCCCTATTATTCAAAGCAAACTCAGCCAAAGGCAGTAAAGAGACCCAGTCATCTTGATCAGCAGACACAAAACATCTCAAATAAGTCTCCAAGGTCTGGTTTGTTCTCTCACTTTGTCCATTGGTCTGAAGGTGGAACGCAGAGGAAAAAGACAACTGAACTCCCAGTTTGGAACAAAATGTCCTCCAAAATCTGGAAACAAACTGGACTCCTCTGTCAGACACAATGTTCTCTGGAATGCCGTGCAACCAAACCACCTGTTGAAAAAATAAGGGCACCATCTCGGAGGAGGATGGCAACTTAGGTAGTGGCACAAGATGTATAATTTTGGAAAACCTATCACAGATCACCCAAATAACGGTCATTCTCTGAGAGACAAGGAGGTCGGAAATAAAATCCATAGAGATATGGGTCCATGGCCTCTTGGGCACAAGCAATGGCATTAACAAACCACTAGAGCGAGAGCAAGGTTTGGACCGAGAACAAGTTCCACAGAACTGCACAAAGTCCCTGACGTCACGAGACAAAGTGAGCCACCAAAAGGACTGACTCACGAAATCTCTGGTACCAAAAATACCAGGATGGCCAGCCAACGTGGAGCAATGAATCTCAGACATCACATTCTTCCTCCACTGGTCTGGGACAAACAATTTCCCAACAGGGCAGCGTTCAGGTTTATTCTCCTGAAATTCCTCCAAAGCCAGTCTCAAATTGGGTGAGATAGCAGAAAGAACCACACCCTCCTTCAGAATAACAGCAGGCTCAGTTACCTCAGGAGAATCCACAAAGAAACTCCTCGAGAGGGCATCCGCCTTAACATAATGCCCGTGAGAAAAGAGACCACAAAATTAAAATGTGTGAAAAGCAAGGCCCACCTGGCCTGTCTAGGATTAAGTCACTTGGCTGATTCAAGATAAACCAGGTTCTTATGGTCCGTGAGGACCACCACCTGATATTTGGCTCTTTCCAGCTAATGTCTCCACTCTTCAAAAGCCCACTTCAAAGCCAATAACTTCCGATTTTCCACATCATAATTACGTTCCACTGGGGAAAATTTTAGAGAGAAAAAGGCACAAGGGTTACTCTTAGAGGTCTCCAGATCCCTTTGGGACAAAACAGCTCCGGCACCAATCTCAGAAGCATCAACCTCCACCTGAAATGGTAGAGAAACATCATGTTGCCGTAGAACAAGAGCAGAAGTGAATCTCCGCTTAAGCTCCTGAAACGCAAAACTGCCTCAGGAGACCAATTCGCTACATCAGAACCCTTTTTGGTCTAATCAGTCAATGGTTTCACAATAGTAGAGAAATTACCTATAAATTTACGATAAAAATTAGCAAAACCCAAAAATCTCTGAAGAGCCTTCAATGTAGTGGGTTGAACCCAATCACAAATGGCCTGAACTTTGACCGGGTCCATTTCAATAACAGACGGAGACAAAATGAATCCCAGAAATGAAACCTTCTGTATGCCAAAAAGACATTTTGATCACTTCACATGCAATGCATTTTCTCTCAAAATCTGGAATACAGTCCGAACATGTTCCACATGAGAATCCCAGTCATTGGAAAAAATCAAGATATCGTCCAAATAAACTATTAGAAATTTATCCATGAAATCCCGGAAAATATCGTTCATAAAGGATTGGAAAACGGAAGGGGCATTAGTGAGCCCAAAAGGGATCACTAGGTACTCAAAATGCCTCTCTGGAGTATTAAACGCCGTCTTCCATTCATCATCGTGCTTGATGCGAATAAGGTTATACGCCCCCCCGAGGTCAAGCTTGGTAAACCAACTAGCACCTTTCACTCTGGAAAATAGGTCAGAAATTAAGGGTAACGGATATTGATATTTAACAGTGATCTTATTCAGGAGACGATAGTCAATACACGGCCTCAATGAACCATCCTTCTTGGCCACAAAGATAAAGCCGGCGCCCAAGGGTGAAGAGGATGGTCTGATATGACCCTTCCCTAAAGACTCTTTGATATAAGATCGCATAGCATCATGCTCAGGTACAGATAAATTAAAGAGCCGACCCTTGGGAAATTTACAACCGGGTGCTAAGTCAATAGTGCAATCATAACTCTATGAGGAGTTAAGGATGCAAACTTACTCTCACTAAACACATCAGAAAAATCAGTAAAATAGTCAGGGACATCTTGAGACTGGGGAAAGGCAGAAAATACAGGAGTGTCAGTACGAACACATTGACAACCCCAACTGGTCACAGACACAGATTTCCAATCCAAAACAGGATTATGAGTCTGTAACCAAGGAAAACCCAGTACAATAATGTCATGTAAATTATGTAACACCACAAAATTTGCAATTCTCTTGGTGGTCCGGGTCAACCCGCATTATCACCTGGGTAGAAAACTGGGGTTTATTCTCCACCAAAGGGGTAGAATCAATACCCAGCAAAGGAATAGACTTCCGCAGGGGTACCATGGGAAAACCACAACGTTTGGCAAAATCAAAATCCATCAGGTTTATAGCTGCTCCTGAATCAACAAAAGCCTGATCCGAAAATATGGACATGAAGCAAATCAAGGTAACAGTCAACAGAAATTTAGTCTGAACACTACCCAAAACAACTGAGCGCGCAAAACGGAAATAGCATGAGAAGCGTCACCACAGTAGAAGCAGAACTTATCACGCTTTCGAAAACTCATGATGCTGTGCCCCAGAAGTCACTCCATCACACTGCATGGGCTCAGGGGCTGGCCCGCAACGCATCTCAATCTCACGCAAATTTCTACGCTCACACAAACGTCTGTCAATTTGAATAGCTAATGACATAGAGTCATTGAGACCAGAGGGGACAGGAAATCCCACCATAACATCTTTTACAGTCTCTGCCAGACTCTTCCGAAAAAGAGCTGCCAGAGCATCATCATTCCAATTAGTAAGGACTGCCCAGTTTCTGAATTTCTGACAATACAGCTCTGCGGCTTCTTGACCCTGATTCAATGCCAACATGGTTTTCGCAGCTGATCAGTAACATTAGGTTCATCGTACAACAACCCCAGAGCCTGAAAAAACACATCAACATTAGAGTTGAGCGATACTTTCCGATATCCTAAAGTATCGGAATCGGAATGGTATCGCCGATATCACTAAAATATCGGCGATACCCGATACCGATACCGGAAGTCCCATGTAAGTCTATGGGAACAAAATATCGCAACTAAAAAAACCCCATTCTTTCCTTGTAAACACTAAATATACACACATAGAATACATATATATATATATACATGTCATTGTGACATATATATATACATATATGTATAGTTTATACACTTCTACATAGTAAAATATCCTCTCTGATTCAATTGCCGGGTAAAGCCGGCTTCAGTGAAAAGACAGAAGCACCCGACATGAAATGACACTTGGTGTACATAGGGTTAACCATGTCTTTTCATGTCGTTTGCTATCTGATTTGCACAAACAATTAAATCAGTCTATGTGTGCAAAATTTCACACCTGTAGGGGTTAATTAAAGGTGTAAATTCGTTGTAAAAAAAACGGACTTTTTTGCTACGAATTTACACCTTTAATTAACCCCTACAGGTGTGAAATTTTGCACACATAGTCTGATTTAATTGTTTGTGCAAATTAGATAGCAAAGGACATGAAAAGACATGGTTAACCCTATGTACACCAAGTGTCATTTCATGTCGGGTCACCCGACATGAAATGACACTTGGTGTACATAGGGTTAAACATGTCTTTTCATGTCCTTTGCTATCTAATTTGCACAAACAATTAAATCAGTCTATGTGTGCAAAATTTCACACCTGTAGGGGTTAATTAAAGGTGTAAATTCGTTGTAAAAAAAACGGACTTTTTTGCTACGAATTTACACCTTTAATTAATCCCTACAGGTGTGAAATTTTGCACACATAGACTGATTTAATTGTTTGTGCAAATTAGATAGCAAAGGACATGAAAAGACATGGTTAACCCTATGTACACCAAGTGTCATTTCATGTCGGGTTCTGCATTTTCACAAAAGCCGGCAATTGAATTAGCAGCTATTATACTATGTAGAAGTGTATGAACTACAAATATAAATATATATATATATGTGTCACAAATTCAATGACATGTGTATATATATATATGAGGTGTAAAATTGCTGAAAAAAAATGCGTGGGCTCCCGCCCTATTTTCGCAACCAGACAGACAAAGCCAGTGAGTGGGGGCAGATAATAATAGCCCAGAGAGGGACCATTATTTTTGCCCCCCCGGCTACTGACATCTGCCCCCAGACACCCAGGAAAGACAAATCTATAATTAGATTCGCCCTTTCTGGCACTTTGCCCGTCTATTCCCATTGCCCTGTAGCGGTGGCGAATGGGTTAATATGGGGTTAAAGCCACCTTGCTATTGAAAGGTGACCTTAAGCCAGGTTAATAATTGAGAGCTGTCAATTAGACAACTATCAATTATTAATCCTATTGCATGAAATAAAATAAAACACACACACTTTAATTAAAAATCATTTTAATGAAATAAAGACACATGTTTTTGACCATATTTTATTTTACTGCAAAAACCATTTCCTGTAATAAAAATAAAATAAAAAAGCAAAATTATTCTTACCTATCCCATGCACAGTCAGGTCCCACGGTGTAATCCTTCAGAAAGGGTTAATGTTTACTGCAGGGACCGCAGCTAATGCTGCAGCCTCACAGTAAACCCCAAATGAATGAGTTCCTCTCCTGCCTGACAGGAGAGTAAAGGCTGGGTGTCACATAACGATACACCAGCGATCCCGACAACGATATGCACTTGTCAGGATCGCTGGTGTATCGCTACATGATCGCTGCTGAGCTGCCAAACAGGCAGCTCAGGCAGCGATCTGGGACAGCGACACTGCGGGTAACATCGCTTAAGGGCCCGTCTCACATAGCGATATCGCTACCGAGATCGCTGCTGAGTCACAAGTTTTGTGACGCAGCAGCGAGCTCACCAGCGATATCGCTGTGTGTGACATTCAGCGACGATCAGCCCCCCTGCCGGGTATCGCTGATCGTCGCAGAAATGTCAGGACCTTTTTTTGATCGCTGGTTTCCCTCTGACAGGCACGCATCGCTGCGTGTGACAGGCGGGAGACCAGCGATCCGCTGGTAACCAAGGTACACAGCGGGTTTCCAGGCACCGCGCAGCGCTTGGAAACCCGCTGTGTACCTTGGATACCAGCTCCCTGCATCAGGGCGCTGGTATCCAAGGTACACAGCGGGTTCCTAGGCACAGCCCCGCGCCTGGAAACCCGCTGTGTACCTTGGTTACCAGCGGATCGCTGGTCTCCCGCCTGTCACACGCAGCGATGCGTGCCTGTCAGCGGGAAACCAGCGATCAAAAAAAGGTCCTGACATTTCAGCGACGATCAGCGATACCCGGCAGGGGGGCTGATCGTCGCTGAATGTCACACACAGCGATATCGCTGGTGAGCTCGCTGCTGCGTCACAAAACTAGTGACTCAGCAGGATCTCGGTAGCGATATCGCTATGTGAGACGGGCCCTTAAGTGGAAAGCTTAATTGATTGCTTTCCACTTTCACTTCAGGTCAGCCAGGGACACAATCAGTGACGTCAGAGGGAACTGATTAACAAAAATAGGAGTTCCCTTCGAAAAAAAAATGGCGTGGGGTCCCCCCTGTTTTTGTTAACCAGCCAGATGAAGCAGACCGCTGAGGCCTGGATTTTCAGGCTGTTAAGGAGCCAAGATCCATGGACCTTGCCAGCCTGATAATACTAGGCCACAGCAGTCTGCATATCTTGGCTGATTAACAAAAATAGGGGATCCCCTCGAAAAAAATTGGCGTGGGGTCCCCCCTATTTTTGTTAACCAGCCAGATGAAGCAGACCGCTGAGGCCTGGATTTTCAGGCTGTTAAGGAGCCAAGATCCATGGACCTTGCCAGCCTGATAATACCAGGCCACAGCAGTCTGCATATCTTGGCTGATTAACAAAAATAGGGGATCCCCTCGAAAAAAATTGGCATGGGGTCCCCCCTATTTTTGTTAACCAGCCAGATGAAGCAGACCGCTGAGGCCTGGATTTTCAGGCTGTTAAGGAGCCAAGATCCATGGACCTTGCCAGCCTGATAATACCAGGCCACAGCAGTCTGCATATCTTGGCTGATTAACAAAAATAGGGGATCCCCTCGAAAAAAATTGGCATGGGGTCCCCCCTATTTTTGTTAACCAGCCAGATGAAGCAGACCGCTGAGGCCTGGTTTTTCAGGCTGGTAAGGATCCAATATCCATGGACCTTGCAAGCCTGATAATACCAGGCCACAGCAGTCTGCTTAGCTTGGCTGGTTAACAAAAATAGGGGATCCCCTCGAAAAAAAAAACGGCGTGGGGATCCCCCCTATTTTTGTTAACCAGCCAAGTAAAATGCAGACTGCTGCGGCCTGGTATTAAAAGACTGTCAAGGCCCATGGATTTTGGCCCTCAACAGCCTGATAATACCAGGCTACAGCAGCCCCACATTTGGCGCATCAAAAGATGTGCCAATTGTGGCACTTTACCCAGCTCTTCCCACTTGCCCTGTAGCGGTGGCAAGCGGGGTAATAAGGGGTTAATGTCACCGTTGATTGCACGGTGACAATAAGCCCGGTTAATAATGGAGAGGTGTCAATAAGACACCGATCCATTATTAATCCCAAAGTTATTAAATGCATAAAAAAAAGACAAAGCAAGAAAAAAGTATTTTAATGAAATAAAAGAGACAACACAGTTTTCATTAATTTTATTGTACTCTCATTCCTGCGACGCCATCGATCTCCTGTAAAAAAAGAAAAAAAACAAACCAACAGTATACCACCTGTCCGACGCAGTCCATAGTAACGACAGTCCCACGACGATCCAACTCTGCTACATCGCAATGACAGGCAGAGCCTAACATCCCGACGCAGCACAGCTGATTACCTGCTTCCCCGGCGGTGACGTCATCGGACTGACTGCTTTACGGCCGGGATTACCCAGCAGTCACTGCAGTTATCGCGAGAAACTGCATGTGACCGCCGGGGAAAGAAGATTGCGGCCATGAAGCAGTCCAGGACGTGACGCCGGAGATCTTCTGACAGGTAAGTGCCGCTGACTCCTGACAGACCCGACCGACGGACACTGACAGTGACAGTGACAATCCCGATTCCGGTATCCGATAAGACGAAAATATCGGAACTCGGAATCGGAATTCCAATACAGCCAATATCGGCCTATACCCGATATTTGCAGTATCGGAATGCTCAACCCTAATCAACATCATTCAAAACAGGATCCCCAGGTGTCAGGGAAAAGGCCCAATCCTGAGGGTCGCCGCGCAACAGGGAGATGACACTTTGAACCTGCTGCGCTGCATTCCCTGAGGACTTAGGCTTCAAGGCAAAAAACAACTTACAGTTATTTTTAAAATTCAAAAATTTAGACCGCTCCCCCAAAAATAAATCCGGCAGAGGGATCCAAGGTTCCACAACAGGCAACCCAGCAAGATAGATAGCAATGCTCCGAACCTCAGCAGCAAGCTGCTCCACACGATCGGACAAATGCTTGACTTCCATTGGGGAAAAAATTTCTCCTTAGCTCCCAGAGAAAAAAGAGGGAAAAAATGAAACAAAAATAAATAAAAATTTCTGACAACTCTGACAACTTTTTTTTTTCTTTTTACTATTTTTTCCCTTCTGTTGAGTACCATAGAATTTCAGTATGGCCGGTGATTCTGTTATTATATGGTAGCTGAGGAGGGCAGGAGCAAAAAACCGCAGAGGCAGCCAAACACCAGAAGGGTTGGGAACTAATAGGTTGCAGACCCCTAAACTAATCGCACATCTAGAAGCAGCTGTGGGACGTTCCTACGGTGCCCTAGACGCCTCGTCACAGCCGGAGAGATTAGCTACCCCTGAAGATGGAAAGAGGAAAGCTAACTGCCCCGGAGTACAGCCCCAAAAGAGTAAGAAGCCCCCAAAAATATAATGGCGGTTAGACAAGATGAAAACACGAACACAGACAGAAAATAGAGTGAGCAAACGCTGGGGCCCAAAACTGTCTAGATAGGACAGCACAGGAGAGAATACTGTCTGCAACCCAGAAAAACCCTAGGAAAAACTCCAACACTTCTGGATCCAAAAATACTGAGACCACACGATCTCGACCACCTATATCAGATCTCTGGTGTGAACACGCAGCTACCCAGCAGTAAAAAATCAAAAGAACTGAGCAAATGAACAAATGCAAAAAGAGAACCGAGACCAGCACAAGCCCTCAAAGGGGACCCGGGTGAACTCAAAAAACAAGGAAGCAAAAATAAGGAAAATCAAACCACTGAAAAAAAAACAGAAAATAACTTATCTGAATGATAGCAGGAGACTGCAGAAAGCAAGCTGAATTCCAACCAAGACCAGGAAGTAACAATTGATCACCGGCGAGGATCATGGGAGGTCAGCTCACTTATATCAGACCAGTTTGTCCCACCAGATAACCATTCATCAATTGCAGGTGGTGGACTTTTGCTGTTCACCATAGGTTCAATACCCTCAGCAACCACCAGAGGGAGCCCCAGCTCCGAAGTAGTCTCCAACAAGTTCACAACAGATTACCTGTGGGAGTTGACGAGTGAAATACCCGAGGGCACATACATCACAGAGTTTTTTTTCTGCTGGGCCCAAAACTTACGGCTACAAACTCAACACGGGGAAACGGTCTTAAAAGTGAAGGGAATAACACTAAATGTTGGTAACTCTCAATCTATTAATTTTAACAGTCTGAAAGATCTAGTTCTGGACTACCCCCGTAATTCAGCCGCAGAAACTCAGAAGCGTATCGTCGTACAGCAACAGGGCATTGTGAGAGATAAAAAATATTGGAATATTGAATCGCGTGTCCTACAAAAAAAACAAAAATGTGTTTACACAAAGCAACGACTATTAGACGAATTCTCCACCCTGCCATTTGGCTATTAGCCTAGTATTGTGATGGATACGCATCTACAACACCCGCTCTCATGCATTCTGGCGGGGCCGTCTAATTCTGGAGAGAGTTATTTTGTAAAACAATTGATATATAATATTGAAACTAATTTTTCTCACAAACCGGATAATATTGTTTGGTTTTATTCAAGCTGGCAGAAACTATATGATGAAATCTCTCTCTCTTTTCCCAACACCATATTTGTGGAGGGTCTGCCGAATATATTCGCAGATGACAAATTATTCCTGCAGGACAAGGTGAATTTGGCGATTGTTGATGATCTCATGGAGAGTGCTAGCAAAAATTGTGAGATAGAAAAAGCATTTACCAAGTGTTAAGGGTATGCCACACTAAACAACATCGCTAACGGGATCGCTAAAAAATGTCACTATTTAGCGATCCCGTTAGCGATGTTGTTGTGTGCGGCATCTACCAGCGACGTGGCCCCTGCTGTGATCTCGTCCGTCGTCCTGATCGTTCCGGACCCTATTTTCATCGCTGGCGTCCCGCTGGTAAGTATCTAATCGCTGAGTGTGGCACCTTTTTTAGCGATTTAGCGGTAAATGAGCTTTAATGGGGATAAATGTAAGGTCATGCACTTGGGTAGAACAAATAAGATGTATAATTATGTGCTTAATTGTAAAACACTGGGCAAAACTGTCACTGAAAAAGACCTGGGTGTATAGGTGTCAGGCAGCTGCTGCCAAGGCAAATAAAATAATGGGATGCATTAAAAGTGGCATAGATGCTCATGAGGAGAACATAATTTTACCTCTATACAAGTCACTGGTGCGACCACACTTAGAATACTGTGTGCAGTTCTGGTCTCTGGTGTATAAGAAAGACATAGCTGAACTGGAGCGGGTGCAGAGAAGAGCGACCAAGGTTATTAGAGAACTGGGGGGTCTGCAATACCAAGACAGGTTATTACACTTGGGGTTATTTAGTTTGGAAAAACGAAGGCTTAGGGGTGATCTTATTACAATGTATAAATATATGAGGGGACAGTACAAAGACCTTTCTAATGATCTTTTTACTCTTAGACCTGTGACGGGGATAAGGGGGCATCCTCTACGTCTGGAGGAAAGAAGGTTTAGCCATAATCACAGACGCAGATTCTTTACTGTAAGAGCAGTGAGACTATGGAACGCTCTGCCGTCTAATGTTGTAATGAGTGATTCCTTACTAAAATTTAAGAAGGGACTGGATGCCTTTCTTGAAAAGTATAATATTACAGGCTATATTCACTAGTTTCCTAGATACTGCGTTGATCCAGGGAGCTAGACTGATTGCCGTATGTGGAGTCGGGAAGGAATTTTTTTTCCCAAATGTGAAGCTTACTGTTTGCCACTTGTTTTTTTTTTTTGCCTTCCTCTGGATCAACATGTTAGGGCAGGTTAGGATAGGATATGGGTTGAACTAGATGGACTTAAAGTCTTCCTTCAACCTTAATAACTATGTTACTATGTTACTATTTGCTCCTGGCAACCTAGTGTGGCTCTCCGCCCGAAACATCAGGCTGCGAGTGGAGTTCACTAAGTTGGCACCCCGCTTTTTGGGTCCCTTCATGGTCCTCGAGCATGTCAACCCTGTGGTTTATCGCTTAGCCCTTCCGCCTCGCTTAGGTATCTCCGACACCTTTCATGTGTCCCTCCTGAAACCCGTGGTCATGTCCCGGTTTTCCAAGTCATCTGCCGGGACATCGGGTTTGTCTACGGAAGATCACGAGGTGAATGCCATTGTTGGGTGCAAGGTGGTACGGGGCAAAAAATTTTATTTGGTGGATTGGAGGGGTTATGGGCCTGAGGATAGGTCCTGGGAGCCTGCTGAGCATATTCACGCTCCGCAGCTCATCGCTGCCTTTGAACGTAGCGAGGCCCAAAGAAGAGGGGCCCTAGGAGGGGGGAATGTTATTTATTGAGTTCCCACTGCTGCACAAGGGGAATCTCGAGCCATCCCCGCTACGGTCCCCCATCCGTCTCCGGCTGCAGTGGAGTCTGCTCAGCAGAGACGTCGGTCCAGCGTCTCGCCCAGTCTAATACTGTGCAGAGGATGACTGCTGCCTCCTCAGGTCCTGCCATTGTAACCAGTGCAGGTCAGCAGCAAGCAGACATAGTTGGGACTAAGTCCTGTGTGTTCCCTTCTGAGCATGCTCAGGGTAAGATCTCTCATAGGAGATCAGGGGTCACATGGTCGGGTACTGCAGCGACTTCCATTGGTCCTCCAGGAAGGTCCTGAGGCTGCTTTAGTTCTGGAGCAGCTTTCCCATTGGTCCTTTTCTGGAAGGTCCTGTAGCTGATACTATAAAAGGTGGGCATGACCGCACAGCGGCACGCTAGTATCAAATCTGTTACGTGCTTGCGCCAGTGTGGTCATGTATGCATGTGGTTAGGTCTGGCTGAAATAAGCCCCTAGAATACTGACACCTCCGGTGAGGAGATTGTATGCACGTGTTCAGGGCTCGGCTGAAAACGCCATTAGAATACCAGCTACTCCGGTGAGGAGATTACTGCTTTGGTTCTGATTGCATGACCATAGACTGCAATCCGCTTAGCAGTCATCTGTGTTCCCTGTGAGTCTAACAGGACACAGTCTTTGTTCCAGCGGCTCTGTGAATTAAAAGAGTCCGCTTATATCGCCATATAGTGCTACGGCGTTTACATCTGCGACTCTGCGGGATAACAGAGTTCGCTCATACTGCCTATTTACGCCATCTAACTAGCAGCAGGCTCTGCCTGCACGGTGGACCCCGAGCTGCGAACGCACCTCTCCTTAATATCTATTAGGTGTGTTCCGCAGGCCCCTAACACCAAGTATGTGCACCACAGAAATCTCAGTATTTTCTACCTGGTATAAAACATATTTTGTCAGGGTAAGAAAAGCCGCACCATAAATTTAACCCCTTCACCCCCAAGGGTGGTTTGCACGTTAATGACAGGGCCAATTTTTACAATTCTGACCACTGTCTCTTTATGAGGTTATAACTCTGGAACGCTTCAAAGGATCTTCGCGATTCTGAGAGTGTTTTCTCGTGACATATTGTACTTCACGTTAGAAGTATAATTTCTTCGATATAACTTGCGTTTATTTTTGAAAAAAACACAAATATGGCGAAAATTTTTAAAATATTGCAATTTTCAAACTTTGAATTTTTTTTCCCTTAAAACAGAGAAATATGTCACACAAAATAGTTAAGAAATAACATTTCCCACATGTCTACTTTACATCAGCACAATTTTGGAACCAACATTTTTTTTTGTTAGGAAATTATAACGGTTAAAAGTTGACCAGTGATTTCTCATTTTTACAACAAAATTTACAAAGCCATTTTTTTTAGGGACCACCTCACATTTGAAGTCACTTTGACGGGTCTATATAGCAGAAAATTCCAAACAGTGACACCATTCTAAAAACTGCACCCCTCAAGGTACTCAAAACCACATTAAAGAAGTTTAATAACCCTTCAGGTGCTTCACAGGAGCTGAAGCAACGTGGAAGGAAAAAATTAATATTTAACTTTTTAGCCACAAAAATTATCTTTTACAAACTTTTTTTTATTTTGACAAGGGTAAAAGGAGAAAATGGGCAGATAAAGTTATTGTGCAATTTCTCCTGAGTACGCCAATACCCCATATGTGGGGGAAAACCACTGTTTGGGCACACGGCAGAGCTCGTAAGGGAAGGAGCGCCGTTTGACTTTTTCAAACTAAAATTGGCTGGAGTTCAGATTGGATGCCATGTCGTGTTTGGAGAGCCACTGATGCGCCTAAACAGTGGAAACCCCCCACAAGTGACACCATTTGGAAACTAGACCCCTAAGGAACTTATCTAGATCTGTTGTGAGCACTTTGAACCCCAAAGTGTTTCACAAAAGTTTATAATGCCTGGGTGTGAAAAAAAACAAAAAACAATTTTCCACAAAAATGATTTTTTAGTCCCAAATTTTTGATTTTTCCCAAGGAAAATTGGACCCCAAAAGTTGTTGTCCAATTTGTCCTGAGTACGCTAATACCCCATATGTGGGGGGGAACTGTTTGGGCGCACGGCAGGGCTTGGAAAGGAAGCAGTAACGTTTTGGAATGCAAACATTGATGGGGTCATGTTCCGTTGGTAGTGCCCCAGATGAGCCTAAACAGTGGAAACCCCCCACAAGTGACCCCATTTTGGAAGCTAGACCCCCTAAGGAACTTATCTAGATCTTTGGTGAGCACTTTGAACCCCAAAGTGCTTCACACAAGTTTATAATGCCCGGGCATGAAAATAAAAAATCCTATTTTTTTCCCACAAAAATTATCTCTTAGTCACTAATTTTTTATTTTCCCATAGGTAACAGGAGAAATTGGACCTCAAAAGTTGTTGTCCAATTTGTCCTGAGCACGCTGATACCCCATATGTGGGGGGGAACCACTGTTTGGGCGCATGGCATAGCTCAGAATGGAAGGAGCACCATTTGACTGTTTCCAACCAAAATTGGCTGGAATTGAGATTGGACGACATGTTGCATTTGGAGAGTCCCTGATGTGCCTAAACAGTGGAAACCCCCCACAAGTGACCCCATTTGGGAAACTAGACCACCTAAGGAACTTATCTAGATCTTTGGTGAGCAATTTGAACCCCCAAGTGCTTCACACAAGTTTATAACGTAGAGCCGTAAAATTAAAAAATCATATTTTTTTCCACAAAATTGATCTTTTCACCCCAATTTTTATTTTCCCAAGGGTAACAAGACTCCAAAAGTTATTGTGCAATTTGTCCTGAGTACGCTGATACCCCATATGTTGGGGTAAACCACTGTTTGGGTGCATGGCAGAGTTTGGAAGGGAAGGAGCGCCGTTTGACTTTTTCAACGCAGAATTGGCTGGATGCCATGTCGTGTTTGGAGAGCTCCTGATCTGCCTAAACAGTGGAAACCCCCCACAAATGACACCATTTTGGAAACTAGACCCCTCAAGGAACTTATCTAGAAGTGTGGTGAGCACTTTGAACCCCGAAGTGTTTCCCCAGAAGTTTATAACGTACAGCCGTAAAAATAAAAAAATCCTTTTTTTTTACAAAAATGATTTTTTTTCGCCCCCATTATTTTATTTTCACAAGGGTAACAGGAGAAATTGGACCCCAAAAGTTGTTGTCCAATTTGTCCTGAGTACGCTGATACCCAACATGTGTGAGAAAACGACTGTATGGGTGCACGTCTGGGCTCGGAAGGGAAGTAGTGACTAGTGTTGAGCGATACGATACTGCAAATATCGGGTATCGGCCGATATTAGCTCTATCGGCCTTTCGATAATTCCTTTTGATATTTTCGTCTTATCGAATACCGGAATCGGATTTGTCACTGTCACTGTGAGTGTCCGTCGGTCGGGTCTGTCAGGAGTCAGCGGCACTTACCTGGCAGAAGATCTCCGGCGGTCACGTCCTGGACTGCTTGATGGCCGCCATTATCTTCTCCCTGGCGGTCACATGCAGTTTTTCGCGATAACTGCAGTGACTGCAGGGTAATCCCGGCCGTAAACCAGTCCGATGACGTCACCGCCGGGGAAGCAGGTAATCAGCTGTGCTGCGCCGGGATGTAGCAGAGCTGGATCGTCGTGGGACACTCGTTACTATGGACTGCGTCGGTCAGGTGGTATACTTTTTTTTTTTTTTTCATTTTTTTACAGGAGATCGATGGCGTCGCAGGATGAGACTGTAATAAAAGTAATGAAAACTGTGTTTTTTTTTTTTATTAAATTAAAAAACTTTTTTATGAACATTCACCCGTCCGGGTACATCAACAATTTAACTATTTACATACAGGGACCCTGTCCGGGTTATTTATAATTCTTTGGCAGGGGTGTTCCAGGTACCACCTGGTACTCTTCTGATGCTTGCCAAACATCCGAGACACCAAGGACCACCAGGACCTGATGACGTCGTGTGGCCTGTACAGTCAAGTCGTGACCCGCTATCTGGGTCTGTGTGGCCACCTCTTTCATCTCCCTCTGGGTCTGGAACCCTATGTCCCGGACTGAACGAACCCCAGGGGGCCTAACAGGCGCCGGGTACGGGCCAGATACACTTATCATGTCCATAGCTGGGGCTGCTGAGGAGACCACTGAGGGAGGCTGGGGAGATTTACGGCGTGGGGTGGGCACTTTTGCAGAGGCCTGGATGTGGGAGGCTGAGGCTCCGAGGGTCTCACAGGTTCCTGACACTCTGGGGAGTAGGGGTCGCACCTGGTAACTTTTAGGGCGTACCATCCATTGTAACCCCAGTGTCGGGTGTAAGTCACCAAGTCTCCTGGCAACAGGTCCCTCCCCGGGTGTCCTTCTGGGAGGTGAGCCTCCACGTCCCGCCGGTTCACAAAAACTTCTAAATAAAGTCCAGGCTCCTGGATGAAGCCCCAACCACCTTTCAATTTAAAGCTCCGTACTGCACCCTTACGCCGCGGCTCCCACAGGGTTCCTTTATCTTTTCTCATCCGTTCCTTATCTGCCCGGTCCTTCTCCAGCTGATGTTGGCGAAGCTTTTGGGTTTCTCGCTGCTCCCTTTGTCGCTCTGCTTCCCGCTCCCAACGTCTCCACTCTTTCTCCTGACGCCGGTTGAAATTCTCCTCCACCAGCAGCTCCATGTCTCCACCATCAAACTGCAGCTTACAGTGTCCGGTTTGCGGCAGCTCTCCTGGCGCCCCCCAGTCCTGGCGGCGCTCACCTGCGGAGGAAGCAGCCGGCTCTGGAACAGATGACAGTCGGGGCTCCGGTACAGGCAGGTAGACCTCTGGTGCCTGCGCGGCCTCCTCCATGAGGACGGGTGTTGCTTCTTCTGTCTCAGCGACGGGGGCAGACAGCGGGATCTGGGGTGCTGCCGGAGCAGAGTTTTTTGCAGGAACGGGTGCCTCCACTGCGACAACGTCAACCGGATCACATTGCAAGGGCTCCTCTACTAGAACGGGTGCCTCACCTTCCGGTACAGACACTTCAGGTAAGAGGGATTGGCGCCGCTCCAAGTTTATTTTTAGGGCACGCCAGCTGGCTTCCATCCTGGCGACCTCCTCCCGGTGCCGGGCCAGGCCTCTTAGGGTATCCTCCGCTTCTTGCAGCGTAGGAGGGTTTCCAGGCCGGGTGCCCAACTGTGGTTCCGTGGCGATCGGGTCGCTTCCGTGGGGGGAGAGCTCTGACTGCTCCATCCCTTCACACTTCTGCTCGTGTCCATTAGCCATCTCTGCCAAGTCACATGTGTCATTAGCATCTGGAGAGGGCCCCTCTTTTGTAGGGAGGCGGGACCTTCGTGTTAGTTTCCGCACACTGAGGAGGATGAGGAGGCGGAACTGAAGAGCTGTGGGGCACGATCTTACATTGCAGTACCATTTACAGTGGTCGGCCATCGTTTTTGCGCCACTGAGTGAGTGTACACCCACGAAGAGCACGCCCTTCTTCTTCACCAGTGCCTCGTCGTGACGCAGATATGGCTGAAAAATGGCAAATACATTCTCTGATGATTTTAGCAATTCTCAAGCACAAAACCAGTTCAATTCAGGCACACAGGACTCGCTTATAGCGAGCTACAGAATCCTGTTCGTGACGCCCAAGTTGAGTCGCACAGAGCCAGAGGTTTTGGGGGTACTCGGCACCGAGCCCGTCGACTTCTATGGGGTATGTCACGGCTTTACCCGGCAATTGAATCAGAGTCTATTTTACTATGTAGAAGTGTATAAACTATAAATATATGTATATATATATATATATATGTCACAATGACATGTATATATATATATATGTATTCTATGTGTGTATATTTTGTGTTTACAACGAAAGAAAGGGTTTTTTTTGTTGCGATATTTTGTTCCCATAGACTTACATGGGACTTCCGGTATCAGAATCGGATATCGACGATATTTAGTGATATCGGCGATACAATTTCGATACGATATTTTTAGATATCGAGCAGTATCGCTCAACACTAGTAGTGACGTTTTGGATTGCAGACTTTGATGGAATGGTCTGGGGGCGTCATGTCGCATTTGGAGAGCCCCTGATGCGCCTAAACAGTGGAAAACCCCCACAAGTGACCCCATTTTGGAAAATAGCCCCCTCAAGGAACTTATCTAGAAGTATATTGAGCACTTTGAACCCCGAAGTGCTTCACAGAAGTTTATAACGTACAGTCGTAAAAATAAAAAATCTTTTTTTTTTTACAAAAATGATTTTTTCGCCCCCAATATTTTATTTTCACAAGAGTAACAGGAGAAATTGGACCCCAAAGGTTGTTGTCCAATTTGTCCTGAGTACGCTGATACCCAATATGTGGGAGAAAACTACTGTATGGGCGCACGTCAGGGCTCGGAAGGGAAGTAGTGACGTTTTGGATTGCAGACTTTGATGGAATGGTCTGGGGGCGTCATGTCACATTTGGAGAGCCCCTGATGCACCTATACAGTGGAAACCCCCACAAGTGACCCCATTTTGGCAAATAGACCCCACAAGGAACTTATCTAGATGTGTGGTGAGCACTTTGAACCCCGAAGTGCTTCACAGAAGTTTATAACGTACAGTCGTAAAAATAAAAAATCTTTTTTTTTTTACAAAAATGATTTTTTCGCCCCCAATATTTTATTTTCACAAGGTTAACAGGAGAAATTGGACCCCAAAAGTTGTTGTCCAATTTGTCCTGAGTACGCTGATACCCAACATGTGTGAGAAAACGACTGTATGGGTGCACGTCTGGGCTTGGAAGGGAAGTAGTGACGTTTTTGATTGCAGACTTTGATGGAATGGTCTGGGGGCGTCATGTCGCATTTGGAGAGCCCCTGATACGCCTAAACAGTGGAAACCCCCCACAAGTGACCCCATTTTGGAAAATAGACCCCAGAAGGAACTTATCTAGAAGTGTGGTGAGCGCTATGAAGCCCCAAGTGCTTCACAGAAAATTTATAACATACAACCGTAAAAACAAAAAAATCATTTTTATTTACAAAAATGATTTTGTCACCCCCAGTTTTTTATTTTCCCAAGGGTAACAGAAGAAATAGGACAAATTGCACAATAACTCTTCAGGTCCAGAGTACGCTGATACCCCATATGCAGGGGTAAACTACTGTTTGGGCGCATGGCAGAGCTCAGAAGTGAAGGAGTACCGTTTGACTTTTCAACGCAGAATTGGCTGGAATTGAGATCAGACGCCATGTCACATTTGGAGAGCCCCTGATGTGCCTAAACAGCAGAAACCCCCCAATTCTAACTCCAACCCTAACCCCAACACACCCCTAACCCTAGTCCCAACCCTAACCACAAACCTAACCCTAACACACCCCTAACCCTAATCCCAACCATAACCCTAAGGCTGGAGTCACACTAGCGACAAAATCGGACGACTGTAATGCGATGAAATATCGCATTGCAGTCGGACCAATGTTAATCTATGGAGCAGCTCCCACCATCAGATTTTTTGTGGTCCGTTTTAAACGTCCGAGTGCAATCGCAGCATGCTGCGATTGTCACCGATTGTGGGTCGACTATCGCCAATGCAAGTCTATGGGAGCGATGAAAAATCTGATTACAAACGGACCGCACGTGTGACTTGCGATTAAATCGCAACGGTGTCCTTTAGAAAAGCTGGCAATTCATCCCCAGCTATACTGTAAAATCACACTGACAGCTTTATTAAACAATAGAATCAATACATATACACACATAGAATACATATATATATATGTCATTGTGACATATATATATATATATATATATATATATACAAAATATTTATAGTTCCTAGACTTCTACATGAAATGAAATGATACATTGTTTAGACACAGTTAACCATGTCATTTCCTGTATTTTGATATATGGTTTGAGCTTACAATTACATAAGTGTATGTGTACAAAATTTCAGACATGTAGGAGTTAATTAAAGGTGTAAATTGTTGTAAAAAAAATGCGTGGACTCCCGCTGTATTTTCTCCACCAGACAGAGAAAGCAAGCTAGTGGGGGCAGATAATAATAGCCTAGGGAGGGTACATTTTTTTGTGCCCCCCCTGGCTACTGACATCTGCCCCCAGACACCCCAGAAAGGGCAAATCTAATTAGAGATTTGACACATTTTTTTTACAACGAATTTGCACCTTTAATTAACCCCTATATGTCTGAAATTTTGCACACATACACTTATGTAATTGTAAGTTCAAACCATATATCAAAATACAGGAAATGACATGGTTAACTGTGTCTAAACAATGTATCATTTCATGTCGGCTTCTGTGATTTCACAAAAGCCGGCAATTGAATTAGCGGCTATTACAGTATGTAGAAGTCTAGGAACTATAAATAAAATATATTATATATATATATATATATATATGTGTTCTATGTGTATATATGTATTCTTTCTATTGTGATTTAAATACTATTCTTTTGGATCCATTATATGTCAGTTTTGCAAGCCTGCGAGAAATTCTCGCAAGTCGGACGTAAATCGGATGTTACAATTATGGTCAGATGCGACTAAATCGCATCTTTCCAGGAAAATCGGATGCCAGACGGATGACTGTTCATGACATTTTGCTGCGATAATCGACCGACTAAAACGGTCAGATTTTTTACTCGGTGTGTGTGATTCCAGCCTTATACTAACTTTAGCGCCAATCCTAACCCTAACTTTAGCCGCAACCCTAACCCTAATGGGAAAATGGAAATAAATACATTTTTTTATTTTATTACTTTTCCCTAACTAAGGGGGTGATAAAGGGGGGGTTTGATTTACTATTTATAGCGGGTTTTTGTGATTGGCAGCTGTCACGCTAAAAGACGCTTTTTATTGCAAAAAGTAGTTTTTTGCATCAGCACATTTTGAGAGCTATAATTACAGAGTCATGTGAGGTCTTATTTTTTGCGGGACGAGGTGATGTTTCTATGGTACCATTTTTGAGCACGTGACATTTTTTGATCGCTTTTTATTTCGATTTTTGGGAGGTTAGAATGAACAAAAATCAGCAATTCATGAATTTCTTTTGGGGGAGGCATTTATACCGTTCCGCGTGTGGTAAAATTGATAAAGCAGTTTTATTCTTAGGGTCAGTACGATTATGGCGATACCTCATTTATATCATTTTTTTATGTTTTGGCGCTTTTATAGAATAAAAACAATTTTATATAAAAAATCATTATTTTTGCATCGCTTTATTCTGCGAGCTACAACTTTTTTATTTTTTCGCTGATGATGCTGTATGATGGCTCGTTTTTTGCGGGACAAGATGACGTTTTCAGCGGTACCATGTTTATTTATATCGGTCTTTTTGATCGCGTGTTATTCCACTTTTTGTTCGGCGGTATGATGATAAAGCATTGATTTTTTTGCTTAGTTTTTTTTTTTTAAGGAGTTCACTAAAGGGGTTAACTAGTGGGACAGTTTTATAGGGGGGTCGTTACGGACGCGGCGATACCAAATATGTGTACTTTTATTGTTTTGTTTTTTTTATTTACAGGAAGAAATGAATTTATTGGGGAATATATATATATTTTTTTTTATGATTTTTTTTACCACTTTTTATTTTTATTTTTTTTACTTTTTCACTTTGTCCCCGGGTGGGACATCACAGTATTTTATCAGATCGCTGGTGTGACAGTGTGCAGTCACACCAGCGATCGCTCGCCACACATCGCGCTGCTCTGAGGGTCTCAGGGGGGCGTGCAGGGAGCCCCCACCCTGCGCGATCCTCCCCTGTGCCCCGGGCACACCGCGATCATGTTTGATCGCTGTGTGCTAGGGGTTAATGTGCCGGGAGCGGTCCGTGACCACTCCTGACACATAGTGCTGGGTGTCAGCTGTGATATACAGCTGACACCCGGCGGGAGCGCAGCTGACGTACTATTCGTCCATGGGAATTAGGTCCAGGGTCACATGGACGGAATAGTACGTCTGATGGCAGAGAGGGGTTTAAACACAAAGTACATGGTGCTTTTTAATAATCCTTGAGATAAATTACAAATTTTAACTCTAGCTTGTCAGATGTACCCCGGACAAAACAAGTTTTTTTCTAGAAGCTTTTGAGGATGCCACGCGAGAGCCTTATGGGTATTTGCTGGTCGATTTGAGAGCTAATACCCTGAGGCAATCATGAAAGAGGCAAGAAAAAAGCACTACCGTATAAACACGCACACTTCACCAGAAGAGTATAAATGTGAAAAATAGCAAAATTTTATTGACATACAAAAACATAGTGCAATTAAAACATAATTAAAACCAAACGGACACATGTCCAAGAACCCTGCCGCATATTATATTAGGGTGCTATACAAAAAATGCAAAAAAAGCCTGGAGCAACACATGAAATACAATAATATATACCTGGCATGCAATTGCTAGTATGGATAATATAATATCATAATGATGCAGAAAATGTCCAATATAACATAGAAATAGACCTGTGTACCATATAAAATATGTAAAAGCTGAACAATGCCGGTGAAGAACCCTATGTTGACCCAAGGCAAAGTAGCCAATAAGGGCCCTATGTGAACCTAAGACAACATCACATGAAAAGCATGCCAAGAAAATCATGAGAAGATAACAGGGCAGAAAGCCAAGAGAATTGTGCTGGCAGGACTGACAATAAGTCACAATAGCTGCACACAACTGAACAAATGAAGGATAGTTACCCAGGTGAAACCCTCATGGTAGAGGGACTAATGAATAGGCAGGGATCACGGCAGTAGTCCTAAAAGGGGCCCCCACGCTTTCCGCCGTAACAGTACAGCTTCATCAGGGAAGGTACCGAAATTGCTGCCAGAGGATTGTTAAATACCTGTATAATCAATGTGGAATGAACCGCACATATGAGCTGCCACAGCGCAGCCGAGACCGGAAGTTAGCGATGGTAGGGGGAGTTTGTGTGTGCAGACGTCTCTGCAACCCAGAGCATACCACGCCTGCGTTCCATGGATGCAAGCCAAGAGTGCAGGCACGCAACCATGAGAATGAGAAAGTCCATAAGCCCGTGGGCTCGCATGCGCAATGGGTAATGACATTAGAATGGTTGAGCGAGTTACTCCCGGTAGCTTGAACAATACAAACAAGGGAAGTACACAAAAGGGAGCACAGCCAGTCAATCTGCATCCACACCAACCAAACCACTCATCCACACCATGAGGCACACAAGGAGACAATTGGTACATGAGAGTAAATCATTTATTAGCAATAATGAATAGGACATAAATGTAGCAGAAAATACGGAGATCCGGATTTGAACCCCAAAAGTTCTCCATATATCAGGGATGCAAAGAATACCAAATGTCAATATTCTATATCATACAAGGAGGTGAAGACTAAAAATAACCCATTGAAAATGGGTATAACATGCCACAAAAGTAAAGGACCATATGAAACATTGCACGTTAAATCGTAGCTAATTATTGTATCCCCAAAAAGAGTGGGTCATAGGAGATTAGAACAAACAGCTATAAAAAGAAGCTCCCTGATGTAGG
Source organism: Oophaga sylvatica (assembly GCA_033576555.1). Taxonomy (NCBI): domain Eukaryota; kingdom Metazoa; phylum Chordata; class Amphibia; order Anura; family Dendrobatidae; genus Oophaga; species Oophaga sylvatica. The sequence goes on from JARQOD010000005.1 coordinate 385,147,965, forward strand.
AAACAAAATGATGGTTCTAGATATCCACTAGATAGTGGGAGAATCCCCCATAGAAAAAGGGATGAGGAATGATAAAAATCATGATACCCAGAGTACAATAGCTATGCTGTACACAACTCGGAGAGAACTGAAGAGATAGTTGCACGGGTAAGTGTCCAATATGTGTTTAATATGTATTTGAGGTACAGTCCATAAATATAAACCTCCCTAACTCATACTGAAACCGGCATTGTTCAGAGATCATAGGCTACTCCACCGCTAAAATAAGACATTATGATCACACCCGATTGGCAGCATCCCCTATCCATGAGGGTGCTAATAGTCCAGGAGAAATGGCCAAAAGTGACCCGGGTTGGGGGAAGATGCAATAACTAGTGTTAGCGATACTGTCCGATATCCCAAAATATCGGATCGGATTGGATCGGCCCGATACTCAAAAAGTATCGGGTATCGCCGATTCCGATACAGGAAACCCAATGCAAGTCAATGTATCAAATCTGTTACGTGCTTGCGCCAGTGTGGTCATGTATGCATGTGGTTAGTCTGGCTGAAATAAGCCCTTAGAATACCGGCACCTCCGGTGAGGAGATTGTATGCACGTGTTCAGGGCTCGGCTGGAAACGCCATTAGAATACCGGCTACTCGGTGAGGAGATTATTGCTTGGGTTCTGATTGCATGACACAGACTGCAATCTGCTTAGCAGTCATCTGTGTTCCCTGTGAGTCTAAACAGGACACAGTCTTTGTTACAGCAGCTCTGTGAATAAACAGAGTCCGCTTAATCTCGCCATAATAGTGCTACGGCGTTTACTCTGCGACTCTGCGGGATAACAGAGTTCGCTCATACTGCCTATTTACGCCATCTTACTAGCAGCAGGCTCTGCCTGCACGGTGGACCCCGGGCTGCGAACGCACCTCTCCCTAATATCTATTAGGTGCGTTCCGCAGGCCCTTAACACCCACTGTTCCTATAAAGCCATTGGTCCCGACCGGACCACAACCTAGAGATGTCACGGTACATGGTAATGTCATACAAAGGCCATAATCCCATGACCCAATCCCAGTCAGACCCATAATAGATGAAATGATAAAACCTAATCAAGGCCACCTTGACAGATCAGGCATTAGTATAATTTAAACAAGAGAATATTAATCTTCAATAATATTCAATATTGATCTTCAATGATAATCCAAAAAGACATTATACGGTGTTCCCAATGATTGTGATTCCAGATGTTAAGATAGTCCCAATATTCACAGAAGTATACATCCAGAAGATCCAATATGCCTCCATATTTGGTAAAAGATTATCCCAAAAAAACGGTGAAA
>JARQOD010000005.1:385149393-385273745 GCA_033576555.1 Oophaga sylvatica
TTGCATACAAAGTTTTTTCTCTAAAATTTCGAATCCCCATCCAAACTGCCCCAATGAGAATCCAGTCATTAGAAAAAATCAAATATCACCCAAATGGGAGATAGAAACTTTCAACAAAACCCCGGAAAATATCTTTATGAAAGTTGAAGACAAAGGGGCTTTAGTGCCCCCAAAAGGCATCATGGTACTCAAAATGCCCCTCGGGGTATTAAAACGCCATCTTCCTTTTATCACTGTGTTTAAGCAAATAAGATTATCCCCCCCCAAAGGTCAGCATGGAAAAAAAAACTAGCACCTTTCCTAGGGAATAAATCGCAAATCGGGGGGAACGGATAGGGTTTTTACAGTGAGCTTTTAAAGGGACTTTGTCATCAGGTCTCAATGAACCATCCTTTTTGGCCCAAAAAAAAGCCAGCCCCAAGGGGTAAAGGGAGGTCAAATTTGACCCTTCTATGGCTTTTTGGGTTAGTCGATTGCATTTGCTCGGAATGACAATTGAAGAGTGACCTTGGGAAATTTACCGGGCCCCCATTTTCGCGCAACATAGTCCTTGAGGGGGCAAGGACGCAGACTTATTTAACAAAACCATCGAAAAATCCCAAATACCCGGGTCTCTGAGGGGGAAAAGGGGGGAAAACCGGAGTGTCCCCCTTGAACCAAATTGAAAACCCCACGGCCCAAGACCGCTTCAACCCAAAAACAGGTTAGGGTCTAAAACCAAGGAAAACCAAAACAATTTAATGTCTTGAAACTATGAACACTAAAAAATTTACTTTTCTCTTGGTGGTCTGGGGTACCCCATTATCACCCGGGTCCCAAAAATGGGTTTTTTTCTCTGCCAAAAGGGGTTGAATCAAGCCCAGCAAAGGATAGGAGTTGCAAGGGGCACTATGGTAAACATACAACGTTTGGCAAAGTCGAATCCATCGGTTCGGGGCTTGCTCCTGAATCTCAAAGCCTGGCGGAAAATGTGGACAAGGGAGACAAGGTAACAGTCAAGGAAATTTAGATGTACATTGCCCTAAACAATGGCAGAAAAAGTCTTCCCCGTTTAGGGCAGACGGAAATAGTTGAGAATCATCCCCACAATAAAAACACAAACTTATTACACTTCCGAAATTCTCGACGCTGAGCCCCAGAAACAACCCCATCACACTGCATGGGCTAAGGGGCCATTTGAAAGGTAACACCACCTCTCGCATAGTTTTACGTCATTCTAGGCGTCGGTCAATTTGAATAGCTAATGACATAGAATCGTTGAGCCAGGGGGGACAGGAAATCCCATCATAACATCTCTTACAGTCTCTGCCAGCCCTTTTCCTAAAAAAGAGCCGCGAGGGCATCATCGTTCCATTTAGTAAGGATGCCATTTTCGGAATTTCTGACAATTAACTCTGCTGTTTCCTTACCCTGGTTCAACCCCAACAAGGTTTTTCAGCTTGATCAATAACATTAGGTTGTCGTACAATAATCCCAGAGCTTGGAAAAACACATCAACATTAGCCAACACAGGATCTCCAGGTGTCAGGGAAAAGGCCCAGTCCTGAGGGTCGCCGTGCATCAGAGAGATGACAATTTGAACCTGCTGCGCTGCGTTCCCTGAGGACTTAGGTTTCAAGGCAAAAAAACAATTTACAATTTTTTCCTAAAGTTCAAAAATCTAGACTGATCCCAGAAAATAAATCAGGCAGAGGAATCCTAGGTTCCATATCAGAAAACTGAGTGAGATAGGCAGAAATTCCCCGAACTTCAGTAGTAAGCCGCTCAACACGACCAGACAACTGTTATGATTTGGTAGCTGAGGAGAGCAGGCAAAAAAGGAAATACACCAGAGAGGTTGGAATCTATGGGATTGCAGTACCCTGACTAACCACCACAACTAAAGGCAGCCGTGGAGCGTACCTACGTTGGTCCTAGACGCCTCGTCACAGCCTGAGAAGCTAACTACACCTAAAGACAGAAAGAGGAAAACTATCTGCCCCGGAGCAGATCCCCAAAGAACAAAGAAAGCCCCCAAACATGTAATGGCGGTTAGACAGGGAAATACAGACACAGACAGAAAATAGTATGAGCAAACGTTGGGGCCCAAACTTCCTAATAGAAAAGGATAGGAAGGACACTTACTGCAATCCCAAAAAACCCAGTAAAGTATCAACTCTACTAATTACAAAAACACCTGAGATCACACGACCTTTACCACCTAAATTAGTTCTCTGGTTGTAACAAAACTAAACAGCAGCCACTGAAAAAACTGGAAAAGGCAATGAACAAACAACAGTGGCTGAACTAAACTGAGAGAAGCACAAGCCCCCGGAGGGGACCCGGCAGACCCCACAGAAGTGCAGGACAAAATGCAAAAGCAAGCACAAAAAACTAAAAGAAGAAATGTCTTATCTGTTAGCAGAAGATGCAGGCACGAAACAGCAAGCTACAAAGTGAACAGGAATCAAAGATGAGACCAGAACAATTGATCACCGGCAACCCTGATGGGAGGGAACCTCCTTATATAAGACCAGTCAGTAACACTGATCGCCAATCTTCACAATCTTCATTGGATAGTTCAGTACTGTTTGTAACCACCAGAGGGAGCTTCTGCTCAGAATTCATTTCTAGCACATTCACAACAGTACCCCCCCCCTTGAGGAGGGGTCACCGAACCCTCATTTGAGCAACCAGGTCGATCAGGATGAGCTCTGTGATACGCACGGATGAGTCTCCTAGCATGGATGTCCGAAGCAAACACCCAAGAATTGTCCTCCTGACCATAACCTCTCCACTTAACCAAATAGTGGAGTTTCCGTCTAGAAAAATGAGAATTCAATATTTTCTCAACCACATACTCCAGATTGCCCTCAACCAAAACAGGGTCAGGAGGCACAGCCATAGGAACCACTGGCTCGACAAACCTTTTCAATAAGGACTTGTGGAACACGTTATGGATCTTAAATGTCCCTGGAAGAAGTAAACGAAAGGAAACAGGATAAGAATCTCCATGATCTTATAAGATCCAATGAACCTAGGCTTAAACTTAGGAGATGCAACTCTCATAGGGATTATTTCTTGAGGACAACCAGACCAAGTCCCCCACTTCAAACCGAGGACCATCAGTCCTATGCCGGTTGGCAAACCGCTGGGTCCTCTCCTGAGAGAGGGACAACCTCTCCACTACCTGGTCCCAAATCTGCTGCATACGCTCCACAACAGAGTCAACACCTGGACAGACAGAAGCCTCCGTCTGTCCTGAAGAAATCGAGGGTGAAACCCAAAATTGCAGAAAAATGGAGACATCAAAGTGGCAGAGCTAGCCCTATTATTAAGAGCAAACTCAGACAAAGGCAAAAAAGAAATTTGTAAAACACTAGCACAGCCTTATAATAGAGGTGCACCAGTAGGTTCCCAAGCCGTAAATATTAAAGTGAAAGCTGGGCACACTCTAATTGGTGAAATTAGGTGAAAATAGTTTAATGATGCACGTAGTCACAAACATCAAACGTTTCAGTCTTTTAGACCTTCATCAGTGAACTACAAAAACAAAAAATGAAACTAATGACATTATAAGAAATAAGGTATATACAATGAAATAATGAGGGTCATATCTAGCGATATCTAGTCTAAAGGTACTTTTGGTACGTAAACCCAGGCTTTCAGCAGTGATACAATTAGATACCGCTGTGGAAGGATCAGGGATATTAGCTTGATTAGCAAAATATACTTTCAATCGTAATCGTCTATAAAATCGTTGAAGGTCCATGTCAAGATTGAAAGTATTGTTCTTATAGCTAGGACAGAAGGACAAGCCTTTCTGTAAAACTAAATGTTCGGCTATCCCTAAAGATTTAGAGGAAATATTTACCACCAACGAGTTGCTGCCTGGGAACGTGTCACCCGTGTTTAGTCCATGTTTCTTGGACCTTCGGTTCCCCGCCTGGGCCTCTTCTTCTTTGCTGGCGTCTCGGTCGGCCTAAAAAACGGTCTTGATAAGTTATTCTTTCTGATCTTTCCAGATCCAAACCAGAGGTAGATGCTTCTGGTGAGGAACGGTATGTGTATCTTGTTGAGGATTTTTTGGAAAAGGGTCTGTCCCGCTATTTATAGACCCTATCTAGTTCGTAGTCCTCTTGATCGCGCTGGAACTTCAGACGTTCCGAACACTTCTTCCACTCCCTGAACAGTTAATCACCTGTGACACGCAAGCATACTCTGTCTGGAACGCAAACTAGGGACATTCCCACCTGTGGAACGCACTACGTCCACACTGGTGGAACGCTTAGCTCACTTCCGGTCTAAGGCACTTCCTGTAACGCCGTGCACAACCCAGAGCTTACTACACGGCACTTCCTTATATATAGACGCACGCTGCACATCGGCCGCCTCTTTTGACATGCGGTGGATGCCGAGTCTGGAGCCACACAGTCCTCTGCTACCCACTTCCGGTATCGGTAAGTCCGTAATCGTTCACAACGTAAATAGAGGTTACAATAGTGACTCACTTCACAGCAATGATTTGGCTATAACTTCTTTGCAGCTCAAAGCGCCTAACTATTATTCTCTCTGGTATGTGATATTCCTCTCATAGCGAGACTAAATAACAAAATATACTCTCCACTAATTTTTCTATTTTACATCACAGCACAACTGTATCTCTACTACCTAACTCCTATGGTATGTTTCGTTGGGAATTTAAAGTACTATTTCACAACACTGTGCACATATTCGGTAGATTAAGTGATTAAGTAATTACAAACAGCTTAAATCTCGTATTATATTATTATATTATATATTTACGACGACTGTCACTTTCACTGAGGTATGTCCATATAAGTCCTGAATTCTTCATTATCATATTTCTGATATCTGTTACTTTTGCTGAGGCATGACATTAGTGGTATCCTTAGGTTATTTCCTACTCGCTAGATATGACCCTCATTGTTTCATTGTATATACCTTATTTCTTATAATGTCATTAGTTTCATTTTTTTGTTTTTGTAGTTCACTGATGAAGGTCTAAAAGACCGAAACGTTTGATGTTTGTGACTACTGTACGTGCATCATTAAACTATTTTTCACCTAATTTCACCAATTAGAGTGTGCCCAGCTTTCATTTTAAAGGCAAAAAAGAGACCCAGTCATCCTGATCAGCAGACACAAAGCATCTCAGATAAGTCTCCAATGTCTGGTTTGTTCTCTCAGTTTGTCCATTGGTCTGAGGATGAAAAGCCGAGGAGAAAGACAATTGAACACCAAGTTTAGAACAAAAAGTCCTCCAAAATCTGGAAACAAACTGGACTCCTCTGTCAGACACAATGTTCTCAGGAATGCCGTGAAACCGAACCACGTGCTGAAGGAACAAAGGCACCAATTCAGAGGAGGAAGGCAACTTAGGTAATGGCACAAGATGTATCATTTTGGAAAACCTATCACAAATCACCCAGATAACGGTCATTCTCTGAGAAACAGGGAGGTCGGAAATTAAATCCATAGAGATATGGGTCCATGGTCTCTTGGGCACAGGCAATGGCATCAACAAACCACTAGAGCGAGAGCAAGGCTTGGAGCGAGAGCAAGTCCCGCAGGACTGCACAAATTCCCTGACGTCACGAGACAAAGTAGGCCACCAAAAGGACCGACTAACCAAGTCTCTGGTACCAAAAATTCCGGGATGACCGGCCAACGCGGAACAATGAATCTCAGACATCACACTCTTTTTCCACCAGTCTGGGACAAACAATTTCCCAATAGGGCAGCGCTCGGGTTTATCCTCCTGACACCCTTCCAGAGCCAGTCTCAAATTGGGCGAGATGGCGGAAAGAACTACACCCTCTTTCAAAATAACAGCAGGATCAGATAACTCAGATAATTCATTCAAGGAAACTCCTCGAGAGGGCATCCGCCTTAACATTCTTAGTGCCAGGAAGAAAGGAAACCATGAAATTAAAACGTGTGAAAAACAAGGCCCACCTGGCCTGTCTAGGATTAAGTCGCTTGGCTGATTCCAGATAAACCAGATTCTTATGGTCCGTGAGGACCACCACCTGATGTTTGGTTCCCTCCAGCCAATGTTTCCACTCTTCAAAAGCCCACTTCATGGCCAATAACTCCCGATTACCCACGTCATAATTACGTTCAGTTGGAGAAAATTTTCGAGAGAAAAAGGCACAAGGGTTACTTTTAGAGGTCTCTGGATCTCTTTGGGACAAAACGGCACCTGCCCCAATTTCAGAGGCATCAACCTCCACCTGAAATGGCAGAGAAACATCAGGCTGCCGTAGAACAGGAGCAGAAGTGAATCTCTGCTTAAGTTCCTGAAACGCAGAGACTGCCTCAGGAGGCCAATTCACCACATCAGAACCCTTTTTGGTCAAATCAGTCAATGGTTTAACAATAACAGAGAAATTACCAATAAATTTACGATAAAAATTGGCAAAACCCAAGAATCTTTGGAGAGCCTTTAATGAAGTAGGTTGGACCCAATTACAGATGGCCTGAACCTTGACCGGGTCCATTTCAATAACAGATGGGGACAAATGAATCCAGAAATGAGATCCTCTGTAGCCAAAAAGACACTTTGATCCCTTCACATACAGAGCATTCTCTCTCAAAATCTGGAACACAGTCCGAACATGTTTCACATGAGAGTCCCAGTCATTGGAAAAAATCAAGATATCATCCAAATAAACAATCAGAAATTTATCCACAAAATCCCTGAAAATGTCATTCATGAAGGACTGGAAGACAGAAGGAGCATTAGTGAGCCCAAAGGGCATCACTAGGTACTCAAAATGCCCCTCTGGGGTATTAAATGCCTCTTCCATTCATCCCCGTGCTTAATGCGAATAAGGTTATATGCCCCCCTGAGGTCAAGCTTGGTAAACCAAGTAGCACTTTTCACCCTGGAAAACAGGTCAGAAATCAAGGGTAATGGATATTGATATTTCACAGTGATATTGTTCAAGAGACAATAATCAATACACGGCCTTAATGAACCATCCTTTTTGGCCACAAAGAAAAAACCAGCACCCAAGGGTGAAGAGGATGGTCTGATATGACCCTTCTCCAATGACTCCTTGATATAAGACCGCATAGCGTCATGTTGAGGTACAGACAAGTTAAAAAGGCGACCTTTAGGGAATTTACTACCAGGCACTAATTCAATAGCGCAGTCATAGCTCCTATGGGGGGGCAAGGATGCAGATTTACTTTCGCTAAACACATCAGAAAAATCAGTCAAAAAGTCAGGAACATCCTGAGCCTGGGGGGAGGCAGAAAAAACAGGAGTGTTGGTATTAACACATTGGCAGCCCCAACTGGTTACAAAGATTTCCAATCCAAAACAGGATTATGAGACTGTAACCAAGGGAAACCCAGTACGATAATGTCATGCAGATTATACAGCACCAAAAATTTGCAACTCTCCTGATGATCAGGCTCAACCCTCATTATCACCTGAGTAGAGAACTGAGGTTTATTCTCAGCCAAAGGGGTAGAATCGATCCCCAGTAGGGGAATAGACTTCCGTAGGGGTATCAAGGGAAACCCACAACGTTTAGCAAAATCAAAATCCATCAGGTTAATAGCTGCTCCCGAATCAACGAAAGCCTGAGCAGAAAATGTGGACAGGGAGCAAATCAGGGTAACAGTCAACAAAAATTTAGTCTGAACACTACCCAAGACAACTGAGCGTGCAAAACGTCTTCCCGCGCTTAGGGCAGACTGAAATAGCATGAGAGGCATCACCACAGTAGAAACATAACCCATTGCGTTTTCGAAACTCATGACGCTGTGCCCCAGAAGCCACTCTATCACACTGCATGGGTTCAGAAGCTGGTTCACAAGGCAACACTATTCCACGCATACCTCTACGCTCACGCAAACGTCTGTCAATTTGAATCGCTAATGACATAGAATCATTGAGACCAGAGGGGACAGGGAATCCCACCATAACATCCTTTACATTCTCTGACAGACCCTTCCGAAAAAGGGCTGCCAAAGCATCGTCATTCCATTTGGTCAGGACTGCCCACCTTCGGAATCTCTGACAGTATAACTCAGCGTCCTCAAGCCCCTGATTTAATGCCAACAAGGCTTTTTCAGCTTGATCAGTGACATTAGGCTCATCGTACAATAACCCCAGAGCCTGAAAAAATGCATCAACATTACTCAAAACAGGATCCCCAGGTGTCAGGGAAAAAGCCCAATCCTGAGGATCGCCGTGCAGGAGAGATATGACAATTTGAACCTGCTGTGCTGCGTTCCCTGAGGACTTAGATTTCAAGGCAAAAAACAACTTACAGTTATTTTTTTGAAATTCAGAAATTTAGCTCGATCCCCTAAAAACAAATCTGGCATGGGAATCCTAGGTTCCACAACAGGCAACCCTGCAAGATAGTTAGCAATACTCCGAACTTCAGTGGCAAGCTGATCCACACGGCCAGACAACTGTGCAAACTGCATTGAGAGAAAAAAAAAATCCTCCTCAGCCTTCAGAGAAACAGCGGGAAAAAAAAATCTCTAACAATCTTCTTTCTTTAACACTATTTTTCCCTTCTGTGAGTACCATACAAATATCAGTTTTTGGGCCGGTGATACTGTTATGATTTGGTAGCTGAGGAGAGCAGGCAAAAAAGGAAATACACCAGAGAGGTTGGAATCTATGGGATTGCAGCACCCTGACTAACCACCACAACTAAAGGCAGCCATGGAGCGTACCTACGTTGGTCCTAGATGCCTCGTCACAGCCTGAGAAGCTAACTACACCTAAAGACAGAAAGAGGAAAACTATCTGCCCCGGAGCAGATCCCCAAAGAACAAAGAAAGCCCCCAAACATGTAATGGCGGTTAGACAAGGGAAATACAGACACAGACAGAAAATAGTATGAGCAAACGTTGGGGCCCAAACTTCCTAAACAGAAAAGGATAAGAAGGACACTTATTGCAATCCCAAAAAACCCTGAAAAGTACCAACTCTACTAATTACCAAAACACCTGAGATCACACGACCTCTACCACCTAAATTAGTTCTCTGGTGTAACAAAACTAAACAGCAGCCACTGAAAAAACTGGAAAAGGCAAATGAACACACAACAGTGGCTGAACTAAACTGAGAGGAGCACAAGCTCTCGGAGGGGACCCGGCAGACCCCCACAGAAGTGCAGGACAAAATGCAAAAAGCAAGCACAAAAAACTAAAAGAAGAAAATGTCTTATCTGTTAGCAGAAGATGCAGGCACGAAACAGCAAGCTACAAAGTGAACAGGAATCAAAGATGAGACCAGAACAATTGATCACCGGCAACCCTGATGGGAGGGAACCTCCCTTATATAAGACCAGTCAGTAACACCTGATCGCCAATCTTCACAATCTTCATTGGATAGTTCAGTACTGTTTGTAATCACCAGAGGGAGCTTCTGCTCAGAATTAATTTCTAGCACATTTACAACAGACAACTGCACAATCTCCATTGAAGAAGAAAGAAAACTCTCCTACGGCCCCCAGAAAAAAAGAGGAAAAAATAAAAAAAAAAATCTTAAACTTCCTTTTTTTTAAACTATTCTCTCCTTCTTTTGAGTACCCTAGGATTACGGTTAGGTCGTTGATTCTGTTATGATATGGTAGTCGAGGAGGACAGTAACAAAAATAACCAAGGCAGCCAGTCACCAGAGAGGTTGGTAACTAATAGATTGCAGACCCTAAACTAACCGCACAACTAGATGCAGCCGTGGGACGTACCTACGATGACCTAGACGCCTCTACACAGCCGGAGAGTTAGCTAAGCCTAAATACAGAAAGGGGAAAGCCTACTGCCCCGGAGTAGCGCCCCAAAGGAATAGGTAGCCCCCACCCATATATTGGCGGTTAGACAAGATGAAATACAAATGCAGGCAGAAAATAGAGTAAGCCAACACTGGGGCCCAACACTGTCTAGATAGGACAGGACAGAAAAGAATACTTTCTGCAGTCCAGCAAAACCCTAGGAAAAATTCCAACACTTCTGATTCCAAAAAATACTGAGACCACACGATCTCCCACCGCTAGATCAGAACTCTGGTGTGAACAGGTAGCTAGCCAGCAGCCACTGAAATAACAGGGACTGAACAAATAAACCGAGGTAAATGAGAAGCAGAGACCAGCGCAGGCCCAGCAGGGGGACCCGGCTGACCTCACTCAGAAGGCAGAAAAACAAAAGAAAACAAAACCAAAGAAACAAGCAGAAAATAGCTTATCTGAAAGATGCAGGAGACCAGCAAGCTGTCTTCCAAACTGGACCAGGAAGAGGCAACTAATCACCGGTAAGGATCATGGGAAAGTTACTCCCTTAAATCTCCCCAGTCATCACTCCCAGATTGCCAATCGTCCGCAGCTGGATCCTCAGCTGAAGAGCCTCTGTCAGTCAAGGCGGCTTCATTAATATCAACAGCCACCAGAGGGAGCCCCAACTCAGAATCCAGAGCATTCACAACACCCAACACCAGTCCCGCAGAAAGATTATTCATAACATAACATGACATTTGTTCCTGGTGCAAGGAACCCACCTTGAGGAGGAACTCCTCAGAGACAAACTTAATAACATTTTAAGCCAACAGTGTCTTATCAATGGCCATTATATGGATGGAAGTCTCTAGACTAACTGTCCCTAACTTTAACTTGGACACCAGACTAGAGTCAATGAAGTTCATGGAAGATCCACAGTCCACAAAAGCTCAAGTGGATGCGAAACCACTTCCATAACACAGTTCCACCTCTAACAAAACTTTTTGAAATGATGAAAATGGTACCTGAGAGTCTGGGTGACCTCCTCGACAATCACCCAGACTCGGCAGCTTGTTACTCGAGGGACAAGAGGGGCAGTCCTTCTTCCAAAGTCCCGGATCTCCATAATAAAAGCAAAATTTCCCATCACATCATCACTTTCCCTCCTTTTCCTTGAAGTTGGTGGCAACAACCGCCATGGTCTCCGTGAATGGCATCACCCCAGACCTAGCAGGCAATACAGGAATCTCATGCTCTCCCGTAACCTCAGGTCCATACGAATGGCCTGGGTCATGGCCTCCTCCAGGGAACTGGGTGGCAGATGGAGAGCCAGTGCATTCTTGATATGATCAGAAAGTCCTATCCTGAACTGGCATCTCAAAGCATAGTCATCCGAAAACACATCAGTAGACCACCGTCTAAACTCAGAACAATAACATTTAACAGTGAGTTTACTTTGTGAGATGTCCTCTGATACCCTCACCCGGTTTGGTTCGTCACAAATCAGTCCTAAAGCCTCAAGGAACCTATCCACAAACATGTTCAGGGGCAGTAGAAGGTAAAGAATTAGCCCAGGTTAGAGGACCCTCCCGGAGTAATGAAATAATTATCCCCACCTGTTGACTCTCATCTCCGGAAGATCTGGGTCTAAGGGAAAACAGTAGGTTACAACTTTCTCTGAATGCAAGAAACTTCTCTCTGGAGAAAGTATCAGGGAGCCTGACCATAGGTACAGGAGAGTGTAAGGAAACATCACTGGGGTTAAATTGCTTAGCAGCAAATTTAGCCATGGAACCCTGAAAGGATTTTACAGTCTGAATAAGCTCCTGCTGGAGTTGGTTGTGAGAGGAAGCAAGAGCCCTATGTTCCACTGGCAAATCTTGCATAATTTGGGTCAGATTTAACATATTAGGCTGGGGTCACACACAACGTCTAAAAAATCTGACCGTTTTAGTGGGACGATTATCGCAGCAAAATGTCATGAACAGTCATCCGTCTGGCATGCGATTTTCCTGGAAAGATGCGATTTAGTCGCATCTGACCATAGTTGTAACATCCGATTTACATCCGACTTGTGAGAATTTATCGCAGGCTTGCAAAACTGACATATAATGGATCCAAAATAATATTATTTAAATCACAAAAGAAAGAATAGATATATACACATAGAACACAGATATATAATATATATATATATATATATGTCATTGTGACATATATATATATATATATATATATATTTATAGTTCTTACACTTCTACATACTGTACTAGCCGCTAATTCAATTGCCGGCTTTAGTGAAATCCCAGAAGCCGACATGAAATGATACATTGTTTTGACACAGTTAACCATGTAATTTCAAGTATTTTGATATATGTTTTTAACTTACAATTACATAAGTATATTTGTGCAAAATTTCAGACATGTAGGGGTTAATTAAAGGTGTAAATTCGTTGTAAAAAAACCCATTTTTTTACAACAAATTTACACCTTTAATTAACCCCTACATGTCTGAAATTTTGCACAAATATACTTATGTAATTGTAAGTTAAAACCATATATCAAAATACTTGAAATTACATGGTTAACTGTGTGGAAACAATGTATCATTTCATGTCGGCTTCTGGGATTTCACTAAAGCCGGCAATTGAATTAGCGGCTAGTACAGTATGTAGAAGTGTAAGAACTATAAATATATATAATATATATATATATATATATATATATATATGTCACAATGACATATATATATATATATGTGGATTCTATGTATGGATATGTATTGATTCGATTCTTTATTAAAGCTGTCAGTGTGCTTTTACAGTATAGGCAGGGATGAATTGCCGGCTTTTCTAAAGGACACTGATGCGATTTAATCGCAAGTCACACAGTGCGGTCCTTTTGTAATCCGATTTTTCATCGCTCCATAGACTTGCATTGGCGATAGTCGACCCACAATCGGTGACAATCGCAGCATGCTGCGATTGCACTCGGACGTTTAAAACGGACCACAAAAAATCTGATACTGGGAGCTGCTCCATAGATTAACATAGGTCCGACTGCAATGCGATTTTTCATCGCATTGCAGTCGTCCGATTTTGTCGCCAGTGTGACCCCAGCCTTACCCACAAGAGTGTGCAGCAGATCCATAAGGAGCAGAGCAACGAAAAAAAAAGCTGCTAATGGTTAGCTATAATGTCATGCTGCTGCAGTGAAGGTAAGTGCAGGCTCCACTAGATGGCAATAGAGTGAAAGCAGGACTGCACCTAGACCAAGCAGGTCTGTCGTGCAGCAATGAGGCTGCCACCAGGTGGCAGCAGGATAGTCAAAACAAGCCGGGTCAAATCCTAGTATCAAAGGAATAAGCAAACGCAAGGTCACAAACTAGCCAAAGAGGTCAGAGGCGGTGAGGAGCGGATGAGCCAAAGACAATAGACAGAAACAGTACAGAATACAAGCCAAGTCATAAACCAGGGAGACAATAAACTTACAGGGAAACACTGAGTCAGGACAAACAGAGGAAATAAAAAGACAAGGGGCAAGTCAGGGATCCCAGCAAGACTTAATCAGGAAATATGGGAGTCAGATATACACGCCATAGGCAGAACTATAGCTGACACCGCCTGCAGAATGCAGAGGAGATAAACAGCATCCAGAAACCAGACTGAGGTTGAGAAAAGTTAAACCCTGACATAATCAGACAGGCAGAAAGGGAAAAGAGGACTCAAAACCCAGTCTGTATCATGACATAAACATTGATCAGTAATAGGTGGATGAGTGACAGGTGTAGGCCTGGTGGCCTGAAAGCACTGCCAAATTCAGGCAAGGCACATGAAGGAGACTCAACTTGGAGTCCAAACATTTTCAAAGAATAAGGGGCAGACATCACTAAAGTAGCATCAATTTATTTTAGTTATTTTACTCACTTATATAGCTTCATTAATTCCACAGTGCTTTACAAACTTTATCAATTTCCCCAGAGTAGAAATAGTATAATGTGGCTCTGACACCCTTTCCACTACAGGCAGCCCACCAGATTGACACTTGGAATCTCCACATTTCATACAACTGTTTGTAACATCATCAGCTGTAGCAACAGCAGGCACAGAAGCCACGACAAAGATGTCACAGATTGCAATAACATGAGAATAATGCAGTACACTAAAAACAACACAATTGCCTAGTCTGCCCAGTCTGCGACTGGGTTGCAAAAGTCTTTGGAGGTCCATGACTCATTCATCTTGATGAAACTTAGGCAGTCAACATTTTCAGGGGACAGGCTGATGCGCTTATTCATCAGGACACCACCAGCAGCGATGAAGACACGTTCTGAGAGCCCCCCTGTCTGCCGGGCATGACAAAACCTCCAAGGCGTGACAGGCAAGCTTAGGCCACTATTCAATTTTTGAATACCAAACCCCCCTGATACCATTGATATTGAGCTCAAAATACTCCTCCACTATATTTTATAGTCATTCATTACATGTCAAACTTGTACTCTGTTCTACTGGTCCACAGGCTGGTCTACAAAATGCATGAAATAACTCACAGAAATTGCTCATTTTAATTTTTAGGTATTTTACTCACTTATATAGCGCCATTAATTAATTACACAGTGCTTCACAGACATTTTTGGCACTATCCCCATTGGGGCTCACAAACTAAATTTCCTATCAGTATATCTTTGTAGTGTGGGAGAAATTCAGAGTAACCAGAAAAAACCCACGCCAACATAGAAACTCCTTGCGGATGCTGTACTTGGTGGGGTTTTGTTGTTAACCCAGGATCCCAGTGCTGCAAGACTGCAGTGCTAACCACTAAGCCACCATGCTGACTCTGCCACTTACTCTGCAGCTGCAAATGTTTTTGCATTGACGACTTGACATTACTGTGGTTGGAAGTATATAACTGCAATGCACAATGTGTGCCTCACTGCTTTCTTGTTAAAGATCATTCTTAAAATTGTCAACAAGCGTGTTTCAATACTAAAGGCTGCATGCATCCCTTTTGAGTGGGTGAAGCATCTGGCTAAATTTACTATTGTATTGCGGATCTGATAGAGTGGCAACCCAGTAATCAGCATTATTTCTAATCCTAACCATATGGCCAACAAGTTGCAGACAAGAAGGCGCTTATGTGTCAGCCGCTTCCATGAGGTATAAGTACATGGTGTGTTGGTGGTGAGGAAAGACATAAGATTGCTTCCTCTGGTGATATTCTCTGCAATGTTGGAAAGTGTGTCTCATTAAGGGAGAGGTTGAGTGCACAGGTGGAGCATGTACAGGAGGTGGATGAGGCAGAATCATTGGAGGAAGGTTTATATACAGATGTTTGTTCCCAAGCCTTGAGAAGTCCAAAATTTGCTGTCTAGTGACACCTTTGTGTCTACTGTTTAGTTCACAATCCCTTGGTGTGTAGTGGTATAGTTCTCCAAAACTAGTTGTTTAGCAGTTTAGATCTCAAACTCCTGTTGTCTAGTAGTTTAGTTCTCCACATTCTGGTGTGTATTATTTTAGTTATCCAACTTTAGGTGTTTAATATTTTATTACTCCAAGCCCTTTTGTCTAGCAGTTTAGCTCTCCATCTTTTGGTGTATAGTGGTTTAGTTATCCAACTTTAGGTATTTAGTAGTTTATTTTGCCAATCCCTGTTGTCTAGTAGTTTGGTTCTCCATCTTCTGGTATATAGTTATCCAACTCCATGCGCCCTAGGGATTCCAATACTTGTTGAGAATCCCCTTCCCCACCTGCCCCCACAGCCACCAGAGTCACCCAGTGCCCAGTGAGTGAGATGTAATGCTCCTGTCCATGTTTTCTTGTCCAGGTGTCAGTGTTGAAATGCACCCTGTCACACATCGATTTTTTTTCAAGGAATAGGTGATGTTTTCTGTGACATGCTGGTGTAGCGCAGGCACGTCTTTCTTAGAGAAGTAATGGAGACTGGGCAACTGATACTGGGGGACTGAGACAACCATCAGCTTTCAGAAACAGCCAGCATTTACAAGGCGGAAAACCTGCATTTCGGTGGCCAACAGATTGAATTGGACATCCAATTATCACAGATATCACAGGCCGGGAGTCACGCAGAGCCTCTTGTTGTCATCTTTGTAGCGAAGAGCTTTCAGCTGGCCCCTATCATCCATACAATTATACGGTATTGGGCAACGATCAACCGAGGAGGCCGCGGACTATTCAAAATAATTAGCTATCTGAAAACTAATAGTGAGCATACGGCATATACGTTAGCTTTGTAACATATGACTGTTTTATATGGACTGATGACTTGCAAAGCTCTGTGAAATACTGTATGTTTGCACTATATAAATAAAGGTTATTATTATTAGTAAATTGAAGATGGTGAGGTTCACTCTCTTAGCTTTGCCATGTGTAGGAAGAAACAATCTTATGTGTCCACAACTGCACAATTGAGGGCTGGCTGCTGTGCTGACAGAGGGTGGAAGAGGGAGAACACGACAAACTGGTGGACTGTGAGTGAGGTGCAGGCATGGATGTTATGGTGGATTGAGAAAGATGTGATATGCTCGGTGTCTGAGATCGATCAAAAACAGCAGGCACGTCCACTTCCGTAACAGCTAATGGGCTCTCACTCACCACGACTGTAAGAGGTAAACAAGTGGAGGTTCTGCGGATGGAGAACTGTGCAAGAACACTTGCCATGTTGACGGAGGTGAAAGAAGGAGTAGATGTGGTTAATGAACTGACCTGTGATTGGCAAGGCCCTCTAGTGCGCATTTTAGGGCAATGAGTTTCCCAGACTGGCGCATGTTCATTGTTCATGTTCCAGTCCACGCATGTAATAGACAAATTATTGGATTTTTAGCCTCAGTACTCAGTAGTTTTTTACAAAGTTGGCAGATAACGTGAGTTGTGTCACCCATCGGTGCAGATGCTTTCCTCCTTTTGAGTCCTTGGAGCAAAACTGTAATGCACATGGAATAGAATGTGCATACAGCTCTGAAGACTCACCCATCTGTGGTTCCCCAAAGTCAGTCGGGCGATTGGAGAGTTGTGACATGGGGGGAAACAAGGGTAATTGGGGTGCCACTTATGAGGACTATAAAGTGTGTGTTGTTATGTTTGAGGAAGAGAAGAGGTCAATTGATACAGAGCTTGCCATCCACTTGATCACATTGTGTCCCTCATCAACAGCGCATACCCATGTGCAGCTGCCAAAGAAAGGGAATCTAGTAGCTCGTCCAGTAACAAAAGTTGTCAAAAAGCTGCACAATTTCTCACTGTAGCAAAACAAACCTACTACTTATCTCTCATATCATCCCTGTCTCACAACACTAAACAGCTATTCAGTACTTTCAATTCTCTCCTCATTCCACAGCTCCCCTCCCTATCCACTCATCTCACCTGAAGACTACCTCATGCGCTAAGCAGAAGATTGACAACATAAGGAAAAGCTTCTGCCTAAAGTCCCCACAGTGCCTCCCCATATCTGCTCCTCCAAAACTAAATTCACCATCACGGAAGATCAACTTTCCTGTTTACTTTCCAAATTACATCTCACCACCTGTGAACTTCACCCAATCCTGTCCAACCTCATTCCAAACCTTACAACAGTCTTCATCCCAAAACCCACCACTTCAAACTGTCACAAACTACTGTTGTCTTCCTCTCATGTTTCAGACATACCTCGATCACACTCATCCTCAGAGTCCTCCCTTGACTCATCCTTTGTGTATAGCTATTGCCCCATATCACTTCACCCCTATGCCTCATAACTACTGGAAAAACACTTCCATTTTGAACTGTCTTCAAATCTATCCTCATGCTCTCTCTTTGACTGCTAACAATCTGGCTTCCGACTGCACCATTTCACTGAATCTGCCCTGACTAAATCAACATTGACTTACTAACCGCCAATTCCAAGCTTCACTACTTTGTTTTCCTCCTCCTGGACCTGTCATCTGCCTTCAGCACAGTGGACCATTCCCTGTTACTACAGACTCTAATCTCTTAGCTTCACAGACTTGGCCCTAGCTTGGATATCCTCATACCTAACAGACAGGACATTAAGTGTCTCACACACCACTAGTGATCAGCGAACATGCTCATTAATACCGGTTACTCACCCGAGCATCGCTGTACTCGTGGTACTCGGCGAGTACCGAGCATTTCCGGGATTACTCAGCTGGAGTTCTGTTGCACTCCCTGCAATCAACATGCAGGGATTGTCTGCCATGCACTGTGATGCCGCAGCCATCATTGTTGTGGTATTATAGTGATTGGCTGGCAGCACAGCATCATTAGGTATATAAGAGACCTGGTGCCGCCATGCTCGTCACAGTCTGCTCTGGAATTAGAGAGTGTAGGGAGAGCTGCTGCCAAGATAGGGTCAGATTTGGGGGTTTTGAAAGTAGTGTAGGTAAACCATAAAAGAATACACAAATCCAGCTAAATCAACAGTCCTTCTAAAGACTAATTACGGGGTGTATAGATTGCAGTGTTAGGTAAGCAGGGAGTGTATGTGCATATATACATATCAGCGCAAGGCATGCAGGCACTGTATGTGTGTATATAGATCTCAGTAGCAGAAAGGCATTCTATGTGGCATACTTAATTGCATACATTAAGAGGATCCATTCTAATACTGTCTGCTGCAGCCTATTACATATATTGACCGTATCTACACAGCCCTAGGTCTCAGTGGGCAGCAAATTTTTTTGGCATCTTAATCCTGATTATTTTTTTCCAAAGCAATCCAGAACCCCTTTTTATTCTCTAATTGGTTGTTGACACTGCAGAATACAGCCAGATCCTTTTCATAGTACAGCGTGAAAATATAGCTATTTTAAACAGGTTTGCCTATCCCAAGCCTGACATCTGAGTGCGCATAAAAATCTGCCATTTTTTGTGGTACTGTAGAATTTTTTGGGAGTGTCTTATACAATTTTTTGACATCATTTTGCTGCCCAAAATATATTTAGGTACAGGGCAGATATTTTACACTGGGTTTTATCTGCCACACGGATCGCATATCATTGCGCTCAAAATTTAGCCATTTCAGGCCTCCTTAGAATTTTTTTTGTTATGTCATATTCTACTTATTCACACAATTTTTCTGGACCCCCCCAAAAAATACAAAAAATACAGGGAAGATATTTTAAAGTGGGCTCTCTTCCTCAGACGCCTGATCTATAAGTGTGATAAAAATTGTGGCATTTCAGGGCTACGTTCCCCTTTTTTTGCTGTGTCTTACCCTATTTCTATACACTATTTTGGGGGAAAAAAAATTAAAAATACAGACTGTTGTGAACGTGTTGGAGATGACTTCAGAGCTGGGGCTCCCTCTGGTGGTTGCTGAGGGTATTGAACCTATGTTGAACAGCAAAAGTCCACCACCTGCAATTGATGAATGGTTATCAGGTGGAACGGACTGGCCTGATATAAGTGAGTTGACCTCCCATGATCCTCGCCGGTGATCAATTGTTACTTCCTGGTCTTGGTTGGAATTCAGCTTGCTTTCTGCTGTCTCCTGCTATCATTCAGATAAGTTACTTTCTGTTTTTTTTCTCTGTGGTTTGATCTTCCTTGTTTTTTGCAGCCTTACTTTTTGAGTTCAGCCGGGTCCCCTTTGGGGGCTTGTGCTGGTCTCTGTTCTCTTTTTGTATTTGTTCCTTTTTCTCAGTTCTTTTGAATTTTTACTGCTGGGTAGATGCGTGTTCACACCAGAGATCTGATATAGGTGGTCAAGACCGTGTGGTCTCAGCATTTTTGGATTCAGAAGGAGTTTTTCCAAGGGTTTTTCTGGTTGCAGACAGTATTCTCTCCTGTGCTGTCCTATCTAGACAGTTTGGGGCCCCAGCGTTTGCTCATTCTATTTTCTGTCTGTGTTCGTGTTTTCATCTTGTCTAACCACCATTATGTGTTTAGAGGCTTCCTTTTCTTTTGGTGCTCTACTCCGGGCAGTTAGCTTTCCTCTTTCCATCTTCAGGGGTAGCTAATCTCTCCGGCTGTGACGAGGCATCTAGGGCACTCTAGGAACGTCCCACGGCTGCTTCTAGTTGTGCGGTTAGTTTAGGGGTCTGCAACCTATTAATTCCCAACCTCTCTGGTGTTTGGCTGCCTTTGCGGTCTTTTGCTGCTGCCCTCCTCAGCTACCAATACATAACAACAGACCACATAATGAACAGTGTGGTATCTCTGTCAGATGCCTGATCTATCTGGGCTAAAAATAGTGGCATTTCAGGACTATATTCCACTGTATTTGCTGTCTGTTACCCTATTTGTATACAGTCTTTTGGGGTAAAAATTTTTATAATAGAGACCACATATTGAACAGTTTTGTATCTCCGTCAGACGCCTGATCTATCTGTGTGCTAAAAATTGTGGCATTTCAGGGCTACATTACCCTTTATATGCTGTGTCTTACCCTATTTCTATACACTATTTTGGGGTAAAAAATTTACAAATACAGGCCACATATTGAACAGTGTGGAATCTCTGTCAGACTCCTGATCTATCAGTGTGCCTAAAATTGTGACATTTCAGGGCTACATTACACTGTATTTGCTGTCTGTTGCCCTATTTGTATACACTATTTTGTATTTTGGTGGAAAAAAAATTTTAAATACAGGCCACATATTGAACAGTGTGGTATCTCCATCATACGCCAGATCTATCTGTGTGCTAAAAATTGTGGCATTTCAGGGCTACATTCCCCTTTTTTTGCTGTGTCTTACCCTATTTATATAGACTATTTTGGGGTAAAAAGTTTACAAATACAGGCCACATATTGAACAGTGCGGTATCTCCGACAGATGCCTGATCTCAGTGTGCTAAAAACTGTGGCATTTCAGTGCTACATTTCCCTTTTTATGCTGTGTCTTACCCTATTTACATAGACTATTTTGGGGAAAAAGCTTACAAACACAGGCCACATATTGAACAGTGTGGTATCTACGTCAGATGCCTGATCTATCAGTGTGCTAAAAATAGTGGCATTTCAGGGCTACATTCCACAGTTTTTGCTGTGTCTTACCCTAGTCATTGACACCAGTTTGTTAAAAAACAGTACAGTCCAGATATTTGAAAGTGCATTTTTCCTGCACACGGATCACATCTAAGTTTACTCCCAATTCATCCTTTTGAAGTGAATGTGGAAAATATTGTACTCCATTTAAAATGCGAAAGGCGCATGGCAAGGGACAGGGAAGTGGATGTGATGGTGATAGTGCATGCAGAGGCAGAGGCCGTGGGAAAACTGCAGTTGTGCCACAACAAACACCCACACCTTGTAATAGATTCCTGTCAGAATTTATAGGGGACAGCAGAACAGCACTCTTGACACCAGAGCAGCGTGAAAAGGTAGTTGGTTGGTTGGTGGATAATGCTTCCAATCACTTTGCCACCGCCACCAGCACTCTGTCTGCCACACGGTCAAGTCTGAGTAGCCATGAGTCTGGACCACATATTCCTTACCCTGATCCTCCTTCCTCCTCCCATGCCGAGTGCCCGGAGACAACTGATCCCACATTTGGACACTATGAAGAGATGTTCACTTTTCCATTTATAGATTCAGGCCTCTTGCCCCGTACTCTTGAAGCGGGGCAAACTGAGATTGCATGTAGCGATGCCCAAATATTCGAGCAGCCACGTTCACATGAAAGTGATGATAGGGATCGTGTCACAAGAGGTGGGTGATGATGAGACACAATTGCCAGAATGTCAGGAGGAGGACCAGGATGTGGAAGTGGAAGAGGAGGTGATGGATGATATAGTAACTGACCCAACCTGGCAGGAGGAATTGCAGAGCAAGGACAGCAGCACAGGGGGAGGGAGGCATAGGCCATTTGCATGACCTGCCATGCCCGCATCAGCAGAGGTAGCAAAACTACCAGCCTGACCACCACCAGCATGATCAGGCACATGGCAGCAAAGCACCCGACTTTGTGGGCCCAACCCCAGGATCCAGGAACAGTGTCTGAGGGTGACACCACTGCTTCTTCCGCTGTTGTGTGTGGAATCCAATCCCCTTTCCATGGTGCCTGCGAAGATGCCTCCTGCCCTGCACACACTCAACTACCACTGTCATCAAGCACGTCCACATCCTTGTCCCAGTGCAGCCTTTAGCTGTCCATACACAAGTCATTGGAATACAAGCAGTAATATCCAGGCAACGGCCCACAGACAACAGTACTAAATTCACACATTTCTCGTCTGCTTGCGCTCGAAATGTTGCCTTTTAGGTTTGTGGAGAAGGAAGCTTTCCGCAACCTCATGGCGGCTGTCCCAAGGTACTCTGTCCCCAGCTGACACTATTTCTCCCGGAGTGCCATCCCAAGATTATACAACCACGTGTCCCACAACATTACTCGTGCCCTCAACAATGCAGTTACTGGGAAAGTACACTTAACCACAGACACGTGGACAAGTGCTTCAGGGCAGGGCTGGTACATCTCGCTGACAGCACATTGGGTTAACATAGTGGAAGCCGGGACCCAGTCAGACCTTGGGATGAAACACATCCTACCAACGCCAGGATTGCGAGCTCTAGGTCAATCAGGGTTGCCCTCACAGTCTACAGCTGCTGCACGTCATTCTCCTCTTCAGTCTGCATCTCCAAAATGACCACATCAGTCGCAAGCTGTAAGCAGTGCAGCACTGCCTCAGCCAAGCGGCAACATGCTGTGCTGAAGCTAATATTCATAGGTGACAAACCGCACAATACTGAAGAGTTGTGGACAGCTCTGAAAGAACATGCAGATATGTGGCTGACACCTCTGAACCTACAGCCAGGCATGGTCGTGTGTGACAATGGCTGAAACCTGGTGGCAGCTCTGAGGTGAGGCAAGCTCACACACATACCATGCCTGGCCCATGTGATAAAACTCGTGGTTCAGTAGTTTCTCAAAACCTACTCGGAGCTGCCAGATCTACTTGTCAAAGTACGGCACCTGTGTGCCCATTTCAGAAAGTCAGCTACAGCTTCAGCCGCGCTTGCGGTGCTTCAGCAGCGTTTGCAGCTTCCGGCTCACCGACTGGTGTGTGATGTCCCCACTCATTGGAACTCTACACTACATTTGCTGGAAATTATTTGTGAGCAGAATAGGGCAGTTAGCATCAACAAGGCAGTCGGTATTCAGTTCAGACTCTACACATAAAACCTCAGGAGTGGACATGGATGTCAGACATATGTACCATCCTACAAAACTTTGAGGAGTCCACCAAGAGGGTAAGTGGTGATGACCCAATAATTAGCATCACCATCCCACTTCTGTGTATTCTGAAAAGCTCTCTGCTCACAATGAAAGAGGATGCATTGCAGGTAGAGCACGATGAGATGGAGCAAGAAACCATACATGGTGATTACACACAGCCCAGGCTCATGTCATCCCAATGTGGATTGGTTGACAATGAGGAAGAGGAGGAGGAGGAAGAACAGAAGCTACTTTCATGCGCTATAGATGGTACTAAAAGCAAAACTGTCATATCATCTGTTCAGCGTGCATGGCCTGATGACAGGTAGGAGGAGGAGGAGGAGGTCAGCATGTTCAGTCATCCATGTTGGTGAGGACACGGATGTCTTGCCAGTTAGCAGTCAGACACGCATGGCAAGCTTTATTATGCGCTGCCTTTCCCATGACCCTCACATTATCAAAATTTGTGCTGACACTCATTATTGGTTGGTGACACTTCTAGACCAATGCTACAAGGAGAACTTTCAATCTCTTCTTCCAGAGTCAAATAGGTGTACTAAAATGATGCAGTACCAGAGGGCCATTGTTGTGGAATTACAGAAAAAAATTGAAAATGCTGGGGGCAGAGGTCATTGTTCATTGGACAACCAAGGAGTAGAGGCGAGAGATACAACTCTAATCCAGCAGAGGCAGGGAAACACTGTTAAGTTCTCGGACACTTTTCTCAGACCCTCCCATCACCCTGGCCCAGAGTCGCGGGGTACTGTCACAAAAACTGTAAAGCTTGGGAAGATGTTGAAGGAGTACCTTGCTGACCATACCAATGTCCTCCGTGGTTCCTCTGTACCTTTTAATTATTGTTTATCCAAGCTGGACATGTGGCATGAACTTGGTCTCTTTGCCTTGGAGGTCCTGGCCTGCCCTGTCACTAGTGTTTTGTGACAGCGGGTTTTTAGTGCCTCTGGTGGAATAATAACTGATAAGCCCATCCGTCTGTCAACTGAAAATACAGACAGGCTGACTCTTATAAAAATGGACAAGGCCTGGATTTGGGCAGACTTCTGTACACCATCAAATGAGAACAGGGAAACATAACCTCCAATACAGTCTATGTTTTTGGGAGGTATATTACTATGCACCTCTTCACACCCATACATTGGTGTACACTTCCTGACTTTTGCTATTTGGTGGGTTATCCTCCTCCTTCTCCTCATCATCCACCACCACTAGATCAACATGATGACCGTGGTCCATGATGCAACAGCCAACTTATTGTGTAAAAGGGTGTTTTTGATACCCTTTTAATTCAAAATATTTACACAGTAGCTTGATGTGTACCCCCCCCCAAGGGAAAATGTTTGTCAGCCTCTACACTTGGCATATGGGCATTCCAAAAATAGGAGACCCCTTTCTTTAAACCAGGAAGACCTTTTTCATAGGCCCACCTCCACGTCTCTTCAGACACGACCACAAGATCATGAGGTCAACGTTTTCCGTGATGCAACAGCCACTATATTGTTTTGCAAGGATGTTTATGATGTATGTAACAAAAAATATTTAAACAGTAGCTTGATGTTTCCCCCCTCAGGGGAAAATGTTTGTCAGCCTATACACTTAGTGTATGGGCATTCCAAGCATAGGAGACCCGCTCCTTTAAACTGGGAAGTCCTTTTTCGTAGGCCATCCTTCACGTCTCTTCCTACACCACCAATAGAACACGAGGGTCAACGTGTTCCATGATGTAACAGCCACGTAAATTTTTTGAAGGGTGTTTAGGATGCCCGTAACATAAATGTTGAGACAGTATGTTGATGTGTACCCCACAGGGTGAATTGTTTTGTCAGCCCATACACTTACTGTATGGTCATTACAAGTATATGAGACCCGCTCTTGGTTAAGGAAACAGATTTTTAGGAGGACTTCCTCCACGTCTCTTCCAAGTGGTAGTTTGATTTGTCCAAATTTGGGGCAGGCCTTGCATTTACTGCATAGGCAAACAGTATGGAAAACCCATTTCCTAATAATGTGAACTTTGTTGGTTGTTCATCTTCAAGAATGCAATTCTTCACTGCCAGTTCTTCAGTGTCAAGACTGCAATCCTAAAATGCTGGGTCTTCAGCCTCAACACTGCAATTGTCCACTTCAAGTCGTTAGCGTCAACAATGACATTGTCCACTGCCGGGTATTCAGCCTCAACACTGCAACTGTCTACCGCTGGATATTTAGCCTCAACACTGCAATTGTCCACTGCCGGGTATTCAGCCTCAACATTGCAATTATCCACCACTGGGTTTTAAGCCTTAACACTGCAATTGTCCACTGCCGGGTCTTCAGCCTCCACACTACAATTGTACACTACAGGGTCTTTAGCGTCAACACTGCAATTGTCCACTGCTGGATATTCAGCTTCAACACTGCTATTGTCCACTGCCGGGTCTTCAGCCTCAACACTACTGATTCTATAGCGTCAACACAGCAATTGTCCACCGCTTGGTCTTCAGCCTCAACACTGCAATTGACCCCCACGACCGGGTATTCAGCCTCAAATGTTGTGAATGAGCTAGAAATGAATTCTGAGCAGAAGCTCCCTCTGGTGGTTACAAACAGTACTGAACTATCCAATGAGATTGTGAAGATTGGCGATCAGGTGTTACTGACTGGTCTTATATAAGGGAGGTTCCCTCCCATCAGGGTTGCCGGTGATCAATTGTTCTGGTCTCATCTTTGATTCCTGTTCACTTTGTAGCTTGCTGTTTCGTGCCTGCATCTTCTGCTAACAGATAAGTCATTTTCTTCTTATAGTTTTTTGTGCTTGCTTTTTTCATTTTGTCCTGCACTTCTGTGGGGGTCTGCCGGGTCCCCTCCGGGGGCTTGTGCTCCTCTCAGTTTAGTTCAGCCACTGTTGTTTGTTCATTTGCCTTTTCCAGTTTTTTCAGTGGCTGCTGTTTAGTTTTGTTACACCAGAGAACTAATTTAGGTGGTAGAGGTCGTGTGATCTCAGGTGATTTTGAAATTAGTAGAGTTGGTGCTTTTCAGGGTTTTCTGGGATTGCAGTAAGTACCCTTCCTATCCTTTTCTATTTAGATAGTTTGGGCCCCAGCGTTTGCTCATACTATTTTCTTTCTGTGTCAGTATTTCCTCTTGTCTAACCGCCATTACATGTTTGGGGCTTTCTATTTTCTTTGGGGTTCTGCTCCGGGGCAGATAGCTTTCCTATTTCTATCTTTAGGTGTATTTAGTTTCTCAGGCTGTGACGAGGCGTCTAGGACCAACGTAGGAACGCTCCACGGCTGCCTCTAGTTGTGGTGGTTAGTCAGGGTACTGCAATCTCATAGATTCCAACTGCTCTGGTGTATTGCCTTTTTGCCTGCTCTCCTCAGCTACCGAAACATAACAGTAGGCCACCAAAAGGACCGACTAACCAAGTCTCTGGTACCAAAAATTCCGGGATGACCGGCCAACGCGGAACAATGAATCTCAGACATCACACTCTTTTTCCACCGGTCTGGGACAAACAATTTCCCAATAGGGCAGCGCTCGGGTTTACCTCCTGACACCCTTCCAGAGCCAGTCTCAAATTGGGCGAGATGGCGGAAAGAACTACACCCTCTTTCAAAATAACAGCAGGATCAGATAACTCAGGAGAGTCTGCAAGGAAACTCCTCGAGAGGGACATGCAGATTATACAGCACCAAAAATTTGCAACTCTCCTGATGATCAGGTTCAACCCTCATTATCACCTGAGTAGAGAACTGAGATTTATTCTCAGCCAAAGGGGTAGAATCGATCCCCAGTAGGGGAATAGACTTCCGTAGGGGTATCAAGGGAAACCCACAACGTTTAGCAAAATCATAATCCATCAGGTTAATAGCTGCTCCAGAATCAACAAAAGCCTGAGCAGAAAATGAGGACAGAGAGCATATCAGAGTGACAGTTAATAAAAACTTAGTCTGAACACTACCCAAGACAACTGAACGTGCAAAACGTCTTCCCCGCTTAGGGCAGACTGAAATAGCATGAGAGGCATCACCACAGTAGAAACATAACCCATTGCGCTTTCGAAACTCATGATGCTGTGCCCCAGACACCACTCTATCACACTGCATGGGTTCAGAAGCTGGTTCACAAGGCAACACCATTCCACGCATACTTCTCCGCTCACGCAAACGTCTGTCAATTTGAATCGCTAATGACATAGAATCATTGAGACCAGAGGGGACAGGGAATCCCACCATAACATCCTTTACATTATCTGACAGACCCTTCCGGAAAAGGGCCGCCAAAGCGTTGTCATTCCATTTGGTCAGGACTGCCCACCTACGGAATCTCTGACAGTATAACTCAGCGTCCTCAAGCCCCTGACTTAATGCCAACAAAGTTTTTTCAGCCTGATCAGTGACATTAGGCTCATCGTACAATAACCCCAAAGCATGAAAAAACGCATCAACATCACTCAAAACAGTATCCCCAGGTGTCAGGGAAAAAGCCCAATCCTGAGGGTCGCCGCGCAGGAGAGAGATGACAATTTGAACCTGCTGCGCTGCGTTCCCTGAGGACTTAGATTTTAAGGCAAAAAACAATTTACAGTTATTTTTGAAATTCAGAAACTTAGCTCGATCCCCTAAAAACAAATCTGGCATGGGAATCCTAGGTTCCACAACAGGCAACCTAGCAAGATAGGTTGCAATACTCCGAACTTCAGTGGCAAGCTGATCCACACGGCCAGACAACTGTGCAAACTCCATTGAGAGGAAAAAAAAAAAAATCCTCCTCAGCACCCAGAGATACAGAGGGAAAAAAAAAATGCAACAAACAGAAAAAAAAATAAATCTCTGACAACTCTGACAACTTTTTTCTTTCACAATATTTTTCCCTTCTGTGAGTACAATATAATTTTCAGTTTAGGCCGGTGATACTGTTATGTTTCGGTAGCTGAGGAGAGCAGGCAAAAAGGCAATACACCAGAGCAGTTGGAATCTATGAGATTGCAGTACCCTGACTAACCACCACAACTAGAGGCAGCCGTGGAGCGTTCCTACGTTGGTCCTAGACGCCTCGACACAGCCTGAGAAACTAACTACACCTAAAGATAGAAATAGGAAAGCTATCTGCCCCGGAGCAGAACCCCAAAGATAATAGAAAGCCCCAAACATGTAATGGCGGTTAGACAAGAGGAAATACTGACACAGAAAGAAAATAGTATGAGCAAACGCTGGGGCCCAAACTATCTAAATAGAAAAGGATAGGAAGGGTACTTACTGCAATCCCAGAAAACCCTGAAAAGCACCAACTCTACTAATTTCAAAATCACCTGAGATCACACAACCTCTACCACCTAAATTAGTTCTCTGGTGTAACAAAATCAAAACAGCAGCCACTGAAAAAACTGAAAAAAGCAAAAGAACAAAACTCAGTGGCTGAACTAAACTGAGAGGGCAGAAGCCCCGGAGGGGACCCTGAAGGCCCCCAAAGAAGTGCAGGACAAAATGCAAAAATATAGCAAAAACACAAAAGAAGCAAAAGTCTTATCTGTAAGCAGGAGATGCAGACACGACACAGCAGGCCACAAGGGAAACTGGAATGAAGGATTCAGACCAGAACAATTGATCACCGGCAACCCTGATGGGAAAATGACTCCCTTATATAAGACCAGTCAGTAACACCTGATTCCCAGTCCTCACAATCTTCACTAGCACCGCTTGTAACCACCAGAGGGAGCCTCTGCTCAGAACTCATCTCAAACCCATTCACAACAGCCTACTTTGTCTCGTGACGTCAGGGAATTTGTGCAGTCCTGCGGGACTTGCTCTCCCTCTAAGCCTTGCTCTCGCTCTAGTGGTTTGTTGATGCCATTGCCTGTGCCCAAGAGACCATGGACCCATATCTCTATGGATTTAATTTCCGACCTCACTGTTTCTCAGAGAATGACCGTTATCTGGGTGATTTGTGATAGGTTTTCCAAAATGATACATCTTGTGCCATTACCTAAGTTGCCTTCCTCCTCTGAATTGGTGCCTTTGTTCCTTCAGCACGTGGTTCGGTTACACGGCATTCCTGAGAACATTGTGTCTGACAGAGGAGTCCAGTTTGTTTCCGGATTTTGGAGGACTTTTTGTTCTAAACTTGGTGTTCAATTGTCTTTCTCCTCGGCTTTTCATCCTCAGACCAATGGACAAACTGAGAGAACAAACCAGACATTGGAGACTTATCTGAGATGCTTTGTGTCTGCTGATCAGGATGACTGGGTCTCTTTTTGCCTTTGGCTGAGTTTGCTCTTAATAATAGGGCTAGCTCTGCCACTTTGATGTCTCCATTTTTCTGCAATTTTGGGTTTCACCCTCGATTTTCTTCAGGACAGACGGAGGCTTCTGTCTGTCCAGGTGTTGACTCTGTTGTGGAGCGTATGCAGCAGATTTGGGACCAGGTAGTGGAGAGGTTGTCCCTCTCTCAGGAGAGGGCCCAGCGGTTTGCCAACCGGCATAGGACTGATGGTCCTCGGTTTGAAGTGGGGGACTTGGTCTGGTTGTCCTCAAGAAATATCCCTATGAGAGTTGCATCTCCTAAGTTTAAGCCTAGGTTCATTGGACCATATAAGATCATGGAGATTCTTAATCCTGTTTCCTTTTGTTTACTTCTTCCAGGGACATTTAAGATCCATAACGTGTTCCACAAGTCCTTATTGAAGAGGTTTGTCGAGCCAGTGGTTCCTATGGCTGTGCCTCCTGACCCTGTTTTGGTTGAGGGCAATCTGGAGTATGTGGTTGAGAAAATATTGAATTCTCGTTTTTCTAGATGGAAACTGCAGTATTTGGTTAAGTGGAGAGGTTATGGTCAGGAGGACAATTCTTGGGTGTTTGCTTCGGACATCCATGCTAGGAGACTCATCCGTGCATATCACAGAGCTCATACTAATCGACCTGGTTGCTCAAATGAGGGTTCGGTGACCCCTCCTCAAGGGGGGAGTACTGTTGTGAATGTGCTAGAAATGAATTCTGAGCAGAAGCTCCCTCTGGTGGTTACAAACAGTACTGAACTATCCAATGAAGATTGTGAAGATTGGCGATCAGGTGTTACTGACTGGTCTTATATAAGGGAGGTTCCCTCCCATCAGGGTTGCCGGTGATCAATTGTTCTGGTCTCATCTTTGATTCCTGTTCACTTTGTAGCTTGCTGTTTCGTGCCTGCATCTTCTGCTAACAGATAAGACATTTTCTTCTTTTAGTTTTGTTACACCAGAGAACTAATTTAGGTGGTAGAGGTCGTGTGATCTCAGGTGTTTTTGTAATTAGTAGAGTTGGTACTTTTCAGGGTTTTTTGGGATTGCAGTAAGTGTCCTTCCTATCCTTTTCTATTTAGAAGTTTGGGCCCCAACGTTTGCTCATACTATTTTCTGTCTGTGTCTGTATTTCTCCTTGTCTAACCGCCATTACATGTTTGGGGGCTTTCTATGTTCTTTGGGGATCTGCTCCGGGGCAGATAGTTTTCCTCTTTCTGTCTTTAGGTGTAGTTAGCTTCTCAGGCTGTGACGAGGCGTCTAGGACCAACGTAGGTACGCTCCACGGCTGCCTTTAGTTGTGGTGGTTAGTCAGGGTACTGCAATCCCATAGATTCCAACCTCTCTGGTGTATTTCCTTTTTTTGCCTGCTCTCCTCAGCTACCAAATCATAACACTCAACACAGCAATTATCCACCTCTGGGTCTTTAGTCTCAACACTGCAATTGTCCACTGCCGGGTCTTCAGCCTCAACACTACAATTGTACACTACAGGGTTTTTTACGAAAACAATGCAATTTTCCACTGCCGGGTCTTCAGCTTCAACACTGCAATTGTCCTCCACTGGTTCTTTAGCGTCAACACTGCAATTGTCCACTGCAGGGTCTTTAGCATCAACAATGCAACTGTCCACTGCCGGATATTCAGCCTCAACACTGCAATTGTCCACCGCTGGATATTCAGCCTCAACTCTGCAATTGTCCACTGCTGTGTCTTTAGCGTCAACAATGCAATTGTCCACTGATGGGTATTCAGCCTCAACACTACTGTAGAATTGTACACTACAGGGTCTTTAGCATCAACACTGCAATTGTCCACTGCAGAGTCTTTAGCGTCAACATTGCCATTGTCCACTGATGGGTATTCAGCCTCAACACTGCAATTGTCCACCGCTGGGTCTTTAGCGTCAACACTGCAATTGTCCACTGACGGCACTTCAGCTTCAACACGGCAATTGTCCTCCACTGGTTCTTTAGTGTCAGCACTGCAATTGTCCACTGCAGGGTCTTTAGCCTCAACACTGCAATTGTCCACCGCTGGATATTTAGCCTCAACACTGCAATTGTCCACTGCCGGGTATTCAGCCTCAACTCTGCAATTGTCCACTGCTGTGTCTTTAGCATCAACAATGCAATTGTCCACTACTGGATATTCAGCCTCAACACTAGAATTGTACACTACAGGGTCTTTAGCGTCAACACTGCAATTGTCCACTGCCGGGTCTTCAGCTTCAATGCTGCAATTGTCCAACGCTGGTTCTTTAGCGTCAACATTGCAATTGCCCACTGCTGGGTATTCAGCCCTAACACTGCAATTGTCCAGCGCTGGGTCTTTAGCCTCAACGCTGCAATTGTCCACTACCGGTTCTTCAGCCTCAACACTGCAATTGTCCAATGCAGGGTCTTTAGCGTCAACACTGCAATTGTCCACTGCCGATATTCAGCCTTAACACTGCAATTGTCCACCGCTGGGTCTTTAGCGTCAACACTGCAATTGTCTACTGCAGGGTCTTTAGCGTCAACACTGCAATTGTCCACTACCGATATTCAGCCTTAACACTGCAATTGTCCACCGCTGGACCTTTAGCGTCAACACTGCATTTGTCCTCTGCTGGGTATTCAGCCTCAAGATTGCAATTGTCCACTGCAGGTTTTTCATCCTCCACACTGAAATTATCGACAGCAGGTTTTCGAAACTCAACACTGACATTCTCCACTGCTGGGTCTTCATCTTCAACATTGACATTCTCCAATGCAGGTTCTTCAGGCTTAACAATTCACTGCATAGCCAAACAATATGGCAGTACCAAATTAATAGGAAGAATGCTTTCAGGTGGCCAACCAGTACGTGGGTTCAAAGGCTTATTGTGGTGGGTGTAACGTTGGGGCAGTGCAGGCCTTGCATTCAATTAATAGGCTAACAGTATGGCAGTACTAAATGAATAATATGAATTTGTTTTCCTGTGGCCATCCAGTATGTAGGTTCAAAGGATTATTGGGGAGGATGTGACTGTGTGGCAGTGCAGGCCTTGCATTCAATGCATAGGCTAACAGTATGGCAGTACCAAATGAATGATGTGAGCTTGGTTTTCCTGTCGCCATCCTGTACGTGGGTTCAAAGGCTTATTGGGGTGCATGTGACTTTGTGGCAGGGCGGGCCTTGCATTCAATGCATAGGCTAACAGTATGGCAGTACCAAATGAAAAATAATGGGAACTTTTGTTTCATGTGGCCATCCAGTACGTGGGTTCAAAGGCTTATTGGGGTTCATGTGACTTTGTGGCAGGGCGGGCCTTGCATTCAATGCATAGGCAAACAGTATGCAGTACCAAATGAAAAATAATGGGAACTTTTGTTTCATGTGGCCATCCAGTACGTGGGTTCAAAGGCTTATTGGGGCGCATGTGACTTTGTGGCAGGGCGGGCCTTGCATTCAATGCATAGGAATACAGTATGGCAGTACCAAATGAAAAATAATGGGAACTTTTGTTTCATGTAGCCATCCAGTACGTGGGTTCAAGGGCTTATTGCAGTGCGTGTGAATTTGGTGCAGGGCAGGCTTTGCATTCAATGCATAGGCTAACAGTATGGTAGTACCAAATGAATAATGTGAACTTGATTTTCCTGTGGCCATCCAGTACCTGGGTTTAAAGGCTTGCGTTCAATGCATAGGCTGACAGTATGGCAGTACCAAATTAAAAATAATGGGAACTTCTGTTTTTGTGGCCATCCAGGATTGCTGTTCGAAGGGTTATTGGGGTCCGTGTTACTTTAGGGAAAGGCAACCCTTGCATTCAATGCATAGGCAAACACTATGGGAGACCCTCTTTCTCATAATGGGAACATTTTTTCAGGAGGCCCTCCTGTACGTCTCGTGAAAGGAGTATTGCGGTGTGTCCTAATTTTTGGAAGCCCAGCCCCTCAATGCATAGGCAATAACAGTATAGGAGACCCACTGTTTAAAAATGGCATTTAAAGAATAGTAATGCCGCCTGATGCCCCTATAAAAAGAGGCTTTGTGACATTAAGAGTAACTCCTTCATAAATGAAACAAGATGTGTCTGATGATGTGTCACACACCACATGGTCAGCTAAGGTTGTTAAATGCTACAATGACATTTCCCAGTTAATGCATTTGTATTAGATGAAAGCAATCGTAACGCTGAAAAACGCATCAAAAACGCAATGTGTGAACATAGCCAAAGTGGAGGGGGAACATTTTTTGGGGGTTATTTCTTTTGCCTTCCATAAAAATGATTACCCTGGAAAGGATGTTCTTTAACATATTACCTGGGAAAATCTATCTTGGCTTCGTTTTTGTATGTTTTCGTGTGTGCCTGTAAAAGTATTGTCTCACGCTGACATCATTGGTCACAGCAGTTACCTAGGAGTCAGAAATGCTTCCAGGGGCATTCCCCATGATGTTCCCATGTAATTTGAGCACTGTTTCCATCATTTTCAGATGTTTTTAGACTTTAAAAGACACCCGGGTGGGATCGCGGCAAAAATGCTCAGATTTTCCATAGACTTACTTTGGGCTCGTTGCTCAGGTTGAGTACCCGAGTATTCCAGTTTGCTCGACCCGAATAATGAGCACTCAAGCATTTTAGTGCTCGCTCATCACTACACACCACCTCTTCATCTTGCACCTTATCTGTCAGTGCCCCCCAAGGTTTAGTTTTAGGACCCCTGACCTACTCCGGCTATATTGTCGGCCTGGGACAGCTCAAAGTCTCACAGCTTTCAGTATCACCTCTATGCTGATGACACACAGATCTACCTCTCTGGACCTGATATCATCTCCGTACTTACCAGAATCTCACAATTTCAGTTCTCTATTTCATATTTCTTTCTAGATTTCTAAAATTTAACTTGGATAAAACCAAATTCATCATCTGTCCACCATTTTATTCAAACCCTCCGAACTGACCTATCCATCAAAATCAATGGCTTGACTATGATTTTTACTTCAAATCTAGATCCAAGCCCTTTCACCTTTCCTGTCGACTCCAAGTCAAAAATATCTCCTGATTCCACAGATTACTCAACCATGAATCTGCAAAAACACTAGTGTCCTCATCAGCTCCCGCCTCGACAACTGCAATCTCCTGCTCTGTGGCCTACCTTCTATTACTATTGCACCCCACCCATACAATCTATCCTAAACTCTGCTGCATGACTAAGCCACCTGTCACCCGAAAATTTCAAAATTTCTTGGCTTCTCCCCTCTGTCAATCCCTGCATTTGCTCCCCATTGCCCAGATACTCCAGATCTGAACCCTAAGTTTGGCATACAAACCATTACAAAACCTGCATCCACCATACATCTGTGACCTAGTCTCCTGCTACTTACCTGTAGAATAATGTTGATGGGAGCTTGAGGGCACTACAAATGTTTCAGGGGATCACTGAACATACACTAAAAGTGACATGGCAAAACAGAAAGAAAAAGCAGTGTATTAGGCGCCGGAATTCTTCCTCTGCACAGGATGGATTCCAAACCTTGTCTTCTCTTGCAGTCTCCCATTCAGTTTCGCCTGCAGTATATGCTCAGACTTGGGCTGTGCATGTTGTTACCGCTGCCTCTCCAGGTTCAGCTATGGTAACTAACACTAGACAGCGGTGAGTAGGCATTCAAGAGGCTAAGTCCACTATTCGCTCTACTGGCCATGATCGTGAGGTGG
Organism: Oophaga sylvatica; assembly: GCA_033576555.1. Lineage (NCBI taxonomy): Eukaryota > Metazoa > Chordata > Amphibia > Anura > Dendrobatidae > Oophaga > Oophaga sylvatica. The sequence continues at coordinate 385,184,265 of JARQOD010000005.1, forward strand.
CGACCTCTCATTGGTGGTCGGGTGTCAGCTGCTCAGGTCCCATTCCGGCTCCGAGTTGGTCCTCGAGTAAGGTCCTTTCTGACTGTACTTAGGCGCAGTCTTTAAAAGGATCTTTGGGGCGCCTGTCAGTGCACTAGGATTATTTATACTTGCTGTGTGTGCGTGTTGGTGGAAGCGTGACCACTCCGTATACACATGTGCTGCTATGAGCTCTATAAGCGTATTTTTAATCAGGCAGTGTAGGTTGGGAATTCCCGCTTGGCTTGGTAACTGTTCCCGTTCTGTGTGCGGTTAACACAGCAGAGTTCAGAACAAGCACAACCAGCAGCTCAGTGGGGGGTTAAGTTATAAGGACCCCTAACTAGCGTCTATACTCTATGAACCCCAGAGATGCCTAACAGGGTACCGCTTTGAGTGCTCTCAGTCTGTGTTGGCTCCGTGGAGTAATGGAGTCAGGTACTTAGCACTCTGTTTACACCAAGTGATGTTTAACTCGGTGTGTTTACGGTGCTTGTTTGCAGCTACGCTCCGCCATTGTTTTCAATGTGCGGTTTCTCCATCTCCGCATGGTGGACTCCGGGTCGCGATCGCGATAACAGTATCCTAGCGCCAGGGTTTGGCAAGCAATAGTGGACAAGCAGCATTTACAGCGGTACATCCAGCAGCTGGAGGGCAGGTTGTCCGCTCTTGAGCATACAACGTCAGCAGTGGATGTTACCGCAGTAGTGGCTCATGCAGCCACTGAAGCTGCATCTCGTGTGTCCACTGCCACCTCTGGTCCATCTCTCTCTCATCTCCCTCTGCCCTATAAGTTTACAGGTGACAGTAAAACCTGGAGGGGATTTGTGAACCAGTGTACGATACATTTGGAGTTTCTGGAGTCACGTTTCCATCTGAACGTGCTAAAGTGGGATTCATGATCTCACTATTAAAGGAGAGAGCATTGGAGTGAGCCACACCTCTGTGGGAGCGCAATTATCAGGTGGTGCAGAGCGTCTCGCTTTTTCTGAGTGCTCTGAAGCAAGTCTTTTTAGGACCTCGTGTCACCCATGATACCGCGCTCCAACTTTTGGCTTTAAACACGGACTCCTCCATGGTCAGCCATTTCACCATGCGTTTCGGATTCTAGCCTCTGAGTTGAAGTGGCCGGATAGAGTCCTCATCCCTGTCTTCTGGAGGGGACTGGCTGATCATGTAAAGGATGCCCTGGCCACTAGGGAGATTCCAGCCACACTGGAGGAACTAATATATATTTCCACCAGCATCGACTTTCAGCATTCTGAGCGAAGGTTGGAGTGAGTCTAGTGTCGGCACAGGTTTTGGCTGGCTCCAAATTTTGCTCAGCCTCTGGGTTCTCCAGCTCAGGTTCTTTAACCACAGGAGGCCAAGGAGTTTACTCGAGCAGAATCCAAGTCTCGTTCCGCTCGAGCGCCTCCGATTTGCCATGTTTGTAGGCAGCCTGGTCATTATGCCAACAAGTGCCCCCAGCAGCAGAGAAACGACCGCTTCTAGTGGCCATAGGAGGAGGCTCATTATATACTGCGGCGTTGTCCTTCAAATTGACCTTTAGGGTGACACTTTCTTATGGCTCGACCACCCATTCTGCGGAAGTTTGTGTGGATTCCAGGGCTGAGGGCCATTTTATGTCTTCTGCCTTTGCCCAACGACACACAATACCACTGATGTTGCTCGCTAACCCAGCTACCATCCGGGTGGTAAATGGGTCCGAATTGCCCTCGCAAATCACACATCAGACCATTCTTCTCACTCTGGACATGTCTCCAGAACATCACGAGATAATTTTGTTGTTGTTCATTCCTGAGGGTATTGACGAGGTATTGTTAGGGATACCCTGGTTACATCATCATTCCCCTCATATTAACTGGTCTACGGGGAACATAGTGGGATGGAGTGGGTCATGTAAGGGAAAGTGTCTGCGGGCTCAGGTTCAGGTTGCTACATATGAGGTCACCGCAGATCTGACCTCTCTTCCTAAACATTATTGGCAATATTCGTACGTGTTCTCCAAAAGAGCAAGGGAGACCCTTCCGCCTCATCACTGGTATGACTGTCCTATAGACCTCTTGCCGGATGCCAAACCTTCCCAGGGGCGTGTTTACCGTCTACCTCTCTCAGAGACTGAGGCTATGTCTCAATATATTAAAGAGAACCTGGCAAGAGGGTTTATTAGGAAGTCAGTTTATTATGAAGTCCACAGTGACTGGGTTCTTATTTGTTCAGAAGAAGAACGGGGAACTACGTTCATATATAGATTACAGGGGTCTGAATGGCATTGTTAGGGTCTGCGGAACGCACCTAATAGATATAGTAGAGAGGTGGGTTCGCAGCCCGGGGTCCACCGTGCAGGCGAAGCCCGCTGCTAGTAAGATGACAAAGTAGCAAACTCTGTTATCCCGCAGAGTTGCTAAAATAAACGCCGTAGCGCGCTGTGGCAGTAAGTGCGACTCTGTTAATCCCCAGAGCCGCTAACGTGAATGCCACAGCGCTATATGGCGATAAGTGCGAACTCACTTAGCTTCAGTGAGCCGCAAAGTAAAATGCTAGGGCGCTGAACCAGCGTTATAAAGCGAACCCTGTTGCATCACAGAGCCGCTGAGAAAAAGACTGTGTCCTGTTAACACCACAGGGATACACAGAAAACTGCTGTGCGGATAGCAGTCCGTGATCATGCAGACAGCAACGCAATCAAGCAATCTCCTCACCGGAGAAGCCGTATTCTAGGGGCTTATTTCAGCCAAGCCCTAACCACGTGCACTCAAATCTCCTCATCGGAGGTGCCGGTATTCTAGGGGCTTATTTCAGCCGAGCCCTAACCACATGCGTGCATGATCACACTGGCGCAAAGCACATAATGCAATTGATACTAGCGCATGGCGGCCCAGCCATGCCACCCTTTTATAGTAACAGCTACAGGACCTGCCAGAAACAAGGACCAATGAGAAACTGTTCCAAAACACATGTAGTTTCAGGACCTTCCTGGCGGACCAATAGGAGCTGCTGCAGTACCTGAACATGTGACCCCTGATCTCCAATGAGAGATCTTACCCTGGGCATGCTCAGAAGGGGAAACGCAGGACTTCGTCCCAAAGACGTCTGCTCCAGCACTGGCTATAATAGAAGATCCAGGAAGGGCAGCAGCAAGTCTCTGCACAGTATTGGAATGAGCAAGATGCTGGGACCGACGTCTCTGCTGAGCAGGCTCCACTGTGAACGGAGATGGATGGGGGACCGCAGCGGGACTGGTTCGAGACTCCCCTTGTGCAGCAGCGGGAACTCGAACCCTAACATTACGCCCCCTCCTAGGGCCCCCCTTCTTTGGGCCTCGCTGCGCTCAAAGGCAGCGATGAGCTGCGGAGCGTGAACATGCTCGGCAGGCTCCCAGGACCTATGCTTAGGCCCATAACCCCTCCAATCCACCAAATAAAATTTTTTGCCTCGTACCACCTTGCACCCAACAATGGCGTTCACCTCATAATCGTTGGTAGACGAACCCGACGTCTCGGCAGATGACTCAAAAAACGGGAAATGGCCACGGGTTTCAGGAGAGACACGTGAAAGGTGTCGTTGATACCAAGGCGAGGCGGAAGGGCTAGGTGGTAAACCACCGGGTTCACCTGCTCAAGAACTTTAAAGGGGCCCAAAAAGCGAGGTGCCAACTAGGTGGACTCTACACGTAGCCTGATGTTTCGAGCAGAAAGCCACACTACTGTAGGAGCGTGGCGCCGATGGGCATCGACCGAAGGCCTCATCCTCTCTTTGGAGGCCTGAATGGCATCCTGGGTGCGGTCCCAATTGTCCCGTGCCTCCACAGCCCAGTCTGCCACCCTGGAATCAGTGGAAGACACGGGCATGAGCACTGGTACCCGCGGATGCTGACCGTAGTTCAGGAGGAATGGGGTCTGTCCGGTGGAGTCAGCCACAGCATTATTTAGAGCGAACTCAGCCCACGGTAGCAAGGATGCCCAGTCATCCTGTCTGGCAGAGACAAAATGTCGCAAGTATGTGACCAAGGTCTGCATGGCCCTCTCTACCAACCCATTCGTCTCGGGATGGTATGCAGAGGAGAGATTCAACTCAATGTTGAGTAAACAACACAGCTCTCTCCAGAACCGAGACGCAAACTGGGGACCTCGATCACTGACAATTTTGTCTGGCATACTGTGTTGGCGCAAAATATGCCTGATGAATAATGCTGTCAAGGCCCGTGCAGACGGTAACTGTGGCAACGGCCCAAGTGCACCATTTTGGAGAAGTGGTCGGTTATCACCCAGATGATGGTGCAGCCCCGAGACTTGGGTAAGGCCACCACAAAATCCATCCCAACCATCTCCCAGGGCCTGTCTGCCACCGGTAAAGGGAAAAGTAACCCAGCTGGCCATTGTCGAGGAGACTTATTCTTGGCGCAGGAGACACACGCCTGAACGTATTCCCTGACGTCACGGACCATATGGGGCCACCAGTATGTCCTCGCCAGCAACTCAGATGTCCTCTTTGCCCCAAAATGTCCACCCACCCTGGACGAGTGTGCCTAAGAGAGTACCTCCGGTCGCAAATTGATGGGCACAAAAGTCTTGCCCGGAGGCACAGACTCAAGTGAAACTGAGGCCACAGTTCTTAGGCTCTCTGTGGGGACGATCAGCCGAGGCTCCTCCTCCACCTCCTCAGAGGACACCACGGAGCAAGACAGAGCATCGACACGAATGTTCTTCTCCCCGGAGAGAAAATGAAGGGTGAAATGGAACCGAGAGAAGAACAGGGACCATCTGGCCTGACGGGAATTTAGCCGCTGGATGGTCTGTAAATAGACCAAATTTTTGTGGTCAGTGAACACTTGAAAGGGAAAGCGAGCCCCCTCCAGGAGATGTCTCCACTCGGAAAAGGCCAACTTCATGTCTAGCAACTCCCTATCCCCAATGGAATAACTCCTCTCCGCTGGTGTGAAGGTCTTGGAGAAGAAGAAGCAAGGATATTTATGACCTTGAGCATCCTTTTGAAAAAGGACTGCTCCAGGACCAACGGACGAGGCATCTACCTCCAATATAAAAGACTTATCAACCTCGGGACGATGTAGGATAGGAGCGCTAGCAAAATGGGACTTAATTGAAGTAAAGGCCTTGGAGACCTCCTCTGACCACAATTTGGGATTGGCTCCCTTCTTGGTGAGGGCTACCAAGGGAGCAACCAAAGTAGAGAAGTGGGGAATGAATTGGCGATAGTAATTAATGAACCACATAAAGCGCTGCACCGCTTTAAGAGAGTGCGGTTCTTGCCAATCCATTACAGCCTGTAGTTTGGCAGGATCCATAGCCAATCCCTGAGTGGAGATGATATAGCCCAGGAATGGCAGAGACTCCTGCTCAAACACACACACTTCTCCAACTTCGCATATAAGGAATTTACCCGCAAGAGGTCGAAGACCCTGCAAATATCTCTCCGGTGGGTGTCCATATCTGGAGAAAAGATGAGAATGTCATCCAGATAGACTACCACAGAGGTGGCAAGCATGTCCCGGAAGATGTCATTTACGAAATCTTGGAAGACGGCAGGAGCATTACAGAGCCGAAGGGCATCACAAGATATTCGTAATGTCCATCTCTGGTATTGAACGCCGTCTTCCATTCGTCCCCCTCACGGATGCGGATCAGGTTATAGGCACCACGAAGATCCAGCTTAGTAAATACCCTTGCTCCCCGGAGCCTATCAAAGAGCTCAGATATTAGGGGCAAAGGATATTTGTTCTTAACGGTAATGGCATTAAGACCCCTATAGTCTATACACAGTCGTAATTCTCCATTCTTCTTCTGCACGAAGAAAAATCCTGCCCCTGCTGGTGACACTGACTTCCTAATAAACCCTCTTTCCAGATTTTCCTGGATGTATTGTGACATGGCCTCCATCTCAGGAAGAGAGAGAGGATACACTCTTCCCTCCGTTCCAGGCAAGAGGTCTATAGGACAGTCATAGGAGCGATGAGGCGGAAGAGTCTCCGCTGCCTTTTTGGAGAATACATCCCTGTATGACCGATAAACCTTGGGGAGGAAGCAAGGTCTATGGGTATCTCCGTGGTGGTAACCTGAATGTCCTCACTGAGACATCTGTCTCTACAATGATCACCCCAACCCAGTATTCTCCCAGAGGACCACTCAGTATGGGGAGAGTGGTGGCGAAGCCAGGGTAATCCCAACAAAACCTCATCTATTCCCTCAGGAAGAACAAAAAGGGATATATTCTCCTGATGAGAAGGGGACATAGACAGAGGTAGAGAGACAGTCTGGTGGGTGATTTGTGAGGGCAGGATTGTTCCATTCAATACTCTCACTGATATTGGCTCGGCGAGCGTCACCAGCGGTATGGAATGGCGAGAGGCAAAGGAGGAGGACATAAAATTCCCCTCTGCCCCAGAGTCCACACAAAGCTTGGCGGGAAGAGTGGATGAACCTAGAGAGATTAACCCTTTAAGGAGCACTTTCGGAGCAAAATCCCTCGAGTCTAATGACCTTGCACCTATGGTCACGGAACATGACCGTTTACTCATTCGCTGGGGACATCGGTTGGCATAATGTCCTGGCTGCTGACACACTCTACAGACCACGGATACTCGAGTGGTCCGAGACTTAGATCCCACTCGAGTAGTCTCCACGATCTCTAGGGAGTCGGACACCCGAACGGGAAATTCAAGAGGTTTGGCAAAGGTGGGTGCCTGCCGAAACCTCTGCCTACACTGGGTCCGCTCTAACCTCCGCTCATGAAAATGGAGGTCGATGCGGGTAGATATAGAAATGAGTTTCTACAGTGTGGCAGGGATCTCCCTGGTAGCCAACGCGTCCTTTACATGGTCTGCCAGTCTTCTCCAGAACACTGGAATAAGAACTTTATCTGGCCACTCTAATTCAGAGGCCAAAGTCCGAAATTGGACTGAGAACTGGCTGACCATGGACAAGCCCTGTGACATTGCCAGCAGTTGGAGTGCCGTATCGTGCGTGACCTGAGGTCCTAAAAAGACCTTTTTCAGAGCCTCCAAAAACCGAGGAGCACTTCGCACCACACGATCGTCGTGCACCCACAGCGGCGTTGCCCACTCCAATGCTCTGCCCGACAGAAGAGACACAATAAAAGCTACTTGTGCCTGTTCCGTGGGGAAACGTGTTGCCAGAAGCTCAAGCTGTATAGAGCACTGACTCACGAATCCCCAACAATGTTTACTGTCACCCGTAAACTTGTCTGGAAGTGGGAGGTGGGATAATGTCGGAGCAGAGGTAGCGGTGGACAAACTGGCTGCAGCTACGCTAGCAGCCTGAACAGCGACTGCGGTAACATCCACAGCTGAGGTTGTGCGCTCAAGGACCGCCAACCTACCCTCCAGCTGCTGGATGTACTGCTGTAGACGCTGGTCGTCCGCCATTTTACTAGCCAGACCCTGGCGCTAGTATTATGTTAGGGTCTGTGGAACGCACCTAATAGATATAGTAGAGAGGTGCGTTCGCAGCCCGGGGTCTACCGTGCAGGCGAAGCCCGCTGCTAGTAAGATGGCAAAAGTAGCGAACTCTGTTATCCCGCAGAGTCGCTAAAATAAACGCCATAGCGCGCTGTGGCAGTAAGTGCAACTCTGTTAATCCCCAGAGCCGCTAATGGGAATGCCACAGCGCTATATGGCGATAAGTGCGAACTCACTTAGCTTCAGTGAGCCACAAAGTAAAACGCTAGGGCACTGAACCAGCATTATAAAACGAACCCTGCTGTGTCACAGAGCCGCTGAGAAAAAGACTGTGTCCTGTTAACACCACAGGGATACACAGATAACTGCTGTGCGGATAGCAGTCCGTGATCATGCAGACAGCAACGCAATCAAGCAATCTCCTCACCGGAGAAGCCGGTATTCTAGGGGCTTATTTCAGCCAAGTCCTAACCACATGCACTCAAATCTCCTCACCGGAGGTGCCGGTATTCTAGGGCTTATTTCAGCCGAGTCCTAACCACATGCGTGCATGATCACACTGGCGCAAAGCACATAATGCAATTGATACTAGCGCATGGCGGCCCAGCCATGCCACCCTTTTATAGTAACAGCTACAGGACCTGCCAGAAACAAGGACCAATGAGAAACTGTTCCAAAACACATGTAGTTTCAGGACCTTCCTGGCGGACCAATAGGAGCTGCTGCAGTACCTGAACATGTGACCCCTGATCTCCAATGAGAGATCTTACCCTGGGCATGCTCAGAAGGGGAAACGCAGGACTTCGTCCCAAAGACGTCTGTTGTGAATGGACTTGAAATGAGTTCTGAGCAGAGGCTCCCTCTGGTGGTTACAAGCGGTACTGGACTGTCCAGTGAAGATTGGGAGGAGTGGGAATCAGGTGTTACTGACTGGTCTTATATAAGGGAGTCGCCTTCCCATCAGGGTTGCCGGTGATCAATTGTTCTGGTCTCAATCCTTGAGTCCTGTTTCCTTTGTAGCCTGCTGTGTCGTGTCTGCATCTCCTGCTAACAGATAAGACATTTTCTTCTTTTTGTTTTTGTGCTTGATTTTTGCATTTTGTCCTGCATTTCTGTGGGGGCCTTCAGGGTCCCCTCCGGGGGCTTTTGCCCTCTCAGTTTAGTTCAGCCACTGATGTTTGTACTTTTGCTTTTTCCAGTTTTTTCAGTGGCTGCTGTTTTGATTTTGTTACACCAGAGAACTAATTTAGGTGGTAGAGGTCGTGTGATCTCAGGTGATTTTGAAATTAGTAGAGTTGGTGCTTTTCAGGGTTTTTGGGGATTGCAGTAAGTGTCCTTCTTATCCTTTTCTGTTTAGGAAGTTTGGGCCCCAACGTTTGCTCATACTATTTTCTGTCTGTGTCAGTATTTCATCTTGTCTAACCGCCATTACATGTTTGGGGGCTTTCTATGTTCTTTGGGGATCTGCTCCGGGGCAGATAGCTTTCCTCTTTCTATCTTTAGGTGTAGTTAGTTTCTCAGGCTGTGACGAGGCGTCTAGGACCAACGTAGGAACGCTCCACGGCTGCCTCTAGTTGTGGTCGTTAGTCAGGGTACTGCAATCTCATAGATTCCAACTTCTCTGGTGTATTGCCTTTTTTACCTGTACTCCTCAGCTACCGAAACATAACAGTATCACCGGCCTAAAAATTGAAAATTGTATTGTACTCACAGAAGGGAAAAAATATTGTGAAAGAAAAAAGGTTGTCAGAGTTGTCAGAGATATTTTTCTGTTTGTTGCATTTTTTTACCTCTGTATCTCTGGGTGCTGGGGAGGATTTTTTTTTCTCTCAATGGAGTTTGCACAGTTGTCTGGCCGTGTGGATCAGCTTGCCACTGAGGTTCGGAGTATTGCTGCCTATCTTGCTAGGTTGCCTGTTGTGGAACCTAGGATTCCCATGCCAGATTTGTTTTTAGGGGATCGAGCTAAGTTTCAGAATTTCAAAAATAATTGTAAATAGTTTTTTGCCTTAAAATCAAAGTCCTCAGGGAACGCAGCGCAGCAGGTTCAAATTGTCATCTCTCTCCTGCGCGGCGATCCTCAGGATTGGGCTTTTTCCCTGACACCTGGGGATCCTGTTTTGAGTGATGTTGATGCATTTTTTCAGGCTTTGGGGTTATTGTACGATGAGCCTAATGTCACTGATCAAGCTGAAAAAGCCTTGTTGGCATTAAATCAGGGGCTTGAGGACGCTGAGTTATACTGTCAGAGATTCCGAAGGTGGGCAGTCCTGATCAAGTGGAATGACGACGCTTTGGCGGCCCTTTTTCGGAAGGGTCTGTCAGATAATGTAAAGGATGTTATGGTGGGATTCTCTGTCCCCTCTGGTCTCAATGATTCTATGTCATTAGCGATTCAAATTGACAGACGTTTACGTGAGCGGAGAAGTATGCGTGGAATTGTGTTGCCTTGTGAACCTGCTTCTGAACCCATGCAGTGTGATAGAGTGGTGTCTGGGGCACAGCGTCATGAGTTTCGAAAGCGCAATGGGTTATGTTTCTACTGTGGTGATGCCTCTCATGCTATTTCAGTCTGCCCTAAGCGGGGAAGACGTTTTGCACGCTCAGTTGTCTTGGGTAGTGTTCAGACTAAGTTTTTATTAACTGTCACTCTGATATGCTCTCTGTCCTCATTTTCTGCTCAGGCTTTCGTTGATTCTGGAGCAGCTATTAACCTGATGGATTATGATTTTGCTAAACGTTGTGGGTTTCCCTTGATACCCCTACAGAAGTCTATTCCCCTACTGGGGATCGATTCTACCCCTTTGGCTGAGAATAAACCTCAGTTCTCTACTCAGGTGATAATGAGGGTTGAACCTGATCATCAGGAGTGCTGTAAATTTTTGGTTCTGTATAATCTGCATGATATTATCGTACTGGGCTTCCCTTGGTTGCAGTCTCATAATCCTGTTTTGGATTGGAAATCTGTGTCTGTAACCAGTTGGGGCTGCCAATGTGTTAATACCAACACTCCTGTTTTTTCTGCCTCCTCCCAGGCTCAGGATGTTCCTGACTTTTTGATTGATTTTTCTGATGTGTTTAGCGAAAGTAAATCTGCATCCTTGCCTCCCCATAGGAGCTATGACTGCGCTATTGAATTAGTGCCTGGTAGTAAATTCCCTAAAGGTCGCCTTTTTAACTTGTCTGTACCTGAACATGACGCTATGCGGTCTTATATCAAGGAATCATTGAAGAAGGGTCATATCAGACCATCCTCTTCACCCTTGGGTGCCGGTTTTTTCTTTGTGGCCAAAAAGGATGGTTCATTAAGGCCGTGTATTGATTATCGTCTTTTGAACAATATTACTGTAAAATATCAATACCCGTTACCTTTGATTTCTGACCTGTTTTCCAGGGTGAAAAACGCTACTTGGTTTACCAAGCTTGACCTCAGGGGGCATGTAACCTTATTCGCATTAAGCACGGGGATGAATGGAAGACGGCATTCAATACCCCTGAGGGGCATTTTGAGTACCTTGTCATGCCCTTTGGGCTCACTAATGCTCCTTCTGTCTTCCAGTCCTTCATGAATGACATTTTCAGGGATTTTGTGGATAAATTTCTGATTGTTTATTTGGATGATATCTTGATTTTTTCTAATGACTGGGACTCTCATGTGAAACATGTTCGAACTGTATTCCAGATTTTGAGAGAGAATGCTCTGTATGTGAAGGGATCAAAGTGTCTTTTTGGCGTACAGAGGATCTCATTTCTGGGATTCATTTTGTCCCCATCTGTCATTGAAATGGACCCGGTCAAGGTTCAGGCCATCTGTGATTGGGTCCAACCTACTTCATTAAAGGCTCTTCAAAGATTTTTGGGTTTTGCCAATTTTTATAGTAAATTTATTGGTAATTTCTCGGTTATTGTTAAACCATTGACTGATTTGACCAGAAAGGGTTCTGATGTGGTGAATTGGCCTCCTGAGGCAGTCTCTGCATTTCAGGAACTTAAGCAGAGATTCACTTCTGCTCCTGTTCTACAGCAGCCTCATGTTTCTCTGCCATTTCAGGTGGAGGTTGATGCCTCTGAAATTGGGGCAGGTGCCGTTTTGTCCCAAAAAGATCCAGAGACCTCTAAAAGTAACCCTTGTGCCTTTTTTTCTCGAAAATTTTCTCCTACTGAACGTAATTATGACGTGGGTAATCGGGAGTTACTGGCCATGAAGTGGGCTTTTGAAGAGTGGAGACATTGGCTGGAGGGAGCCAAACATCAGGTGGTGGTCCTTACGGACCATAAGAATCTGGTTTATCTGGAATCTGCCAAGCGACTCAATCCTAGACAGGCCAGGTGGGCCTTGTTTTTCACACGTTTTAATTTTGTGGTTTCCTTTCTTCCTGGCACTAAGAATGTTAAGGCGGATGCCCTCTCGAGGAGTTTCCTTGCGGACTCTCCTGAGTTATCTGATCCTTCTGTTATTTTGAAAGAGGGTGTAGTTCTTTCTGCCATCTCACCCAATTTGAGACTTGCTCTGGAGGGGTGTCAGGAGGATAGGCCCGAGCGCTGCACTGTTGGAAAATTGTTTGTCCCGGGCCAGTGGAAAAAGAGTGTGATGTCTGAGATTCATTGTTCCGCGTTGGCTGGGCATCCCGGAATTTTTGGTACCAGAGACTTGGTTAGTCGGTCCTTTTGGTGGCCTACCTTGTCTCGTGATGTCAGGGAATTTGTGCAGTCCTGCGGGACTTGCTCTCGCTCCAAGCCTTGCTCTCGCTCTAGTGGTTTGTTGATGCCATTGCCTGTGCCCAAGAGACCATGGACCCATATCTCTATGGATTTCATTTCCGACCTCCCTGTTTCTCAGAGAATGACCGTCATCTGGGTGATTTGTGATAGGTTTTCCAAGATGATACATCTTGTGCCATTACCTAAGTTGCCTTCCTCCTCTGAATTGGTGCCTTTGTTCCTTCAGCACGTGGTTCGTTTACACGACATTCCTGAGAACATTGTGTCTGACAGAGGAGTCCAGTTTGTTTCCAGATTTTGGAGGACCTTTTGCTCTAAACTTGGTGTTCAATTGTCTTTCTCCTCAGCGTTTCATCCTCAGACCAATGGTCAAACTGAGAGAACAAACCAGACATTGGAGACTTATCTAAGATGCTTTGTGTCTGCTGATCAGGATGACTGGGTCTCTTTTTTGCCTTTGGCTGAGTTTGCTCTTAATAATAGGGCTAGCTCTGCCACTTTGATGTCTCCATTTTTCTGTAATTCTGGGTTTCACCCTCGATTTTCTTCAGGACAGACGGAGGCTTCTGTCTGTCCAGGTGTTGGCTCTGTTGTGGAGCGTATGCAACAGATTTGGGACCAGGTAGTGGAGAGGTTGTCCCTCTCTCAGGAGAGGGCCCAGCGGTTTGCTAACCGGCATAGGACTGATGGTCCTCGGTTTAAAGTGGGGGACTTGGTCTGGTTGTCCTCAAGAAATATTCCTATGAGAGTGGCATCTCCTAAATTTAAGCCTAGGTTCATTGGACCTTATAAGATCATGGAGATTCTTAATCCTGTTTCTTTTCGTTTGCTTCTTTCAGGGACATTGAAGATCCATAACGTGTTCCACAAGTCCTTGTTGAAGAGGTTTGTTGAGCCAGTGGTTCCTACTGCTTTGCCTCCTGACCCTGTTCTGGTTGAGGGCAATATGGAGTTTGTGGTTGAGAAAATATTGAATTCTCGTTTTTCTAGACGGAAACTCCAGTATTTGGTTAAGTGGAGAGGTTATGGTCAGGAAGACAATTCTTGGGTGTTTGCTTCGGACATCCATGCTAGGAGACTCATCCGTGCGTATCATAGAACTCATCCTGACCGACCTGGTTGCTCAAGTGAGGGTTCGGTGACCCCTCCTCAAGGGGGGGTACTGTTTGAATGGACTTGAAATGAGTTCTGAGCAGAGGCTCCCTCTGGTGGTTACAAGCGGTACTGGACTGTCCAGTGAAGGAGTGGGAATCAGGTGTTACTGACTGGTCTTATATAAGGGAGTCGCCTTCCCATCAGGGTTGCCGGTGATCAATTGTTCTGGTCTCAATCCTTGAGTCCTGTTTCCTTTGTAGCCTGCTGTGTCGTGTCTGCATCTCCTGCTAACAGATAAGACATTTTCTTCTTTTTGTTTTTGTGCTTGATTTTTGCATTTTGTCCTGCACTTCTGTGGGGGCCTTCAGGGTCCCCTCCGGGGGCTTTTGCCCTCTCAGTTTAATTCAGCCACTGATGTTTGTACTTTTGCTTTTTCCAGTTTTTTCAGTGGCTGATGTTTTGATTTTGTTACACCAGAGAACTAATTTAGGTGGTAGAGGTCGTGTGATCTCAGATGATTTTGAAATTAGTAGAGTTGGTGCTTTTCAGGGTTTTTTGGGATTGCAGTAAGTGCCCTTCCTATCCTTTTCTATTTAGGTAGTTTGGGCCCCAACGTTTGCTCATACTATTTTCTGTCTGTGTCAGTATTTCATCTTGTCTAACCGCCATTACATGTTTGGGGGCTTTCTATGTTCTTTGGGGATCTGCTCCGGGGCAGATAGCTTTCCTCTTTCTATCTTTAGGTGTAGTTAGTTTCTCAGACTGTGACGAGGCGTCTAGGACCAACGTAGGAACGCTCCACGGCTGCCTCTAGTTGTGGTGGTTAGTCAGGGTACTGCAATCTCATAGATTCCAACTTCTCTGGTGTATTGCCTTTTTTACCTGCACTCCTCAGCTACCGAAACATAACAGACGTCTGCTCCAGCACTGGCTATAATAGAAGATCCAGGAAGGGCAGCAGCAAGTCTCTGCACTGTATTGGAATGAGCAAGACGCTGGGACCGATGTCTCTGCTGAGCAGGCTCCACTGCGGACGGAGATGGATGGGGGACCGCAGCGGGACTGGTTCGAGACTCCCCTTGTGCAGCAGCGGGAACTCGAACCCTAACAGGCATTACTATAAAAAACAAATACCCTCTACCTCTCATATCGGAACTATTTGACAGGCTGCGAAAGAGCTAAGGTATTTTCTAAATTAGACCTTCACGGTGCCTACAACCTGATACGAATTCTTGAGGGGGATAAATGGAAGACCGGGTTTAACACATTGGACGGTCACTATGAATATCTGGTGATGTCGATCGACCTGTGTAACGCTCCTGCTGTCTTCCAAAACTTTGTTAATGATGTCATCCGGGAGTTATTATCCACTTCAGTGGTAGTCTATCTGGACGATATCATTATCTTCTTGCCAGATATTGATACCCACCGTAAGGATGTCTGCAAGGTCTTCAAACTCCTGCACATCAATTCCCTGTTTGCCTAATTAGAGAAGTATGTGTTTGAGCAGGAGTCTTTGCCTTTCCTTGGCTATATTGTCTCAGCCAAAGGTTTGGCCATGGATCCTGCCAAACTTGAGTCCGTAATGAACTGGCAGGAACCACATTCCCTTAAAGTCGTGCAGCGCTTTATGGGTTTCATAAATTACCGCCAGTTCATTCCTCATTTCTCTACCTAAGTAGCTCCTCTGGTAGCCCTCACCATAAAAGGAGCTAATCCCAAGTTGTGGTCGGAGGAGGTCTCTAAAGCATTTACCTCTGTGAAATCTAATTTCGCTAGGACTCCTGTGCTACATTGCCTCGATGTGGATAAGCCCTTCATATTGGAAGTGGATGCCTCTTACATTGGTGCTGGAGCAGTCCTGTACCAGAAGGATGCTCAACGTTGTAAACATCCGTGTTTTTTCTTTTCTAAGACCTTCACACCGGCAGAGAGAAACTATTCCATCGGAGACAGGGGATCGAGCTAAATTTCTGAATTTCAAAAATAACTGTAAGTTGTTTTTTGCCTTGAATTCTAAGTCCTGAGGGAACGCAGCACAGCAGGTTCAAATTGTCATCTCTCTCTTGCGCGGCGATCCTCAGGATTGGGCTTTTTCCCTGACACCTGGGGATCCTGTTTTGAGTAATGTTGATGCATTTTTTCAGGCTCTGGGGTTATTGTGCGATGAGCCTAATGTCACTGATCAAGCTGAAAAAGCCTTGTTGGCATTAAATCAGGGGCTTGAGGACGCTGAGTTATACTGTCAGAAATTCCGAAAGTGGGCAGTCCTGACCAAATGGAATGACGATGCTTTGGCAGCCCTTTTTCGGAATGGTCTGTCAGAGAATGTAAAGGACGTTATGGTGGGATTCCCTGCACCCTCTGGTCTCAATGATTCTATGTCTTTGGCTATTCAAATTGACAGACGTTTGCGTGAGCGCAGAGGTATGTGTGAGATGGTGTTGCAGACCTCTCAGCAGTTGAACTCTCGCCTGGCCAGATGATCCTTATTCTTCTCTCGATTTAATTTCACCCTTCATTTTCTCTCTGGAGAGAAGAATCTCCGTGCTGATGCTCTATCCAGTTCTGTTGTCTCTTCTGAGGAGGGGGACGAGCTTGGCTTATTGTCCCGTCAGAGAGTCTGCGAACTGTAGCTCCGGTTTCGCTTGAGTCGGTGCCTCCAGGCAAGACTCTGTGTAAGGTTCTATGTACATATTCCTGAAACTCAGTTTGTTCGTCAGCCATTTTACTTTCTGTCTTGCTGCAGCTATCTTGCCCTCAGTCAAAATGGAGTTTCCAGCTTGCATGTTCCCGCCCTGATTCTCTCCTTTGCTTCTTAAGCAGCCACAGCTGAGCAATCAGTGCTTCAGAATCTAGCCTGCAGTGAACCTGTGACTTGACTCCTGTAAGCCTTGGACCTTGTACTCCAGCTATTCCTACTGAGGAACTCTGAAGCACTTGTGGACTCTGAACCCTGCTCTTTGAAAGACCCACGTTTGCATGGACTTACGGTAACAGAGAAGAAGATCCTGAATCTGTATTGGAGAGTGATTGCTGAGCTTGGATTACTCTGGCCTGCTGTGTCTCCTGTTTCTGTGTCTGCAAACTGTGTGACTATTTCTGCCAACTTGTATGAAGTAATACAGGACTTTTCTATATCAAACCTGTGACTCCTGTGTTTTCATCGCACCCAAGCACAAGACGCTATATGAACTGTACTACATACATTACAAGATTCTGAAGCCAAATCGTTAGTGTCTGCTGGGTCTGGAAGGCTGTGTCTGCTGTACTGTGGATATCAGACGTCCGGTTGTACTTTCTGTGATGACAGTGGTTGTGACTTCTCACAACCATTCCAGGTGAGCAATTCCCTCAAGTTTTTTCTTTTTGCAGTGTTACCACAGGTAAACACTATTGTTTTTTGTTTTTTTTTCCTTTCTTTTCTCTTTTTTGTCTGCTGTAACTCTGGATATCAGATGTCTGGTTGAAACTTTCTGTGATGATAGTGGTTGTGACTCCTCACAACCATTCCAGGTGAGCAGTTCCCTTATTTTTTTTTTCTCTCTGCAGTGTTGCCACAGGTGAACACTATTGTTTTTTTTTTTTCTCTCCTCTTCTTCCAGTAATCCTGTCTTAAAAGATCTGGAAAATGGAGGCCCGCATAAAGGAACTTTGCGGAGTGACTGATAATATCCTTGCAGATTTGCAGAATATAAAGACCCGTTTTACAAATCTACAGGACCTCAATAATCACAATTTGCAAGTGGTTGGACAGACTACCCAGGATTTGCGAGCCAGGATTGAGGTTCTAGAGGGGCGAGTCCAGGCTCCTGTCGTAGCCCCGAGTGCGGGGATTCCCAAGTTGCCCCCTTTTCGTTTTGGCGGTGAACATGAGAAATTCAGGGGATTTATTAATCAATGCAATCTTTTTTTTCTGCACATGCTTCACAATTTCCCACTGAACGATCTAAGGTGCTTACTATAATTATGTTGCTTACCAACAAGGCTTTAATGTGGGCAAACCCTCTGATTGAGACTGAGGATGATTGTTTGAATCACCTTGATGATTTTATTTCAGCCATGGGCAGGTGTTTGATGACCCCAATCGAGATGCAACAGCTGAAGCAGCCATGTTAGCTTTGCGCCAAGGTAAGCACTCGGTAGCTGAATATGCCTTGGATTTCAGGAGATGGGCCCTTGATACCACCTGGGACAGTTCCGCCAAAAAATCTATTTTTCGAAAGGGGTTATCTCCACTGATTAAGGATGAACTTGCTCGTTCCGACCCTCCCACTGCGTTAGGTGACTTTATTAACTACTGTATCCGTATTGATACTCGTCTGACTGAACGCAGGCAAGAGAGATGGTTTGAAAGCAATCGTACTAACCTTTTCCTACCTTCCTCTCCAGCTAAGGAACCTTTGAGTAGGATTACACGGGAACCTGAACCTGAACCCATGCAGGTAGACTCTTTACAACGACGGGTTAGTGATGCACGCAAGGAACATCGTTTTAAGGAGAATCTATGTTTCTATTGTGGTAAGTCAGGGCACTTCATTATAAACTGCCCCAGCCGTTCTCGTAAGACTACTGCAGCACTCATTCATTGTGAGTGTTGCGAGAGGGGATCTGTCAGGTCCAAGCCTCAGGCTCCAGAGAGATCTGCAGCAACAGATCTTGATTTCTCGGACTTAAACTCCGTTACCTCTGAGGACGTTGACTGTGTAAACGCTGCCATTTTTCAAGTTTCCTCAGCGGTGTCCCAGCTGAGTTGTAAGAAAAACAATTCTCATTGCTTTCTTTCCATCAAACTCTGGGTTGACTCAGCTTGGGTGTCTAGCTCTGCTATGATCGACTCAGGGGCAAGTGGAAATTTTATGGATGTCTCCTTTGCTCTGAAACAGGGAATACGTTCAGTGAAGAAGGCTACTCCAGTACAGATGGAAACTGTGGATGGCTCCCTGCTGACCTCTGGACCAGTGGATCAGGAAACAGAGCCTTTGAGGGTTCTTATGGGTAAAGATCATCAAGAGAAACTGTCCTTTATGCTTATCTCTTCTCCCCACTTTCCCATTATTCTAGGGCTACCATGGCTGCAGGCTCAGAATCCTACCATTAACTGGGAGACCAAGGAATTACACTTTCCAGAGAAACAGATGAGTCCAAAAGTTTCAGCTTGCTCTGTTCCTAAAGGAATCATGTCAGTCCCTGAACTACCAGCTGTATACCAGGACTATGTGGATTTATGTGACAAGAAGAACGCTGACCAGCTTCCTCCTCACCGTCCATATGATTGTCCAATTGAATTATTGCCTGGAGCAGAGATACCTTTTGGTAAGATCTACCCCCTGGCGGGGCCCGAGCTAAAGGCTTTAAAGGATTACATAGATGAAAATCTAGCCAAGGGCTTCATACGCCCCTCTTCATCTCCTGCAGGTGCACCCATCTTCTTTGTAAAGAAGAAAGATGGATCTCTGAGACCATGCGTAGACTATAGGGAACTCAATAAGGTTACTATTAGAAACCGTTATCCATTGCCTTTAATCCCTGAGTTATTGGAGAGAGTGCGACATGCCAAATTTTTTTCTAAACTAGATCTTCGTGGGGCCTATAACTTAGTCCGTATTAGACCTGGGGATGAATGGAAGACTGCATTCAGGTCACGCTATGGACACTTTGAATATCTAGTTATGCCTTTTGGTCTGAGTACCGCCCCAGCCACTTTCCAACACTTGGTGAATGACATCTTCAGGGATCTCCTAGATACATTCGTGGTAATTTATTTGGATGATATTCTAATTTTTTCTAACTCCACAGAGGAACATCATGGACATGTGAGAATGGTCTTGGAACGTCTAAGACAAAATCATCTTTACATCAAACTTGAAAAGTGTGAATTCCATAGGACCGAAATTCAATTTCTGGGGTATGTACTGTCTACACAAGGAATTAGTATGGATGGAAGCAAAACCCAAGCCATCAAGGATTGGCCAAGTCCTAGAAATGTGAAGGAGGTACAGCGCTTCATCGGGTTTGCCAACTTCTATAGACGTTTCATTAGAAATTTCTCTGAGGTAGTGTCACCTATCACTCAACTTACCCGGAAAGAGTCTAGGTTTTCCTGGACTCCCCAAGCCCAGGAAGCATTTTCCCATCTAAAAGATAAATTTACCACTGCACCTATCCTAGTACATCCCAACCCCGAGCTTGCCTTCATAATAGAGGTGGATGCTTCAGACTGTGCCGTTGGAGCTATACTCTCTCAGAGAACAGGTGAGAAGAATGTCTTGCATCCCTGTGCCTTCTTTTCCCAGCAGTTGTCTTCGGCTGAGAGGAACTACGATGTGGGCAATAGAGAGTTGTTGTCCATTATTGCCGCCTTCAAAGAATGGAGACACCTTCTTCAGGGAGCTGCACAGCAAATAGTCGTCCTGACAGACCATCGTAACCTTGAGTTTATCAGGTCGGCTAAGTGCCTGACTCCTCGCCAGGCTCGCTGGAATCTTTTCTTAAACCAATTTAATTTTATCATCTCTTATAGACCAGGATCGCGCAATGGAAAGGCTGATGCACTCTCTAGGATTTACTCAGCAGAGACACGTCCAATTACTCCTCCTAAGACTATTCTTCCTGACTCTAGATTCCTAAGAGTAATTCATAATCAAGACCTACTTAAGGACATCAAGGAAGCATACCATGCGGATTCCTTTTTGGCACAACCCCCAAGGGACGTAAGTCTTGTCTTTAAGAATGGTGTGTGGATTCAGGGACAACGTCTGTATATTCCTGAAACAGTCAGATTAAGAGTATTGCAACTCATTCACGATTCCAAGATAGCTGGGCATAGAGGAATTCTAAAGACACAGGAATTTCTTTCTCGTTTCTTTTGGTGGCCCACTTGCAGGAAGGATGTTTTGAATTATGTTACTTCATGTGAGGTCTGTGCAAGATGCAAAACACCTCGCTCCTCACCAACTGGTCTGTTACAGCCTCTTCCCACCCCGTCCCGCCCGTGGGGATCCATTTCTATGGACTTCATTGTGGAGTTACCAACCTCTCAGGGGAAGAACACCATTCTAGTGGTGGTTGACCGTCTAACAAAGGCAGCTCATTTTATCCCTTGTGTCGGCTTACCCACTGCAAAACAGACATCAGATTTGATGATTAAAGATGTGTTTCGCTTACATGGAGTACCGGATGAGGTTATTTCGGATCGAGGGGTGCAATTCACTTCTAGGTTTTGGCAAAATTTCTGTGCAGCATTGGACATTAAAGTAAACCTTTCTTCTGCTTTTCATCCCCAGACTAATGGACAGACCGAACGAACCAATCAAACCCTGGAGCAGTATCTCCGCTGCTTTATCTGCCACCTACAGGATGATTGGGTGGATCTACTTCCATTAGCTGAGTTCTCGTATAACAACTCTCAGAGTGCCTCCACTAAACAGTCTCCTTTTTACTCTAATCTAGGTTATCATCCTAACATTCTACCACGATTTCCCATAGAAACGCCTTTACCAGCAGTGGCTGAAAGAATCACGTCTTTACAGAAGAATATGGATCTTCTAAAGGAAAATCTGGAATCGGCTCAAGAAAGGTACAAGAAAGCAGCAGATAAATTTCGTAAACCTGCACCAGCTTTCAAGGTAGGAGACTTGGTCTGGCTGTCAACCAGAAATCTTAAGTTAAGGATTCCATCGTCTAAGTTGGGACATAAGTACATTGGACCCTATAAAATCAGTAAAATTATAAGTGCCGTTGCTTGTCGTCTTCAACTGCCCAGAACTATGAGAATCCACCCTGTCTTTCATGTATCCCTACTAAAGGCTGCGACACCCAATACGTTTCCTGGACGTTCCTCTCCTTGCCCTGACCCAGTGCTAGTCGATGGTCAGGAAGAATTTGTGGTGGAAAGGATTTTAGATTCCAGGTTGTATAGAAATCAGTTACAATATCTGATTAAATGGCAGGGCTACCCAGTGGAGGACAACTCATGGGAACCGGTCAATAACGTTAATGCTCCTCGCTTGCTCTGTCAGTTTCATCAGAGGTACCCACACAAGCCTGGTCTGAGGTCATCCGGAGGTTGTCCTTAAGGGGGAGTAATGTAAGGTTCTATGTACATATTCCTGAAACTCAGTTTGTTCGTCAGCCATTTTACTTTCTGTCTTGCTGCAGCTATCTTGCCCTCAGTCAAAATGGAGTTTCCAGCTTGCATGTTCCCGCCCTGATTCTCTCCTTTGCTTCTTAAGCAGCCACAGCTGAGCAATCAGTGCTTCAGAATCTAGCCTGCAGTGAACCTGTGACTTGACTCCTGTAAGCCTTGGACCTTGTACTCCAGCTATTCCTACTGAGGAACTCTGAAGCACTTGTGGACTCTGAACCCTGCTCTTTGAAAGACCCACGTTTGCATGGACTTACGGTAACAGAGAAGAAGATCCTGAATCTGTATTGGAGAGTGATTGCTGAGCTTGGATTACTCTGGCCTGCTGTGTCTCCTGTTTCTGTGTCTGCAAACTGTGTGACTATTTCTGCCAACTTGTATGAAGTAATACAGGACTTTTCTATATCAAACCTGTGACTGCTGTGTTTTCATCGCACCCAAGCACAAGACGCTATATGAACTGTACTACATACATTACACTCTGGTACCACCAAATCTGCGACCGCAGGTCCTCTCTTGGGCTTACATGTCTACGTTGGATCGACATTTCGGGATCAAAAAGACTTCTGAGCTTCTGGCGAGGTCATATTGGTGGCCACGAATGGCACACAACGTTAGGGACTAAGTGCAGGTGAGTGTCTCCTGCGCCAAGAATCGGCCATCCCAGCAGAGGCCCGCAGGCTTGTTACACCCCCTGCCAGTGGCAGATAGGAACTGGGAGATGGTCGGTATGGACTTCATTGTGGGCCTGCCCAAGTACCGTAACACTACTGTCATCTGCGTAGTCACTGACCATTTCCTCAAGATGGTACATTTAGTTCCACTTCCACGGATACCATCGGCAAGGGCTTTGGCGGTGCTTTTTATAAAGCATGTCTTTCGGATACACGGCATGCCTGACAAGATAGTCAGTGACGGGGGTCCCCAGTTTGCTTCTCGGTCCAGGAGAGAGCTCTGTCGGCTGCTCAGTATTGAGCTTAATCTCTCTTCAGCGTATCATCCCGAGATGAATTGGTTGGTGCAAAGTGCTAATCAGACTCAGGTCACATACTTACGGCACTTCGTCTCTGCCAAGCATGATGACTGGACATCCTTGTTGCTATGGGCAAAGTTT
Organism: Oophaga sylvatica; assembly: GCA_033576555.1. Lineage (NCBI taxonomy): Eukaryota > Metazoa > Chordata > Amphibia > Anura > Dendrobatidae > Oophaga > Oophaga sylvatica. Next base: position 385,206,798 of record JARQOD010000005.1, read on the forward strand.
TCTCCTTAATTATGGTCAACATCTGAGTGTTTCCGTGCCCATGCCCATTTCGTCCTCAGACTTTAGGGTGGTGGACTGGGCTGTGGAGGCTCGTGACATCTAGGATCACACACAGGATGCTATCAAAGCCTCTGAGGAGAGAATGAGGGTCTCCTCTGACGTGCATCATTGCCCAGCACCTGTCGGCTCCAATGTGGTGTGCAGTAAAAAAAATTTTTGGGTCGACTGGAACGGTCATGGACCAGAGGATAGGACTTGGGAGCCGCTTGAGCACATCCATGCCCCTCAGCTTATTGCAGCCTTTGAGAGTAGCAAGGCTCGCCAAAGGGGTGCTAGGGAGGGGGGTAATGTAAGGCGTCGGGATTCCTCCTCTGCACAGGCTGGATCCCAAGCCTTTTCTTCTCCTGCGGTCTCCAAATCAGTTTTGACCATAGTAGATGCTGCTCAGCAAAGACATCAGTCTCAGCGTCTTGATCAGACTCAGGCTGTGCGTGTAGTTACTGCTGCCTCTCCAGGTTCAGCTATGGTGACTAACACTAGAAAGTGGCGAGCAGTCATTCCTGAGGCTAAATCCAGGATTCCCTCTACTGGGCATGCTCGTGAGGTGGTGACCTCTCATTGGTGGTTGGGTGTCAGCTGCTCAAGTCACGTGCTGGCTCCTGATTGGTCCGTGAGTAAGGTCCTTTCTGACTGGACTTAGGCGCAGTCTGTAAAAGGATCTTTGGGGCACCCATCGGCATGCTAGGATCATTTATACTTGCTATTTGTGTGTGTTAGTGAAAGCGTGACCACTCCATATACACGTGTGCTGCTACATGCTCTATGAGCGTATTTCTTATCAGGCAATGTACGGTGGGAATTCCCGCTTGGCTTGGTAACTGGTGACTAATTGGGAAACATGAAAATAAATATAGTCTTAAAGATGATCAGATGAGAACATAAAGAGTAAATGAATAGCCTTGAAAAAATATATAAAGTAGATGAATAGCCTAAATAAAGAATAGAGCAGTCAAAAGAAAAAACAGTGTAAAGATAAGGAAAGCCTCATGATATTAAGAAGGCAAATTTGCAACCTGCTGCCAGCATGATGGTAAAGCGGAGGACCCAAGATCCTTGCTCTTGTCATTGCCTCACTTATAGTGGTTATAGGTCACAAGTTGGTGCACATACCATATTGTTCTGACTTCATAAGTGGTGTACCATGCATCCATGCAAAGTGGGACAGGAACCTATGCGTTGTGGATGGGCGTGTTTCTTGTGCTACAGCAGCAGGCGTATTAGCACCTGACACACTTCCTCGGCTTCTGCGTGTAGCATCATCAGCACTTCCACTTCCCCATCTGAAACCGCACACCTTACACATTTTGCAATTACTAGGTCTCTTGAAACCATGTTTATTTTTAATAAAATAAAAAAATGGTCTCTTGTAGCAGTCAAAGCAGTTTTTGTGAGCTTAATACCACAGTAATGAAATAGAAAGAGCGCAAAAGTGTATGTATGACAATCAAATTCAGTCCAGAAAAATGTTTCAATGCTTTTTTGAGGGTTATGTACCACAGAAATGTACCACAAAGCACGTAATACTCTATGGGTGAGAAATTTAACCAAGCAAAATTTTGAAGTGTTTTTTTTAGTGTTATATATCACAGAAATGTACCATAGAACACGTGAAAATATATGGTTGAAAAATTTAAGACTGCAATATTTTTGAATTGGCAGACATTATTAGCTAATGCATTTAACACATCTTTTGAATCTTTTGAGATGTCCTGGTAATTTCATTACTAGCGGTTGAAGCAGGGAATCAGCCCACTCACACAAATGTTCACATGCTGACCCTATGCCCGAGACTATAGGTCTCAAGGGGGTATTCCAGTATTTTTATGGACTTTAGGAAGTCCATAAATTATGGGTATAGCAGGATTAGATATATACAGATAATCTGCCTGTTTCTTCGATATTACTCCCATTGTCAATCCCTCCTGTATGATTTTTTGTACCTTATTGTCAACCACCTTAGAAAAATTAATGGTTAGTTTCTCATAAACATTTTTGTCAGCTAACATTTCTTGCATTTTTTTTACATAATCTGTAGTATTGAGTACTACCATTATTCCACCCTTGTCACTTTTTTTGACTATGATGTTAGACATTTTCTTTAATTCTTTCAGTGCTTTATTTTGTTTAAAGGTCAGATTTTTTCTGTACTTGTTATTAAATTTATTCTCTTTTAATGATTTTAATTCCCTTTCTATCACTGACTGAAATTTATCCATACACTCAGCTCTTGCCTGTATGGGGTAAAAGTAGGGATTTTTTATTTTAAGCATTTTAGACTGATTGATGTCATATACAACACCTTCTTCACTTTCTTTACTCAGAATTTGCAAATTAATCAATGCCATCTGCTCAGGATAGCTCAGACCATGGAACTCATTTGTTTCTCTCACTGATGGGAATTGTTCAGCTTCCTCCTCACTAAAAAAATGTTTTTTAACTGTGAGGTTTCTAATAAATTTATTTATGTCAATCAGTGTGGAAAACAAATCAAAATCAATGTCAGGAGCGAAACTGAGACCTCTGGACAATATGTCAATATGATCTTGTGAAAGGACCTGAGAAGAAAGATTTAAAACATTACAGACTTTATCATTACATCTTCTGTTTCTTCTTCTTGAATCTAGTCACAGTCCCTGATTTTCTTGCGGTGTTTTCTTCCTGCTCTCCTCTTGCGTTTTTTGACCCATATGTTCTTCTGAAGATTCCACTCCCAATTGAACTGCCTGATGTGTCAGACGCACTGCAGCTGATGTCTTAAGTTTCCTGTTCCGATGAATTAGCAAAAACAACATGAGTTTTCTTAGTTGGATATTTATGAGCTTGGCTGGTTTTCAGAATAGACCTGGGTATACCTGGAGTTCGCTCCCATTGTCCCCAATTATACACTTTATCACTGGCATAATCTTTTAAATCTCTGTCGAATTTCCTCTTCTTCCTCTCCATAATTTCTTCCTCCAAAGCTGTTACTTTGTCCTGGATATCTTTAATAGATGAATCATTTTTTTTTTTTGATATGTGATTAAATAGTTAATTATAGGAATACCCTGTTTTAACATGTGATTATAGTCATCTATTGTGATTGGTTGAACTATCCTATATATGTGAAGCACTTAGACATGTTGATAGCTGTGACAAAGACCGCATCTAGGTCGAAACGCGTCGCTATTGCCCGTGCTATGTAGTGCACGCCTATCTTGAACCAGGAGGTTTTATGTGTAATTTACACGAATAAAGTTTCATTCATTTTATGGAAGCTGGAGTCCCCCTTTTTTCCTCGTCTGCCAAGTCTCAAGTCCATGGTCTGGATTTCCCTCCGTGCATCCTCCAAGTTGGTGAGCTGGCTGGAACCTTGTTCCTATTTTTCTTTTCTAATATTTTTGAATGCTTTTTTCAGTTTTATAGATCACAGGAAATGTCCCCCATACCACTAAATAGTGTATGGATGAGAAATGTAATATAGCCAATTTTTTAATGCTTTTTTGTAATGTAAGATAATATCACAGAAATTTACCCCAGACCACAAAATTGTGTATGGGTGAGAAACGTAATCCAGCTAATTTTTTAAAGCTTTTTTGGAGTGTTAGATATCACAGAACTGTACCACAGAACACTTGAAACTGTATAGCTAAGAAATTTAAAACTGCTAAATGTTATAACTTTTTTCTTTATATATATTTTCTATATCTTTTTTATAGATCACAAGAAATGTACCCCAGAACATGGAATACTGTATGGGTTACAAATTTAAGCCTGAAAAAAATTTAAATGCTTTTTTGGAGTGTTATACATATATTAAAAAAAATCCAGAAAACAGAATAGTGTATGGGTAAAAAAATTAACTCAGTTAAACTATTCTTTGGAGTTTTATATAACGCAAAAAAGTAACATAAATCACGTAATACTCGATGGATCAAAATATATGCCAACACCACAGGGAAAGTGGGAAGAACTGTGCAAAGCACAAGAATTGTCTCTTCTAATAAATGTGCCCTTTCTGCCTGGCTCCAGGGCTGCTATTTTTAGACTGGGCACCAATATCCATGGCCCCTTACTAGCCTGGGAATACCAGACCCCAGCTGTCTGGTTTAGCTTGGCAGGTTGACAAAAATGGGGGGATTCCACGTCGCTCTTTTAAATTATTTTTTTAAATAAGTAAAAAAAAATGGTGCTGGGACCCCTCTATTCTTGATAACCAGCCTTGCTAATGCTGACAGCTGAGGTTGCAGACCACAGCTGTCAGTTTTGCTTAGCTGGTTATCAAAAATACAAAGGAACCCACGCCATTTTTTAAATTATTTATTTAGTGCGCAGGTGATTACTCCCATCTTCCGTGCATGCTTTCGCTGTTATTAGTGGCAGCAAGCGGCAGCTGATTGGAGTAGTAACACCTCCAATCAAAGCTGCGGACTCACACTGTCATTTGATAGCATGGGAACCGTGGCTCTCTTACCGGCAGTAATGATTTTACCACCCATCACATATAGGGTTTACCTTGCTGTCATGCACATGACAACGTGGCAAACACTGGATGTTCTGCCACCCCGTTCAAGTGAAAGGGGTCCAGAATGGAGCTTGGGTAATGTTCTGGTACCAAACAGAACCTTATTTTAACTGTTTGCCAAATGCAAACATCCAGGGGTTCGCTCATTTCTTTTTCCAAGATCTTGCAGAACTAACTACAAATTTTTTTAAGTAGACTTGCACAAATCCCTATTCATATAACCCTTTACAGACTTAATGGTATTGAGATCATGAACTTTGTGATGGCTTTGTAATTGCTTTCAAGATTCCTTGTTCTTTACACAGAAGATAGTTTTTAATAACTTTCCTGTATGTTGGGGATCCCTAACCTGCTGCAAACACATACCTAATGGTATTGCCTGATGGAGAATAATCTTTCTGTATTTCTCAGCATTGAGGACACCATTAATACTGCCTAAATCTCCATCTCCATTTGCTGAAATACAGCCCCAAACTTGCAAGGAACATCGACCACTGTTGACTGCATAAACGCATTATTGTATGGCTCCCCAGCCCAAATATTCATTTTATTTTCTCTTTTGTTCATTTACTTTGAAGTTTGCTAAAGTATAAAAATAAATTAACACTTCTATTTTTTAAAAGCATTCTTACTTTGCAGCATTTTTTTCACAACCTGCTTAAAACTTCTGCGTAGTGCTGTATATTTAAAGTGCATTAATGCCTCTAAAGTAAATTAAAAAGGGTTGTCCAAACTTCATTCTGGAGTTCACCCCTCCCCAGCTTCTTTCACCCTCCCCAGACTCCTTAAGATTTACATGGTTATTTCTCATGTCTGAAGTGTGCACTCTTCCATGCTCAAAGCAGCATTTGCCTCTACAGAATACGAGGAGCACAAAGGCAGTGAAGATGGCCAGATCAAGCGATCCAGGCAGATTCAGAGCGCTACTTGCTAGTTATCATTAACCCATCAATTGCGCTATAAATAAATATCTATTTTTTAAATGCCGTGGGTTCCTCTGTACTGTATTTTTGATAGCCAGCCAAGATAAGCTGACAGCTGCGGGCTGCAACCCTCAGCTTAAGTCCTACAAAAAGAAGGAAATACCAAAAATAAATTAGCAATAACCCTGAATGCCAAAAAATTTTTATTGTAAGGACAGCTGTGCTGATGTTCATAAGGTACTGTGGAGTTAATGGTGCTGTGTAAGAAAGAAAAATAAATAACCTGAATGCTGACACTGAAGTAAAAGGGTGGTGTTCATGCATCTCTTAAAAGAGAAATATATTATTATCAATTGTAGAACATATTTTCTAACATATAGATATACATACCAGGATTTTAAACTAAAAGGATTAAAATCAAATACTAATACAACCCCTGGCAAAAATTATAGTATCACCGGCCTTGCAAGACGTTCATTCAGTTGTTTTATTTTGTTGAAAAAAAACTGATTACAGACAAGGCACAAAACTGGTCATTTCAACTGGCAACTTTCTGGCTTTAACCCCTCCATGAGGTAATAACTCAAGAATGCTTCAACGGATCCTAGCGATTCTGAGACTGTTTTTTCGTGACATATTGGGCTTCATGTTAGTGGTAAATTTAGGTCAATATGCTTTGCGTTTATTTGTGAAAAAAATGGAAATTTGGTGAAAATTTAGAAAATGTTGCAGTTTTCAAATTTTGAATTTTTATTCTGTTAAACCAGAGACTTATGTGACACAAAATAGTTAATAAATAACATTTCCCACATGTCTACTTTACATCAGCACAATTTTGGAAACAATTTTTTTTTTGTTAGGAAGTTATAAGGGTTTAAAGTTGACCAGCGATTTCTCATTTTTACAACAAAATTTACAAAACCATTTTTTTTAGGGACCACCTCACATTTGAAGTCAGTTTGAGTGGTCTATGTGTCTGAAAATACCCAAAAGTGACAGCATTCTAAAAACTGCCCCCCTCAAGCTGATCAAAACCACATTCAAGAAGCTTATTAACCCTTCAGGTGCTTCACAGGAGCTGAAGCAACGTGGAAGAAAAAATTGAACATTTAACTTTTTAGTCACAAAAATGATCATTTACAAACAATTTTTTTTATTTTTACAAGAGTAAAAGGAGAAAATGGACAGATAAAGTTGTTGTGCAATTTCTCCTGAGTACACCGATACCCCATATGTGGGGGAAAACCACTGTCTGGGTGCACGACAGGGCTTGGAAGGGAAGGAGCGCCATTTGACTTTTTCAAAGCAAAATTGGCTGGAATTGAGATTGGATGCCTTGTCACGGTTGGAGATCCCCTGATGCGCCTAAACAGTGGAAACCCCCCACATTTGACCCCATTTTGGAAACTAGACCGCCTAAGGTACTTATCTAGATCTGTTGTGAGCACTTTGAACCCCCAAGTGTTTCACTAATGTTTATAATGCCTGGGTGTGAAAAAAAAATTCCACAAAAATGATTTTTTAGTCCCCAATTTTTGATTTTTCCCAAGGGAATTGGACCCCAAAAGTTGCTGTCCAATTTGTCCTGAGTGCGCTGATACCCGATATGTAGGGGAGAAATATTGTTTGGGAGCACGGCAGGGCTCGAAAAGGAAGAAATGATGTTTTGGGATGCAGACTTTGATGGGTGTCATATTCAGTTTGCAGAGCCCCTGATGTGCCTAAACAGTGGAAACCCCCCACAAGTCACCCCATTTTGGAAACTAGACCCCCTAAGGAATTCATCTAGATCTGTGGTGAGCACTTTGAACCCCCAAGTGCTTCACACAAGTTTATAATGCCCGGGCATGAAAATAAAAAATCCAATTTTTTTCCCTCAAAAATGATATTTTGGTCACCAATTTTTTATTTTCCCAAGGGTAACAGGAGAAATTGGACCACAAAAGTTGTTTTCCAATTTGTCCTGAGTACGCTGATACCCAATATGTGGGGGGCAAACTGTTTTGGCGCACGGCAGAGCTTGAAAGGGAAGGAGCGCCATTTGACTTTTTCAAAGCAAAATTGGCTGGAATTGAGATTGGACGCCATGTCGCGTTTGGAGAGCCCCTGATGTGCCTAAACAGTGGAAATCCCCTATAAGTGACCCCATTTTAGAAACTAGACCCCCTAAGGAACTTATCTAGATCTGTTGTGAGCACTTTGAACCCCCAAGTACTTCACACAAGTTTATAATGTAGAGCCGTAAAATTAAAAAATCATATTTTTTCCTCAAAAATGATCTTTTCACCCCAATTTTTATTTTCCCAAGGGTAACAAGACCCCAAAAGTTATTGTGCAATTTGTCCTGAGTACGCTGATACCCCATATGTGGGGCTAAACCACTGTTTAGGTGCATGGCAGAGCTTGGAAGGGAAGGAGCGCATTTAACTTTTTCAACGCAGAATTGCCTGAACGCCATGTCACGTTTGGAGAGCCCATAATCTGCCTAAACAGTGAAAAACCCCCACAAATGACATGATTTTGGAAACTAGACCCCTCAAGGAACTTATCTAGATGTGTGGTGAGAACTTTGAACCCCCAGGTGTTTCACTACAGTTTATAACGCCCGAGCGTGAAAATAAAAAAATCATATTTTTTCCACAAACATGATCTTTTAGTCCCCAATTTTTTATTTTTCCAAGGGTAACAGGAGAAATTGGACCCCAAAAGTTGTTGTCCAATTTGTCCTGAGTACGCTGATACTCCACATGTTGGAGAAAACTACTGTGTGAGTACATGTCGGGCCTTGGAAGAGAAGTAGTGACGTTTTGTATTGCAGACTTTGATGGAATGGTCTGCGGGTGTCAAGTCGCGTTTGGAGAGACCCTGATGCCTAGACAGTGGAAACCCCCCACAAGTTACCCCATTTTGGAAACTAGACCCACAAAGGAACTTATCTAGATGTGTGGTGAGCACTTTGAACCCCAAAGTGCTTCACAAAAGTTTATAACGCAGAGCCGTGAAAATAAAAAATCATTTTTTTTCCTCAAAAAATGATTTAGCCCGCATTTTTTTTATTTTCACAAGGGTAACAGGAGAATTTGGACCCTAAAAGTTGTTCTCCAGTTTTTCCTGAGTACAATGGTACCCCATATGTGGGTGGGAACCACTGTTTGGGCACACGTCGGGCTCGGAAGGGAAGTAGTGACGTTATGAAATGCAGACTTTGATGGAATGGTCAGCGGTGTCATGTTACGTTTGCAGAGCCCCTGATGTGCCTAAACAGTGGAAACCCCCACAAGTGACCCCATTTTGGAAACTAGACCCCCAAAGGAACTTATCTAGATGTGTGCTGAGCACTTTGAACCCCCAAGTGCTTCACAGAAGTTTTTAATGTAGAGCAGTGAAAATAAAAAATATTTTTTTCTCAAAAAATGATTTTTTAGCCCGCATTTTTTTATTTTCCCAAGAGTAAGAGGAGAAATTGGACCCCAAAAGTTGTTGCCCAGTTTGTCCTGAGTACGTTGGTACTCCATATATTGGGGTAACCACTGTTTTGGCACACGTCAGGGCTCGGAAGGGATGTAGAGACCTTTTGAAATGCAGACTTTGATAGAATGGTCAGAGGCGTCATGTTACGTTTGCAGAGCCCATGATGTGCCTAAACAGTAGAAACTCCCTACAAGTGACCCTATTTTGGAAACTAGACCCCCCAAGGAACTTATCTAGATGTGTGGTGAGCACTTTCAACCCCCAAGTGCTTCTCAGAAGTTTGTAACGCAGAGCCGTGAAAATAAAAAAAATCATTTTTTTTCTACAAAAATAATTTTTAGCCCCCAATTTTTTATTTTCCCTAGGGTAACAGGAGAAATTAGACCACCAAAGTTGTAGTGCAATTTTTTTTGAGTACGCTGAAACCCCATATGTTGGGGTAAACCAGTTTGGGCACACTTTGGGGCTTGGAAGGGAGGGATCACCGTTTGACTTTTTGAACGCAAAATTGGCTGGATTCAATGGTGGCACCATGTCACGTTTGGAGACCCCCTGATGTGCTTAAACCGTGGAAACCCCTCAATTTTAATTCCAACCCTAACCCCAACACACCCCTAACCCTTATTCCAACCCTAACCCCAACACACCCCTAACACTAATCCCAACCCTAACCTCAACACACCCCTAACCCTAATCCCAACCATAACCCTAACCACAAGCATAACCCTAATTCCAACCCTAACCCCAACAGACCCCTAACTGTTGTGAATGTGCTAGAAATGAATTCTGAGCAGAAGCTCCCTCTGGTGGTTACAAACAGTACTGAACTATCCAATGAAGATTGTGAAGATTGGCGATCAGGTGTTACTGACTGGTCTTATATAAGGGAGGTTCCCTCCCATCAGGGTTGCCGGTGATCAATTGTTCTGGTCTCATCTTTGATTCCTGTTCACTTTGTAGCTTGCTGTTTCGTGCCTGCATCTTCTGCTAACAGATAAGTCATTTTCTTCTTTTAGTTTTTTGTGCTTGCTTTTTGCATTTTGTCCTGCACTTCTGTGGGGGTCTGCCGGGTCCCCTCCGGGGGCTTGTGCTCCTCTCAGTTTAGTTCAGCCACTGTTGTTTGTTCATTTGCCTTTTCCAGTTTTTTCAGTGGCTGCTGTTTAGTTTTTGTTACACCAGAGAACTAATTTAGGTGGTAGAGGTCGTGTGATCTCAGGTGTTTTTGTAATTAGTAGAGTTGGTACTTTTCAGGGTTTTTTGGGATTGCAGTAAGTGTCCTTCCTATCCTTTTCTATTTAGGAAGTTTGGGCCCCAACGTTTGCTCATACTATTTTCTGTCTGTGTCTGTATTTCCCCTTGTCTAACCGCCATTACATGTTTGGGGGCTTTCTATGTTCTTTGGGGATCTGCTCCGGCGCAGATAGTTTTCCTCTTTCTGTCTTTAGGTGTAGTTAGCTTCTCAGTTTAATGTTAAAAAGGGGACACACAGACAATTACCATCCTCCAACCAAATAGTGAGGATATATGATATAATCAGAGAGTTAAGTCCAATAGGGACTACAAAAAATAGGAGATATATATGTAAATCAGACAACATATAATTAGCTCTGCACCGCAAGAGCAAGAATTGACTACCTAAATGCAAGTGTAAGCATCGCTTATTTGTAAGTCATTTGTCTGAGACTCAATCAAACGTGTGTGAGACAGTATGTATAAAAGGAATGATCTCACCCATTTGAATGGAGATATACGCTCCAAAATTCATCTCCTAATAAAGTATGCATCTGGTCATTTCCCAGAGTAGACAAGGCCCTTTCCCAACGCGTTTCCTCCTTTCAGGATTCATCAGGGGATATGGCAACTAGAGACATCTATATCAAATGGATTGCTCTCATGGGGATGCATTTGATATAGATGTCTCTAGTTGCCATATCCCCTGATGAATCCTGAAAGGAGGAAACGCGTTGGGAAAGGGCCTTGTCTACTCTGGGAAATGACCAGATGCATACTTTATTAGGAGATGAATTTTGGAGCGTATATCTCCATTCAAATGGGTGAGATCATTCCTTTTATACATACTGTCTCACACACGTTTGATTGAGTCTCAGACAAATGACTTACAAATAAGCGATGCTTACACTTGCATTTAGGTAGTCAATTCTTGCTCTTGCGGTGCAGAGCTAATTATATGTTGTCTGATTTACATATATATCTCCTATTTTTTGTAGTCCCTATTGGACTTAACTCTCTGATTATATCATATATCCTCACTATTTGGTTGGAGGATGGTAATTGTCTGTGTGTCCCCTTTTTAACATTAAGTTCATTAAATGTTAAGTTTTATATCCCCATTTTTTTGCTGCTACATATTGAAACACATTTTGGGGCAAATCCTTACTATATTGCTTTATTGAGTAGTTAGCTTCTCAGGCTGTGACGAGGTGTCTATGACCAACGTAAGTTCGCTCCACGGCTCCCTTTAGTTGTGGTGGTTAGTCAGGGTACTGCAATCCCATAGATTCCAACCTCTCTGGTGTAATTCCCTTTTTGCTTACTCTCCTCAGCTACCAAATCATAACAGTATCACTGGCCCAAAAACTGATATTTGTATGGTACTCACAGAAGGGAAAAATAGTGTTAAAGAAAGAAGATTGTCAGAGTTGTAAGAGATTTTTTTTTTTTCCCTCTGTATCTCTGGGTGCTGAGGAGGATTTTTTTTTCTCTCAATGGAGTTTGCACAGTTGTCTGGCCGTGTGGATCAGCTTGCCACTGAAGTTCGGAGTATTGCTACCTATCTTGCGAGGTTGCCTGTTGTGAAACCTAGGATTCCCATGCCAGATTTGTTTTTAGGGGATCGAGCTAAATTTTTGAATTTCAAAAATAACTGTAAGTTGTTTTTTGCCTTGAGATCTAAGTCCTCAGGGAACGCAGCACAGCAGGTTCAAATTGTCATCTCTCTCGTGCGCGGCGATCCTCAGGATTGGGTTTTTTCCCTGACACCTGGGGATCCTGTTTTGAATGATGTTGATGTATTTTTTCAGGCTCTGGGGTTATTGTACGATGAGCCTAATGTCACTGATCAAGCTGAAAAAGCCTTGTTAGCATTAAATCAGGGCTTGAGGACGCTAAGTTATACTGTCAGAGATTCCAAAGGTGGGCAGTCCTGACCAAATGGAATGACGATGCTTTGGCAGCCCTTTTTCGGAAGGGTCTGTCAGAGAATGTAAAGGATGTTATGGTGGGATTCCCTGTCTCCTTTGATCTCAATGATTCTATGTCATTAGCGATTCAAATTGACAGACGTTTGCGTGAGCGTAGAGGTATGCGTGGAATAGTGTTGCCTTGTGAACCAGCTTCTGAACCCATGCAGTGTGATAGAGTGGCTTCTGGGGCACAGCGTCATGAGTTTTGAAAGCGCAATGGGTTATGTTTCTACTGTGGTGATGCCTCTCACGCTATTTCAGTCTGCCCTAAGCGGGGAAGACGTTTTGCACGCTCTGTTGTCTTGAGTAGTGTTCAGACTAAATTTTTGTTGACTGTTACCCTGATTTGCTCCCTGTTCACATTTTCTGCTCAGGCTTTCGTTGATTCGGGAGCAGCTATTAACCTGATGGATTTTGATTTTGCTAAACGTTGTGGGTTTCCCTTGATACCCCTACGGAAGTCTATTCCCCTACTGGGGATCGATTCTACCCCTTTGGCTGAGAATAAACCTCTACTCAGGTGATAATGAGGGTTGAACCTGATCATCAGGAGAGTTGCAAATTTTTGGTGCTGTATAATCTGCATGACATTATCGTACTGGGTTTCCCTTGGTTACAGTCTCATAATCCTGTATTGGATTGGAAATCTGTGTCTGTAACCAGTTGGGGCTGTCAATGTGTTAATACCAACACTCCTGTTTTTTCCGCCTCCCCCCAGGCTCAGGATGTTCCTGACTTTTTGACTGATTTTTCTGATGTGTTTAGCGAAAGTAAATCTGCATCCTTGCCCCCCCATAGGAGCTATGACTGCGCTATTGAATTAGTGCCTGGTAGTAAATTCCCTAAAGGTCGCCTTTTTAACTTGTCTGTACCTGAACATGACGCTATGAGGTCTTATATCAAGGAGTCATTGGAGAAGGGTCATATCAGACCATCCTCTTCACCCTTGGGTGCCGGTTTTTTCTTTGTGGCCAAAAAGGATGGCTCATTAAGGCCATGTATTGATTATGGTCTCTTGAACAATATCACTGTGAAATATCAATATCCGTTACCCTTGATTTCTGACCTGTTTTCCAGGGTGAAAAGTGCTACTTGGTTTACCAAGCTTGACCTTAGGGGGGCATATAACCTTATTCGCATTAAGCATTGGGATGAATGGAAGACGGCATTTAATACCCCAGAGGGGCATTTTGAGGACCTAGTGATGCCCTTTGGGCTCACTAATGCTCCTTCTGTCTTCCAGTCCTTCATGAATGACATTTTCAGGGATTTTGTGGATACATTTCTGATTGTTTATTTGGATGATATCTTGATTTTTTCCAATGACTGGGACTCTCATGTGAAACATGTTCGGACTGTGTTCCAGATTTTGAGAGAGAATGCTCTGTATGTGAAGGGATCAAAGTGTCTTTTTGGCGTACAGAGGATCTCATTTCTGGGATTCATTTTGTCCCCATCTGTTATTGAAATGGACCCGGTCAAGGTTCAGGCCATCTGTGATTGGGTCCAACCTACTTCATTAAAGGCTCTTCAAAGATTTTTGGGTTTTGCCAATTTTTATCGTATATTTATTGGTAATTTCTCTGTTATTGTTAAACCATTGACTGATTTGACCAAAAAGGGTTCTGATGTGGTGAATTGGCCTCCTGAGGCAGTCTCTGCGTTTCAGGAACTTAAGCAGAGATTCACTTCTGCTCCTGTTCTACGGCAGCCTGATGTTTCTCTGCCATTTCAGGTGGAGGTTGATGCCTCTGAAATTGGGGCAGGTGCCGTTTTGTCCCAAAGAGATCCAGAGACCTCAAAAAGTAACCCTTGTGCCTTTTTCTCTCGAAAATTTTCTCCAACTGAACGTAATTATGACGTGGGTAATCGGGAGTTATTGGCCATGAAGTGGGCTTTTGAAGACTGGAGACATTGGCTGGAGGGAGCCAAACATCAGGTGGTGGTCCTCACGGACCATAAGAATCTGGTTTATCTGGAATCAGCCAAGCGACTTAATCCTAGACAGGCCAGGTGTGCCTTGTTTTTCACACGTTTTAATTTTGTGGTTTCCTTTCTTCCTGGCACTAAGAATGTTAAGGCGGATGCCCTCTCGAGGAGTTTCCTTGCGGACTCTCCTGAGTTATCTGATCCTGCTGTTATTTTGAAAGAGGGTGTAGTTCTTTCCGCCATCTCGCCCAATTTGAGACTGGCTCTGGAAGGGTGTCAGGAGGATAAACCCGAGCGCTGCCCTATTTGGAAATTGTTTGTCCCAGACCGATGGAAAAAGAGTGTGATGTCTGAGATTCATTGTTCCGCGTTGGCCGGTCATCCCGGAATTTTTGGTACCAGAGACTTGGTTAGTCTGTCCTTTTGGTGGCCTACTTTGTCTCGTGACGTCAGGGAATTTGTGCAGTCCTGCGGGACTTGCTCTCGCTCCAAGCCTTGCTCTCGCTCTAGTGGTTTGTTGATGCCATTGCCTGTGCCCAAGAGACCATGGACCCATATCTCTATGGATTTCATTTCCGACCTCCCTGTTTCTCAGAGAATGACCGTTATCTGGGTGATTTGTGATAGGTTTTCCAAAATGATACATCTTGTGCCATTACCTAAGTTGCCTTCCTCCTCTGAATTGGTGCCTTTGTTCCTTCAGCACGTGGTTCGGTTACACGGCATTCCTGAGAACATTGTGTCTGACAGAGGAGTCCAGTTTGATTCCAGATTTTGGAGGACTTTTTGTTCTAAACTTGGTGTTCAATTGTCTTTCTCCTCGGCTTTTCATCCTCAGACTAATGGACAAACTGAAAGAACAAACCAGACATTGGAGACTTATCTGAGATGCTTTGTTTCTGCTGATCAGGATGACTGGGTCTCTTTTTTGCCTTTGGCTGAGTTTGCTCTTAATAATAGGGCTAGCTCTGCCACTTTGATGTCTCCATTTTTCTGCAATTTTGGGTTTCACCCTCGATTTTCTTCAGGACAGATGGAGGCTTCTGTCTGTCCAGGTGTTGACTCTGTTGTGGAGCGTATGCAGCAGATTTGGGACCAGGTAGTGGAGAGGTTGTCCCTCTCTCAGGGCCCAGCGGTTTGCCAACCGGCATAGGACTGATGGTCCTCGGTTTGAAGATGGGGGACTTGGTCTGGTTGTCCTCAAGAAATATCCCTATGAGAGTTGCATCTCCTAAGTTTAAGCCTAGGTTCATTGGACCTTATAAGATCATGGAGATTCTTAATCCTGTTTCCTTTCGTTTACTTCTTCCAGGGACATTTAAGATCCATAACGTGTTCCACAAGTCCTTATTGAAGAGGTTTGTCGAGCCAGTGGTTCCTATGGCTGTGCCTCCTGACCCTGTTTTGGTTGAGGGTAGTGTTGAGCATTCCGATACTGCAAATATCGGGTATCGGCCGATATTAGCTGTATCGGAATTCCGATTCCGAGTTCCGATATTTTCGTCTTATCGGATACCGGAATCGGGATGTCACTGTCACTGTCAGTGTCCGTCTGTCGGGTCTGTCAGGAGTCAGCGGCACTTACCTGGCAGAAGATCTCCGGCGGTCACGTCCTGGACTGCTTCATGGCCGCCATCCTCTTCTCCCCGGCGGTCACATGCAGTTTCTCGCGATAACTGCAGTGACTGCTGGGTAATCCCGGCCGTAAAGCAGTCAGTCCGATGACGTCACCGCCGGGGAAGCAGGTAATCAGCTGTGCTGCGTCGCGATGTCAGGCTCTGCCTGTCATTGCGATGTAGCAGAGTTGGATCGTCTGGGACAATCGTTACTATGGACTGCGTCGGACAGGTGGTATACTGTTGGTTTGTTTTTTTTCTTTTTTTACAGGAGATCGATGGCGTCGCAGGAATGAGTGTATAATAAAAGAAATGAAAACTGTGTTGTCTCTTTTATTTCATTAAAATACTTTTTTCTTGCTTTGTCTTTTTTTTACACATTTAATAACTTTGGGATTAATAATGGATCGGTGTCTTATTGACACCTCTCCATTATTAACCGGGCTTATTGTCACCGTGCAATCAACGGTGACAATAACCCCTTATTACCCCGCTTGCCACCGCTACAGGGCAAGTGGGAAGAGCCGGGTAAAGTGCCACAATTGGCACATCTTTTGATGCGCCAAATGTGGGGCTGCTGTAGCCTGGTATTATCAGGCTGTTGAGGGCCAAAATCCATGGGCCTTGACAGTCTTTTAATACCAGGCCGCAGCAGTCTGCATTTTACTTGGCTGGTTAACAAAAATAGGGGGGATCCCCACGCCGTTTTTTTTTCGAGGGGATCCCCTATTTTTGTTAACCAGCCAAGCTAAGCAGACTGCTGTGGCCTGGTATTATCAGGCTTGCAAGGTCCATGGATATTGGATCCTTACCAGCCTGAAAAACCAGGCCTCAGCGGTCTGCTTCATCTGGCTGGTTAACAAAAATAGGGGGGACCCCACGCTAATTTTTTTCGAGGGGATCCCCTATTTTTGTTAATCAGCCAAGATATGCAGACTGCTGTGGCCTGGTATTATCAGGCTGGCAAGGTCCATGGATCTTGGCTCCTTAACAGCCTGAAAATCCAGGCCTCAGCGGTCTGCTTCATCTGGCTGGTTAACAAAAATAGGGGGGACCCCACGCCAATTTTTTTCGAGGGGATCCCCTATTTTTGTTAATCAGCCAAGATATGCAGACTGCTGTGGCCTGGTATTATCAGGCTGGCAAGGTCCATGGATCTTGGCTCCTTAACAGCCTGAAAATCCAGGCCTCAGCGGTCTGCTTCATCTGGCTGGTTAACAAAAATAGGGGGGACCCCACGCCATTTTTTTTTCGAAGGGAACCCCTATTTTTGTTAATCAGTTCCCTCTGACGTCACTGATTGTGTCCCTGGCTGACCTGAAGTGAAAGTGGAAAGCAATCAATTAAGCTTTCCACTTAAGGGCCCGTCTCACATAGCGATATCGCTACCGAGATCGCTGCTGAGTCACTAGTTTTGTGATGCAGCAGCGAGCTCACCAGCGATATCGCTGTGTGTGACATTCAGCGACGATCAGCCCCCCTGCCGGGTATCGCTGATCGTCGCTGAAATGTCAGGACCTTTGATCGCTGGTTTCCCGCCTGTCACACGCAGCGATGCGTGCCTGTCAGAGGGAAACCAGCGATCAAAAAAAGGTCCTGACATTTCTGCGATGATCAGCGATACCCGTCAGGGGGGCTGATCGTCGCTGAATGTCACACACAGCGATATCGCTGGTGAGCTCGCTGCTGCGTCACAAAACTAGTGACTCAGCAGCGATCTCGGTAGCGATATCGCTATGTGAGACGGGCCCTTAAGCGATGTTACCCGCAGTGTCGCTGTCCCAGATCGCTGCCTGAGCTGCCTGTTTGGCAGCTCAGCAGCGATCATGTAGCGATACACCAGCGATCCTGACAAGTGCATATCGTTGTCGGGATCGCTGGTGTATCGTTATGTGACACCCAGCCTTTACTCTCCTGTCAGGCAGGAGAGGAACTCATTCATTTGGGGTTTACTGTGAGGCTGCAGCATTAGCTGCGGTCCCTGCAGTAAACATTAACCCTTTCTGAAGGATTACACCGTGGGACCTGACTGTGCATGGGATAGGTAAGAATAATTTTGCTTTTTTATTTTATTTTTATTACAGGAAATGGTTTTTGCAGTAAAATAAAAGATGGTCAAAAACATGTGTCTTTATTTCATTAAAATGATTTTTAATTAAAGTGTGTGTGTTTTATTTTTATTTCATGCAATAGGATTAATAATTGATAGTTGTCTAATTGACAGCTCTCAATTATTAACCTGGCTTAAGGTCACCTTTCAATAGCAAGGTGGCTTTAACCCCATATTAACCCATTCGCCACGCTACAGGGCAATGGGAATAGACGGGCAAAGTGCCAGAAAGGGCGAATCTAATTATAGATTTGTCTTTCCTGGGGTGTCTGGGGGCAGATGTTAGTAGCCGGGGGGGGCAAAAATAATGGTCCCTCTCTGGGCTATTATTATCTGCCCCCACTCACTGGCTTTGTCTGTCTGGTTGCGAAAATAGGGCGGGAGCCCACGCATTTTTTTTCAGCAATTTTACACCTCATATATATATATACATGTCATTGAATTTGTGACACATATATATATATATTTATATTTGTAGTTCATACACTTCTACATAGTATAATAGCCGCTAATTCAATTGCCGGCTTTTGTGAAAATGCAGAACCCGACATGAAATGACACTTGGTGTACATAGGGTTAACCATGTCTTTTCATGTCCTTTGCTATCTAATTTGCACAAACAATTAAATCAGACTATGTGTGCAAAATTTCACACCTCTAGGGGTTAATTAAAGGTGTAAATTCGTAGCAAAAAAGTCCGTTTTTTTTTACAACGAATTTACACCTTTAATTAACCCCTACAGGTGTGAAATTTTGCACACATAGTCTGATTTAATTGTTTGTGCAAATTAGATAGCAAAGGACATGAAAAGAAATGTTTAACCCTATGTACACCAAGTGTCATTTCATGTCGGGTGCTTCTGTCTTTTCACTGAAGCCGGCTTTCCCGGCAATTGAATCAAAGGATATTTTACTATGTAGAAGTGTATAAACTATACATATATGTATATATATATGTCACAATGACATGTATATATATATATATATGTATTCTATGTGTGTATATTTAGTGTTTACAAGGAAAGAATGGGGTTTTTTTAGTTGCGATATTTTGTTCCCATAGACTTACATGGGACTTCCGGTATCGGTATCGGGTATCGCCGATATTTTAGTGATATCGGCGATACCATTCCGATTCCGATACTTTAGCATATCGGAAAGTATCGCTCAACTCTAGTTGAGGGCAATCTGGAGTATGTGGTTGAGAAAATATTGAATTCTCGTTTTTCTAGACGGAAACTCCAGTATTTGGTTAAGTGGAGAGGTTATGGTCAGGAGGACAATTCTTGGGTGTTTGCTTCGGACATCCATGCTAGGAGACCCATCCGTGCGTATCATAGAGCTCATCCTGACCGACCTGGTTGCTCAAATGAGGGTTCGGTGACCCCTCCTCAAGGGGGGGGGTACTGTTGTGAATGTGCTACAAATGAATTCTGAACAGAAGCTCCCTCTGGTGGTTACAAACAGTACTGAACTATCCAATGAAGATTGTGAAGATTGGCGATCAGGTGTTACTGACTGGTCTTATATAAGGGAGGTTCCCTCCCATCAGGGTTGCCGGTGATCAATTGTTCTGGTCTCATCTTTGATTCCTGTTCACTTTGTAGCTTGCTGTTTCGTGCCTACATCTTCTGCTAACAGATAAGTAATTTTCTTCTTTTAGTTTTTTGTGCTTTCTTTTTGCATTTTGTCCTGCACTTCTGTGGGGTCTGCCGGGCCCCTCCGGGGGCTTGTGCTCTCTCAGTTTAGTTCAGCCACTGTTGTTTGTTCATTTGCCTTTTCCAGTTTTTTCAGTGGCTGCTGTTTAGTTTTTGTTACACCAGAGAACTAATTTAGGTGGTAGAGGTCGTGTGATCTCAGGTGTTTTTGTAATTAGTAGAGTTGGTACTTTTCAGGGTTTTTTGGGATTGCAGTAAGTGTCCTTCCTATCCTTTTCTATTTAGGAAGTTTGGGCCCCAACGTTTGCTCATACTATTTTCTGTCTGTGTCTGTATTTCCCCTTGTCTAACCGCCATTACATGTTTGGGGGCTTTCTATGTTCTTTGGGGATCTGCTCCGGGGCAGATAGTTTTCCTCTTTCTGTCTTTAGGTGAAGTTAGCTTCTCAGGCTGTGACGAGGCATCTAGGACCAACGTAGGTACGCTCCACGGCTGCCTTTAGTTGTGGTGGTTAGTCAGGATACTGCAATCCCATAGATTCCAACCTCTCTGGTGTAATTCCCTTTTTGCTTACTCTCCTCAGCTACCAAATCATAACACCTAACCCTAATCTTAACCCTAATTCTAACCCGAACCCTAATTCTACCCCTAACCCTAATTGCAACCCTAACCCTAATACCAACCCTAATACCAACCCTAACCCTAACCCTAATGCTAACCCTAACCCTAATGCTAACCCTAACCCTAATCCTAACTCTAACCCTAGTCCTAACCCTAACCTAACCCTTAGGCTAGGTTCACATTACGTTTTACTAGCCCTTTCAACACATAGCGTTGACGGGCTGGTAACGGTATAGCATAACGCAATCGCGTTATGCTATACCCGCTAGCGCAGATGAATCAGCAGACGATTGACCTGTGCTAGCGGTGACAGAGCCCAGATGCTGCAGCCCGCATCCGAGGCTCCGTCTCTGAATGACGGCACGTTGCGAATGCATGGCTCTTTACGGCATGCGTCGCGATTCGCCCCACAATGGGGGTGCATGGCAGCGTTAATGGACTGCGTTACACCACGTTATACCACGGTGTAACGCAATCCGTCTAGCGGACTACCAGAATGTAATGTGAACCCAGCCAAACCCTAACCTAACCCTAACAGTAATTCTAACCCTAATGGAAAAATAAAAGTAAAAATATTTTCTTTATTTTATTATTGTTCCCTAACTATGGGGGCGATAAAGGGGGGGTTATTTACTATTTTTTATTTTGATTTTGATAGGGTCTATCACAGTGATCAAAATGTACTTTCAATAAATGAATGAATCTGCCGGCCGGCAGATTCTGCGGGTGCACTGCGCATGCGCCCGCCATTTTGGAATATGGCGACGCCCATGGACCGGGCAGGAGAGACGCCGGGAGTAAGACGGGGACTCCGGAGGTACCTGGGGGGATCGGAGACCTCGGGGAGATTGGAAGCCGGGGGGCAGGATCGGAAGGCAGGGGGAACGGAATAAAAAGGAGGGGAGCAGATAGTGACGGCGGCGACCGATCGCCGCCATCAATCGGTGTGGGGGGGTCGGATCTCGGTGTCTGGCCATGGCAGATGCTATTGCAGCATCGGCCATGGCTGGATTGTAATATTTCACCAAATTTCATTGGTGAAATATTACAAATCGCTCTGATTGGCTGTTTCACTTTTTACAGCCAATCAGAGCGATCGTAGCCACGTGGGGGTTAAGCCACCCCCCTGTGGTGAAGTACAAAGGGTCTTGTGCCTGCGGGTCGGGTGACCTTTCAGTGACCCCGGTCACCCGACCCGCAGGAACGGGATTTATAGCATGCATGGGTCGGGATGGCACAGGTTTTCATGATGCCGACGTAGGCGTCATGGGTCGGGAAGGGGTTAAGAAACACAAAAAGAAATCAAGAAAAAATAATGTGGTAGTCAGTAATGGTTATTTTTTTTTAACCAAGCATAGGGAAAAATTATGGATTCACTCAATTCAGAGGGAAATTTTCAAAACTAACACCTGCATCAAATTAGATCTGCTTGTTAGTCTGCATCTAAAAAGGAGTGATCATTGGAGAGCAGTTGTACCAAGTGAACTGACATGAATCATGGCTCCAACACGAGAGATGTCAATTCAAACAAAGGAGAGGATTTTCAAACTCGTAAAAGAGGGTAAATCATCACGCAATGTTGCTGTGTCTAAAATGTGGACCAAATACAAATAACATGGGAAGGTGTTATGTTTCGGTAGCTGAGGAGAAATTTCAAAAATAGCCAAAGAAGCAATACACCAGAGAGGCTGGAAACTATTGGATTGCAGGACCCTGTTCTAACCGCAGCACTAGAAGTAGCCGTGGAGCGTACCTATGGTGATCCTAGATGCCTTGTCACAGCCGAAGAGATAGCTACACCTAAAGGCAGAAAGATGAATGCTATCTGCCCCGTAGCAGAATCCCCAAAGAAATAGGAAGCCCCAAACATGTAATGGCAGTTAGACCAGAAGAAAATACGAACACAGACAGAAAACAGAATGAGCAAACGCTGGGGCCCAATCTGTCTAGATAGAAAAGTATAGGTAAGAATTCAGACTGCAACCCAAAAAACCCTGACAAAAATACCAACACTTCTGATTAACAAAAAACCTGAGATCACACGATCTCTATCACCTAAATCAGATCTCTGGTGTAACACACAGCAATTCAGCAAATAAAAAGTAACATAGGAACAGAGCAAAAGTGCAAACACAAACTGAGCACAATTGCAGCGCCAGGCCCCAAAGGGGACCAGGCTGAAGTCTACTGCTAAGCAGCAAACCAGCAAGGGAAATCCAACCAGAGGAAAAAAAAAACAGCGAATCACTTATCTGAATGAGAGCAGGAATGCAAGCTGAGCTCCAAGCAAGAACTGGAAGAACAATTCATTACCGCAAGGCTGAAGGGAGTTCAGGTCACTTATATCAGACCATTCAGAGCCAGCTGAAGGCCATTCAGCAATTAGTTCATTACCCTCAGCAACCACCAGAGGGAACCACAGCTCCAGAGTATTAACAACAGGAAGATTGTTAAAGGCAAACATTCCTTGGTAGACCAAGGAAGACATCAAAGCGTCAAGACTGGAAACTTAACCCCTTAGTGACAGAGCCATTTTGCAGCTTAATGACCGGGCCAATTTTTACAATTCTGACCACTGTCAATTTATGAGGTTATAACTCTGGAAAGCTTTAACGAATCCCGCTGATTCTGAGAATGTTTTTTCGTGACATATTGTACTTCACGTTAGTGGTAAAATTTCTTTGATATGACTTGTGTTTATTTATGAAAAAAACGGAAATATGGTGAAAATTTTTATGCCCTTAAATCAGAGAGATATGTCACACAAATTTCTTAATAAATAACATTTCCCACATGTCTACTTTACATCAGCACAATTTTGGGAACAAAATTTTCTTTTGTTACGAAGTTATAAGGGTTAAAAGTTGACCAGCGATTTCTCATTTTTACAACACCATTTTTTTTTAGGGACCACATCACATTTGAAGTCACTTTGAGGGGTCTATATGATAGAAAATACCCAAAAGTGACACCATTCTAAAAACTGCACCCCTCAAAGTGCTCAAAACCACATTCGAGAAGTTTATTAACGCTTTACTTGCTTCACAGGAACTGAAGCAATGTGGAAGGAAAAAATTGACATTTAACTTTTTTTGCAAAAGCTTTACTTCGGAACCAATTTTTTTTATTTTCACAAGTGTTAAAAGAAAAAAATGAACCACAAAATTTGTTGTGCATTTCTTCTGAATACGCCAATACCCCATATGTGGGGGTAAACCACTTTTTGGGCGCATGGCAGAGGTCGCAAGGGAAGGAGCGTCGTTTGACTTTTTCAACGCAGAATTGGCTGAATGTCATGTCGCGTTTAGATAGCCCCTGATGTGCCTAAACAGTGGAAACACCCCACAAGTGACCCCATTTTGGAAACAAGACCCCTTAAGGAACTTATCTAGATGTGTGGTGAGCACTTTGAACCTCCAAGTGCTTCACACAAGTTTATAACGTAGAGCCGTGAAAAAAAAAATCTTTTTTTTTCCACAAAAATGATCTTTTCACCCCAATTTTAATTTCCCAAGGGTAACAAGACCGCAAAAGTTTTTGTGCAACCCTAATTCCAACCCTAATTGTAACCCTAACCCTAATTGTAACCCTAACCCTAATTGTAGCCCTAACCCTAAACCTAATTGTAACCCTAACCCTAAACCTAATTGTAACCCTAAGGCTAACCCTAACCCTAATTATAACCCTAACCCTAAGGCTGGGTTCATTTTGCGTTTACCAGCCCGTTCAACACATAGCATTGACGGGCTGGTAACGGTATAGCATAACGCGTTCGCGTTATGCTATACCCGCTAGCGCAGAGGAATCAGAGAAATTCATCTGCGCTAGCGGTGACGGATGCCCAGAGGCTCCGTCACTGAATGATGGCAC
Source organism: Oophaga sylvatica (assembly GCA_033576555.1). Classification (NCBI taxonomy): domain Eukaryota; kingdom Metazoa; phylum Chordata; class Amphibia; order Anura; family Dendrobatidae; genus Oophaga; species Oophaga sylvatica. Next base: position 385,230,760 of record JARQOD010000005.1, read on the forward strand.
GTCGCGAATGCATGCCGCTTTACGGCATTCGTCATGATGCGTCCTCAAATGGGGGTGAATGGCAGCGTTAACGGACTGTGTTACACCGCGTTATACCGCGGACTGCCATAACGCAGTATGGACCCAGCCTAACCCTAATTATAACCCTAACCCTAACTATAACCCTAACCCTAATTATAACCCTAACCCTAATTATAACCCTAACCCTAACCCTAGCCTTAACCCTAACCCTAACAGAAAAATGAAAAAAAATATAATTTCTATATTTTATTATATGTCCCTAACTAAGGGGGTGATAAAGGGGGGGGTTATGTACTATTTTTTTTATTTTGATCACTGTGATAGTTTATCACAGTGATCAAAATGCACTTTTGTGAGAATGAATGAAACTTTTTTTTAATCTGCCGCCAAGCAGATCGGCGGGATCCTGGGGCCTTGAGGAGGACGGAGGACACCGGTAGGTATAGGGGGGGGGCGATCGGGGGACCTGGGGACCCTCATTCTCTCCCCTCTGATGTGCGATCACATCAGAGGGGAGAGAAATCTTTTTTTTTTTTGCGGTCGCCGTTATTCTTAGTATAACGGCGATCGCGACACCGGGGTCAGTAACTACCGACCCGGATCATGTTCTCTGGGGTCTCAGCTACCCTCGGCAGCCGAGCACCCAGAGAAAATTGCCCATCCCCCCGGCAGAACGCGGCGGGCGCACTGAGCATGCTCCCGCCATTCAAGATGGCGGCGCCCACCGGAGGAAGCAGGTGGGCCCGCGGGCCACAAGGGGCACATTGGGGGACACAAGGGGGGTCCCGGGGACCCTTTTTCTCTGTCCTCTGATGTCCGATGACAGAGGACAGAGAAATGAAATGGTACATCAGATTTTTTTTTTGTTGTTGTTGCAATCGCCGTTATAGGGTTAATAACGGCGATCGCAACATCGGGTCGGTAAAAACCGACCCGATTCATGTTCTCTGGGGTCTCGGCTACCCTGGTAGCCGAGACCCCGGAGAAAATGCGCCTCTGGGGGGCGCTATTCACTTTTTCCACAGCGCCGTTAATTAACGGCGCTGTGGTTTAAGTACCCTTAATGACCGCCGTTAAAAGGCGTATCGGCGGTCGTTAAGGGTTAAAGCAATATGTCTCCAAAACAGGAAATGCACAACAAAACAAATGAGGAACGAATGGGTTAAAACTGGAGTCAATGTCTGTGACCAAACTGTAAGAAAATGCCTAAAGGAAATGGGATTTACATACAGAAAAGCTAAACGAAAGCCATCATTAACACCTAAACAGAAAAAAACAAGGTTACAATGGGCTAAGGAAATGCAATCGTGGACTGTGGATGACTGGATGAAAGTCATATTCAGTGATGAATCGAGAATCTGCATTGGGCAAGGTGATGATGCTGGAACTTTTGTTTGGTGCCGTTTCAATGAGATTTATAAAGATGACTGCCTGAAGAGTACATGCAAATTTCCACAGTCATTGATGATATGGGGGTGCATGTCAGGTAAAGGCACTGGGGAGATGGCTGTCATTACATCTTCAATAAATGCACAAGTTTATGTTGATATTTTGGACACTTTTCTTATCCCATCAATTGTAAGGATGTTTGAGGATGATGAAATCATTTTTCAAGATTATAATGCATCCTGCCATAGAGGAAAAACTGTGAAAACATTCCTTGAAAAAGGACACATAAGGTCAATGTCATGGCCTGCAAATAGTCCAGATCTCAATCCAATTGAAAATAATTGGTGGAAGTTGAAGAAAATGGTCCTTGACAAGGCTCCAACCTGCAAAGCTGATCTGGCAACAGCAATCAGAGAAAGTTGGAGCCAGATTGATGAAGAGTACTGCTTGACACTCATTAAGTCCATGCCTCAGAGACTGCAAGCTGTTGTAAAAGCCAGAAATGGTGCAACAAAATACTAGTGATGTGTTGGAGTGTTTTTTTTTTGTTTGTTTTCATGATTCCATAATTTTTTACCTCAGAATTGAGTGATTCCACAATTTTTCCTCTATGCTTGGTTAAAAAAATAACCATTGCTGACTACCACATTATTTGTTCTTAATTTCTTTTAGTGTTTCTTAAAGCCAGAAAGTAGCAATTTGAAATGACTTCAGTTTTGTGCTATATCTCTGATCTGTTTTTTTTCAACAAAATCAAACAACAGAATGAACATTTTTTGCCAGGGGTTGTAATTGATATTGAAAGAAAATGTCCCATAATAAAACAAACTAAAAGCTAACATTTAAGTATATAAATGTCACATAACTAGAGCTGGCGTGAATTAATTGCCAAGACCTGCTGCATGGAAGTCATTAACTACACTCATTGCTGGACAGGAGGTCTGAGAACTGCCTCTTAACTAACAGCTCTTCTTTTGATTACCTGTAAGGAGGGTCAGGTTTATCCATTTAAATGTCTTTGCTGCTATGTGTATGTATATGTGTATAATTGTTATGTACCTTATAGTGACGTATTTCAGTGTCTTTTGTAAGGTATTTCATATAGATTTAGGTAAGATTGTGCATGCATCCTTTTGGGACAGTAGAGGAGGGCGCTTGTAGTATAGTATTCATAGACTGGGTAAATATAGTTCTGCAAAGGGCCACTAGGTGGTTGCATTGAGCACATTCAGTGCAGTAGAGACTGTTAGGACACCAAGAGGTTAAAGAGAAGTGTCAGTTGGGAACAAGTGTGAGGGACTTCCTAGATAGAGGCAGTCAGGGGTGGACCCTCTTGCTGCTCGGATGTCCCTGGTCCCGAGCTGTGTAGGGGACAGGAAGAGTAGAGTGAGAAAAGGTACCAGCAGTTGTGAAGTCGGTGAAGGAATCACCGTGGGGCCGTCAGTCAGAGTCGGTGGGCTAACGAAGTAGTAGTGCCAGTGGTAGAGCCATAGTAGGAATGCTCAGCAGAAGTGTGCATGCTGAAGCAGAAGCGAGTGGGCCACCAGCGAGTACACGGGCAGGATAACCAGAAGGGGGTGGACGACCTAGTAGATGTGTATTTCCATGACTGGATTGAAGTGCCTACAGGGAAAGAGATCGAAGTGCGATTTTCACCGGGTTCCTCATCCAGCAGTTACTTTGTGGTCCATTCTGGTGTAGCAGAAGAAGTGAAGTGGAATTGTGGAAGATGTATTGCTGGTATCGTGTCAAGCGTACTTATGGTGTCTTGGATGTGCTGTGTCAGGAGGAAAATAAAGCTGAACTGTTTGACGTTGTTCTGGACTCTGAATAAAATTATTTAAACTCTGAAATGGGTGAGAACCACCCCAGGGATGAATCAGCGTGAAGAATGCAGATAATGCTGGTGAGTCCACCCCCCGGCCATGGTTTTATATACCCACCAGGCACCATATTATAGTTGTGGAGTAACACAAGTGTGATATTGTGCCAGGCTGGCTAATCAAAAGAAGAGTCACAAATTCTGTCAGGTAGGAGGCTGTTCTCAGGACTCCCATTCAGCAACCACAGATCACACCGTCAGGATGACAAAAGCAGAAACAAAAGGGACAGGCATTGACACACATTTTACAGTAATTCCTTCCTTCTTACATGGGGTCTCTGGGCTCCTAGAGCCAGGCTTATCAGGGACAGACAGATATAAATTCCTGACAAAATTGTCAGCCTTGATATTATTAGTATCATCCAAGATCTTCCTCCAGATACATACCTTTTCCAGTGTACAAGGTATTGCAAGGACCAAATTACCACCCAGAAATCAAGGAATCTCTTAACCTCATACTCTAGATTATCCCTAACCAACACAGGAAAAGGCTTACCAACAGGATGTACAGACGAACAGTACATATTGAGCAGGAATTTGGGAAAAACATTTAGTATCCATAAGGCAGAGGGAAGTTTTAAATGGAAGGTTACAGTATTGAAGACCTTAGTTACTTTATATGGTCCAATAAACATGGGAGCTAGCTTGGCAGAAGGGACCTTAATTTTAATATTTTTAGTATATAATCACAACTTCTCCCCAACATCAAACTTGGCCCATCCATTCATCTTTTATAAGCAAAAGAAGTTTGTCTGTTCTGTGCCCTTCTCAGGATTTTTATGAGCTCATACCAGACAAGCTTTTTATATGGAATTTGCCTACCTCTGGAGTCTGGAATATCAAATTTGGCAGCCAAAAAGGCACCAAGTCAGTGTAATACACAAATAACCTGTGGTTTCAAGGTGCTCACCACACCTCTACATAAGTTCCTTGAGAGGTGTAGTTTCCAAAATGGGATACTTGTAGGGGGTTTTCATTGTTTTGGCACATAAGGGGCTCTGCTAACTTGAAATGGCATCTGATATTTATTCCAGCCAATTTTGCACTCCAAAAGTCAAATGGTTCACCTTCCCTTACGAGCCCTGCCATGCGCCCAAACTATAGTTTTCCACCACATATGGGGTATCGTTGTACTCAGGAGAAATTGGACAAAAAATTGAATGGCCTACTTTTGCCTGTTATATTTGTCACAATAAAAAAATTGTGGCTAAAGGAACATTTTTTGGGGGAAAAAGTAACATTTTATTTTTTCCTTCCACATTATTTTAATATCTGTGGTGTATGTAAAGGGTTAATATAATGCTTGAATGTGGTTTTGAGCACCTTGAGGGGTGCAGTTTTAAAATAGTTTCACTTTTTGGTATATTGTGTTATGAAGCCCCCAAAAGTCACTTCAAATGTACCGTGGTTTCGTTGGAAAAATTGAAAATTGATGATAAATCTTTTAACTTCCTAACAAAAAAAATTATGCTTCAAAAATTATTCTAATGTAAGACTTATGGAAAATGTTAGTTATACCACTCAAAATAGTTAATAAATATCTGATTTAAGGGTGTAAAACTTCAACTTTTTTCAAATTTTCAATATTTTCATAAATAAGTGCAAATCATATTGACCAAAATTTACCACTCAAGTAAAACTCGTCACAAATAACTCTCAGGATCACTGGGATATGTATAAGCGTTCCAGAGGTATTACCTCATAAATTGAAGCATGTCAGATTTTAAAAATGATGCTTGGGTTTTTAACTTACAACGTGGCTCTGTCCTTAAAGGGTTAAACACCTTATTCCATTACACTGGAAACAACAAAATATTAAGATTTGAGAGTTCTCAGTGGCTGATCCTTAGGCTAAGTCCACACGTTGCGGAATTGCCGCGGAAATTTCCGCGGCAATCCCGCACTTCTCTGCCGCGGGAAATACGCATTTTTTTTGGTATGCGTGTTCCCGCCAGAAACTAGCGTTTTGCAAGCGTGATTAGCTTGCAGAATGCTAGCGTTTCCCTAGCGATCTGTAGCATCGCTTGGAAAACTGATTGACAGGTTGGTCACACGAGTCAAACATAGTGTTTGACACGTGTGACAACTTTTTACTATTGATGCCGCCTATGCCGCATCAATAGTAAAAAAATCTAATGTAAAAATAATAAAAAAAAATAATAAGTCGTGCTATTCTCACCTTCCGGTGGCCCCCGCAGCTTTCCCGCCTCTCAGCGACGCTCCCGGCAATTCCCGTTCCCAAGGATGCATTGCGACAGACCCCAGATGACGTAGCATCACGCGAGACCGCTACGTCATCTGGGGTGATTCTTGCAATGCATTACTGGGAACGGGATTGGCCGGGAGCGTCGCTGAGAGGCGGGAAAACCGCGGGGGCCGCCGGAAGGTGAGAATATCATTATTTTTTATTTTAATTATTGTTTTACCAGGAATATAGTACCCAGGGCCTGGAGGAGAGTCTCCTCTCCTCCAGAACCTGGGTACCATCCGCACATGAACCGCTTACATTGCGCATGGTGGGCACAGCCACATGCGGAAAGTAAGCGGTTCAATGCATTCCTATGGCGGCGGAATCGCAGCGATTACGCGAAATTAATGAACATGTTGCTTTTTTTTCCGCAAAGAGTTTTTTTCGCGGAAAAAAACGCTGCATGTGCACAAAAATTGCGGAATCCATTTAAATGAATAGGATGCTTAATGCTTGCATTTTTTTCGCGTTTTTGCCACGGAAAAAAACGCGAAAATTCCTGACGTGTGCACTTAGCCTTATAAATGGCTAACTGAAAAGATGGTAACAAATTGCAAGTTTCAAGACTACTATGGCCTCTTCATCAGGCATAGAATAATACAAAATCTCAAGAGTCACATATTTATTTATGCACAACAGGACACAGAAATAATGCAATAGATAAGACAAGTGATGAGAAACAGAACTATCATTAATGGGAGAGGGATAAACGGTTGTGGCTGCAAATATTGGAACTGTTCATAGATAAGGAATATGAAAATTTTATTGTCCTGTGATTGAGGTCTTGTCCGGGGTTGTGATGCACAAAGAAGGCCTGAGGAGCACATTCCTTTGTTGATATAGAAAGACATAAATCCATGCGACACATTCATTCCTTTTCACTAAAAGGTATCACCCACTGAGGACTTTCAAATCTAAATATATTTCTATCTACTGGCTAACACGGTACAAAGATATATATTTTTCTTATGCAGGAAACAACTTAATCCTCCTACCCTTTTTGAATGTCTTACTGAAGGCTATCTAATTTTCCATTTAGAAGAACTTTCCAGGTGGGAAAGTCACACACATTCCCACTTTCTCAATACTTGGGTACTCTGGTCTAAAAATGCTCTCAATCTACTGATGAATCATACTCCTCCACCATGTTATTAATAAGGTTTATAGTCCTCTTTTCATTAATATTCCATTATTTACCACCATTTCACCTAGTGTTTTTTTTAACCCTAATTTATGGTATTGAACTCAAAAGTTTTAATTTTTGCTGTACCATGCCTAAATCACCTTTTTGTTTTAACTTGTTTTGCATTTACTGTAATTATTGTTAATTCTTTATTTATTTATTTATAAAAAAATTAAAAAAAAATACAGGACAAGTTCAAGTAATGGAAATAATTTAGCTGGTCAGAGGCAAGAAAACACATGCTAACCAGGTTAAATAGAGCTTATAACTGGTAGCGGTGAATAGGAATTCAAGAGCTTGTCAGCAGCTCTGCCCAAGCCTAACAGCAAAGGACCTAACACAAACCAGAAGTTAATCTCTAAGTTTGGACAGCACCAAAAGTCCCAGAAAAAGTCCCACTTGCAAGGAAGACACAGTGCGGGAAGGCAACAGAAGGAGAAACAGAGAGGGTTGTACTGACAGAGATGTTACAGGTCATAAAATAATTTTAATAATCTTCTATAATATAATTTGACCATAATGTAAATAAATAATAATGAAAATTGTATATGTCCATTGAAATTATGGCTAAAAATGTCAAAACCCCAACAGTGTCATCAGTATAAATATAATAAAATATATGACTGCCAAAATGTGATAGAAGAATAATGATGCCTTGTCATCACTTACAAATTTTAAGTTTCCATTTTCAATTTTTAGCTTAGTTGTATATCTGTTAAACACTAAGCAGTAACATACAGCTATTTCAAATATTAACTTGCTATCATGGAGTCTGAAAGAGGTTTTGATCCCAATGCCCATTGAAATAATTACTTCAAGTGGCACAGATAATTACATCAAGTGATGCTTAATGTAACCTCAGTGAGTAAAGAGGTTAATGAATCAAGCTCAGAGCTTTCTAGCAGCATGGATTTTAATGGCACGGTGCACTGAAAATCTCACTGATATTGTAAGACTTAATTAGGCGATTTTGTGCAGGTCTTTTTGGCAATAAAAACAACATTTTTGCAATTCAATTGGACTATAAAACATATTTTAAATAGTTATTCACCTAGGGGCAAACTTTGAACTATTAATCAGTTTAGTTGGCTTTTGTGAGGAGCAGCATAATTATTATGATATAGCTTTTTTCACCAAAAACTGTCAGTAATGGTGCATTGCAAAATATTATTTTTCCTATTGGAAAATTGGGATCAAGATATGATCTTTTAATCAATTATGTGCTATTTTTTCACTTTATAATTTATTAAGCCATATATTTAAAATGTGCAAGGCTATGTTTACACAGAGTTATTTTTGAATGGATTTAGGAATGAACACTTCAGGAGTTTCTGACTTTAAAGTGTGTACCATGAAATTGCTAACAGTATGATAATCATCATGGTGAACATTGTCACAGCTGGACTCAGGCCATGAACAAAGTCTTTTGTCAGGCCAAAATGTTGGCTGTCCATAATTGTTGGAAATATATTTAGTATCATTATAAATGTATGAGACTTCCATCAGCATGACAGAGAATGTATTGGTTTTCTATCATCTATTGCATCGATTATAGTGTAACTCCACTATGCCCCACTTGCTGACCAGCCTCCTAGCTGTATTATCACCATGAAGACAGTAGTAGACATGAATTAACACGCCAGCCCTCATAAAGGGTTTGGTGACGTAATACAAGCTTGAGTCATTAAAATGCTCATGTCACTTACTGCATCAGGTGCATCCTGAAAGTAGCGTTCAGTAGGATTTGTTGTGTAAGACACGCAATGTCTGGTTATGAGTTAGATGGGCAGATGTTGCCATGCCCCCATCCTAACCAAGGCTCAACCATTTGAAACTGACTTAAAAACACCAAAAGTCAAAGCATTTTTGTGACATTGCAAAGTGATTTGCCAGTTTTTTGTCATGAACACTTTGACATATCAATCTTGAAATGTTTATTTGGTTGCCATCTACAAATACCTTTTGCTATGCAGAAGAAAAGTAAACTGTTAAGCAATAACAGGCCAGGATATTGTCGTTATTTTTTTTTATTTTTGAAATATAAAATTTTTAAACACTAAGAATGGTTTGTATTCAAAGTAGAACTGTTTTAGAAGAAAAAACAACAAAAAATTTTATACAATTGCTTCAGTAAGAATGTTAAAAGTGCCGCACTCACCGTGTAACACAATTCTTCTTTACTGTAGTATATTCAGAATATTAAGTAAAAGTCGAGAACACATAGCCTATGACTGTTTAACATTCATCGTGACGCTTCCTCACTGCTTGACAGGTAAGTATCAGAAAACACCCTTTTTATCACATGCAGTGTGGTATAAATTTACATAGGGTAGTCACATTCAAAATATACAAACTACACAACAAAATACACTAAGTAGTATTTGGACAAAGACATAAAGAAAATAAACTAGCAAACATATTAAGAAAAGTTTTACAAAATTACCAACAAGTCATTTTTTTCATTCAGAACCAAGGGACATTAGGGCTAAGACAGACATCCATGGATCGTGGTCCAATTATTGACTGCAATGTATGGACTGGCTGCCAGTCTCCCGACTGGAGCGTGACAGATTGATATATTTCTTTTAGGATGTCATGCTCAGGCCAGGGATGCCTGCCCCAGTTGGTGCATTGAGGTCTGTGATCAAACCAAGATCCAATAATGTCGGCATGAGCCCAAACTCTAAAGTGCTATGGTAATTTCATTGATTGTTTCATAAAGACTGCTGATTGATTCTTTTACTCCTGCCGCACCCGCTGGTTCAAATGTAACAGTGCTGACATTCACTAAATATTATGCTATCTGTGGACTTTGGACGTTTTTGACTGATCATGCTTATATGCTTCACAAAATATGGAGACTGTATGAATTGATATGATCATTATTGAACTAACTGCATTAGATTCATGATGGGTAGATAGTAGGACATTTTTTACTTAGTGTGACTAAAGTAAAAGAGAAAGCAATTTATTTTGGACTACCTATTTTACAGTCCTACTATGTGTCATAGTTCGGTTTGGAGATTTGATCTTGTGACCTCATACTCTGTGGTCGGCTCTCCAGTCTGCTGAGCTATTGCCCTTTTTTTCTCAGTCCTTATGCTGATAGTTCATATTGCCTTTTATTTTTGCTTTCTGGATTTGCTCCTTTTCAGGTGTATCCCTTTGTACTGTTTTAGTTGCCCTATCACATTCTGGGTTGGGCTATATGGTATACTCCTAAGTGGATAAGTGCTAAGTACAGATGGGCAAACCAGTGTATGTTCAGGTCCAGCAGGTTCGGTTGAATGTTTAAAAAAAATTTGGTTTGGGTACCAGAACGGTACCCGAACTCAAACCAGATCCCAGACCTCATTCAAATGAATGGGGGGCCAAACATCCATTGTTTCCCATGCTGTCATCTGCGTGACAGTGCAGGAAACAGCAGCTCTGATTGGCGGTTCTAAGAACGGGTCAATAGCCATAAAGGTTCCAAGGCTAATAATATCAGCTCACAGCTATTTACTTAGCCTTTACTGGTTATTATAGGGGAGCCGCCAAAATAAGACATAGGGTTCCCCCTTTTTTCAATGACTAGCAAAGGCTAAACAGAAAGATGTGGGCTGATATTATTAGCCTAGAAAATGGCCATGGATATTGGCCCCCTCCCAGATTAAAAACATCAGCTCTAAGTCACCACAGAAATGGCCCATCAATTATATGCACAAATTCTGGCACGTGTTTTGGCAAGTGTGGTAATAGTTGTGGGGTTGATGTCAACTATTTAATGCTAGCTGACATCAAGCCCACAGGTTAGTAATGGACAGGCAACTATAAGATGCTCCAATTATTAACCCCATAGTAAGATTGTAATAAAGGACTTTATTCTTGCTGTGTCTTTATCTGAAATAAAACTTCCCACTCATTTATTTAAAAAAAAATTCAAACAACACCATATTCCTCACCTATCCGATGAAAAGATAATCCATATCTGTCCCTCGAAGAAGTCCAGCTCTGCTATATTTAGGTGGTTAGTTGAATGCTGGCATGATGCGAGCGCTCAGCAAGCCAGCCTGGACACACACAAGAGTGTGAAAACACTCCTGCAGTGTGTAGCGCTGACGTGAGAAAGGTCACTTTAGTTCATAGCTGATGAACCCAGGTCATCCCAATGATGTCACCACTCGCTGAGTGAGAGATTTCCCACAATACTAGCAGTGCCGTAAATGAGTTGACTGGGGTTGATCAGCTATGAACTCTGGTGACCTTTCTTACTTCAGCTCTACACACTGCAGGAGCGTAATCATGCTCCTGTCTGAGTGTGTTCCAACTGGCATGGAGAGGGGTCGCATCAAAAATATTACTGCTCTCCAAATTATCTGGATCGTCATGGGATGGATATGCATTATCTTCTTAATGGACAGATGAGGAATAGAGATGAGTGAATTTGTTTGGATTTTATCCCCGAATCTGACTTTGACATATTCGAGCCATATTCGAACAATATTCGTGCCAAATGTTTGTCTTATGATCAGTTCCGAACATATTCAGCAATTTCTGCTCCCATTGACCTAATGACGTTCGGCAGTGTTCTATGAGTATTGAAAAAACAATATTCGATTCCGATCATATTCGGAACCGAATCCGAACAAATTCGCTCATTTTTACAGGAGACATAGACATCAATGGATTATTGTCAAACAGAAGAGGGATGTGGTGTTTTATTAATTTTTGTCTTTAACAGGGGACATGGGCACCAATTGGCGGAAAGGTGAGTATAACTTTTCTTTTTTAATTTTTGAGAATAAACGTATAAAAGAGATTGACTGTTTATTTCAAATCAAGGACTTTATTGTTGCTCTTAGAGTTGAGCGAAACAGATCGGTCAGATTCAAAAGTCACAGAATTTCTCTGAGCTGAGCGAAACCCAACCATAGCGTGAAGTCGGCCATACGGTCGTCGACCCGAGCGCCAAAGTCAGTTTACCCATAATGCTTGCAGGCACCTTTTTTCAGCCAATGAGCAAGGACGTACACTGTGGGCAACGGAATGACATGGGCAGCAGCCACCACCATCTTAGAGAAGGGCATTGCAGTGATTGGCTTGCTTTGGGGGGCGTCACAGTGTCTATAAAAGCCCTGACCGCCGACCGCCATTTTACTTTTGCCAATCTTAACAGTAAGGAGAGGTTGCTGTTTATCAGTAGGGAGGGGAGAGAGTTAGGGCTGTAAAGATCTAAGAAGAAGTTCTTATGTGCTTGTGCTGATAGCGATTGTGCTGTACAGTTAGTGTGTAGTGATAGGGGAGGATTTTCTTGTGTGCAGCAGCGCTGGTTATTAGGTTGCCTGATAGCTGTATTGCTGTGTGTACACTGCTGTGCAGACTGCTTTTTACACAGCACTAATACTTTTATTCTTTTTTCTGTACAGTTACTGAACATTCATTTTTTCCCACACAATATAGAGCTGTACGCTCCTCACACAATACAGTGTACCGGCTGGTATCACGGACAAATATATGCTGACTATCTGTGTGTGACTCCGGAAATACATACGGAGATTGAAATTTTCCTCTACACTATATACACCTGGTATTTTCTGATACAGTACCTTTTTTCTACCTTTTGTATTATGGTCAAATCCATACTGAGAGAGACTGTGTGTGACTCCGGAAATATATACGGAGATTTACAATTACCCCAACACTGTATACAGCTGTACGCTTCTGATACAGTACCCTTTTTCTGCTTTATATATTCTGGTCTAATCCATACTGAGCCTGAGAGCGTCTGTGTGTGACTACGGAAATATATATGGAGATTTACAATTACCCCTACACTGTATACAGCTGTACGCTTCTGATACAGAACCCTTTTTCTGCTTTTTATATTCTGGTCTAATCCATACTGAGCTGAGAGCGTCTGTGTGTGACTCCGGAAAGATATACGGAGATTTACAATTACCACTACACTGTATACAGCTGTACACTTCTCATACAGTACCGTTTTTCTGCTTTTTATATTCTGGTCTAATCCATACTGAGTCTGAGAGCGTCTGTGTGGTGACTCCGGAAATATATACGGAGATTTACAATTACAGCTACACTGTATACAGCTGTACGCTTCTCATACAGTACCGTTTTTCTGTGTTTTATATTCTGGTCTCATATATACTGAGCCTGTGAGCATTTGTGTTTGACTCCGGAAATATATATGGAGATTTACAATTACCCCTACACTGTATACAGCTGTATGCTTCTCATACAGTGCCGTTTTTCTGCTTTTTATATTCTGGTCTAATCCATACTGAGCCTGAGAGCGTCTGTGTGTGACTCCGGAAATATATAAGGAGATTTACAATTACCCCTACACTGTATACACCTGGTATCTTCAAATACAGTACCCTTTTTCTGCTTTTTATATTCTGGTCTAATCCATACTGAGCCTGAGAGCGTCTGTCTGTGACTCCGGAAATATATACGGAGATTTACAATTTTCCCCTATACTATATACACCTGGTATCTTCTGAAATACAGTACCCTTTTTCTGCTTTTTATTCTGGTCTAATGCATACTGCTTTACAGAAGTTTATAACAGAGCTAAGAAAATAAAAGAAAAAACAAATTTTTCTCTCAAAATTTTACTTTTATCCCCAATTTTTTTCCCAAGGGCAGCGGGAGAAAATGGACCCCAGAATTAGTTGTGCAATTTCTCCTGAGTGTGACAATACCCCATGTATGGGTGAAAACTGCTTTTGAGGCACAGTGCAAAGCTCAAAAGGGAAGGAGGGCCGTATTGTAGTAAAGATTTTACTATTATGGCTTGAGGGTGCCATGACTCACTGGGAGAGCCCATGAGGTGCCAGAACAGTAGAGCGCCCCATAAGTGACCCCATTTTCCAAACTACACCTCTCAATAAATTAATCTAGGGATGTAATGATCATATAGCTACCAAGGGTGTCACAGTATTTTATACCTTTGGGCAGTGAAAAAAAAATAATTACATTTTTACGGCAAAAAAAATAGTTTTAGCCCCAGATTTAACATTTTCACACAAGAAGTGGGTAAAATTGGCACCAGAATTTGTCCCACAATTTCTGTTGAATATAGAAATACTCCATTTGTGGCTGTACAGTACTGCTTAGCCATACAGAGAGTCTCGGTAGAGACAGAGCGCTATTTGCCTCTTGGAGAGCAGATTTTCCTAGAATAGTTTGCGGACTCCATATACAGAGCTCCCTAAGTGCTAGTGAACAGAATCCACCCCCCAAGTGACTCCATTTTGAAAATTATATTCCTGTCAAATGTGAACGCTAAAGGTGGTTTATACACACTGGGGCTCAGAAGGGAGTGGGGCATTTGGGTTTGCGAGCACAGAATTCACTGAATTTCTTTTTGGGGGTAACGAGCCATTTTTCTTTTCCAAACCCTTTGTGCTACCAATAACATGGAAGCCTCCTACATTTCTGTTAACAGATGACGGACCTGAGTGGGGACTTGCTTTTTTTGTGGATTGAGTTGAAGCTTTTATTAGGAACATTTTACATAATGTTTGGGATCACATTTATCTTGCGCTCTACACTGAGCACGTAGTTTCCATCTTAATCTCTGAGCTACATAACAGATGAAACCCCCGATAGATCCATTCACTATAATGAGGCAGCAGAATTACTTTGGACTCCGTCTGGCCTCTGTTCATTGTTGTCCTTCCTTTCAGAGGTGCACAAAACTAAGATGTATAATTATGTGCTTAATTGTAAAACACTTAGCAAAACTGTCACAGAAATAGACCTGGGTGTATGGGTGGATGACAAACTCACATTTAGTGGCCAGTGTCAGATAGCTGCTGCAAAGGCAAATAAAGTAATGGGATGCATTAAAAAAGGCATACTGTAGATGCTCATGATTAGAACATAATTTTACCCTTATACAAGTCACTAGTTTGACCTGTAATGTCCACACAATATAAGGAATTCAAGAGAGAATGCTTTAGCTGTATTTAATTCTTCTCCTTCTTCCTCCAGCACACAGCATAACATTTCTCATCATCAGGCTAAAACTGAAAATGAAACTCCTCTCCCCCACTTCCTGTCTATATCTTTCAGGTCACAAGACTTCCTTTCTTAAAGAGACAGGTCAAAATACTATACATTACATCACCCCTCTTTTTTTTATTTTTTTTTACACAATAACAACTTCAAAGAAAAAAAACAAACAATAAAACATCCAAGAAAAAAAAAACATACGTCTGCATTGTCTTATTTGTTCATTTCCAAATCAGACATTTTAATTATATCTCTTCAATGAGCCTCGATGGAGCCTTTCTTTCCTGTGGAGGGTAACGTCTGGGTTCATTGGGGGTGTCTATTGCTGACGAATCAACTATCCCCTGTTGGCCCTCTCCACCGTCGGGTACCAAATCTTCTACCGGTGGGAGTTCATTATCATTGTCCGGCGGTATAATTTTAAAATGTGAGGAATTTCGGGTTATAGAGTGTCCATCTCGCTCAGCCGTGACCATGTTGCCTCTTCTCTCAGTAACATTATATTTTGTCGGACCATATACAGCTGAGGTTTTGTTGGCTCATCTTTGACGCACAACAACAACATCACCTCTTTGGATGGCACTTGTTTGTGCTCTTCACCTTCTATCTGCATAATGTTTCATGGCTTTCTTGTTAGAGAAATCTGTTGATCGCACTGAACAGTCACTTGGTGGGGGATCCGTATGCGAAGAGTTCTGCTGAACATTAGATGAGATGGAGCAGCATTAGTGGTGGAATGTGGCGTATTGCGGTAATTGCGCAAGAATTTGTATAGTGACTGTTTCAATGGGGTGTGCTCCAGACTAGCTGCCTTGATTCGTTTTCCCATATCGCGCCTGAAACGTTCTACAATTCCATTAGCTTGCGGCCAACAAGGTGGGATTATCCTGTGGCTGAACCCTAAGTATTCAGAAAACTGTGTGAACATATGTCCATCGAATGGAGGTCCATTGTCTATTTTAACCACTTTTGGAATGCCACATGCAGAGAATATGTCGTCCAGTTCTGGTATGACACTATTAGCAGATGTTGAAGAGATGAAAGAAACAACAGGGTATCTAGAATATTCATCAATTGTTGCTAGAATGTGTTGGCCATTTGGTAATGGTCCATATACAGTCATGGCCAAAAGTTTTGAGAAGGACACAAATATTAATTTTTACAAAGTCTACTGCTTCACTTTTTCTAATGGCAATTTGCATATACTCCAGAATGTTATAAAGAGTGATCAGCTTAACAGCAATTACTTGCAAAGTCAATATTTGGCTAGAAAATGAACTTTATCCCCCAAAACACATTTCAACATCATTGCAGCCCTGCCTTAAAAGGACCAGCTAACCTCTTTTCAGTGATTGCTCCATTAACACAGGTGTGGGTGTTGATGAGGACATGGCTGGAGATCAATCTGGCATGATTAAGTAAGAATGACACCACTGGACACTTTAAAAGGAGGCTGGTGCTTGGCATCATTGTTTCTCTTCTGTTAACCATGGTTATCTCTAAAGAAACACGTGCAGTCATCATTGCAATGCACAAAAATGGCCTAACAGGGAAGAGTATTGAAGCTAGAAAGATTGCACCTCAGTCAACAATCTATCACATCATCAAGAACTTCAAGGAGAGAGGTTCCATTGTTGCCAAAAAAGGCTTCAGGGCGCCCAAGAAAGACAAGCAAGCGCCAGGACCGTCTCTTAAAAGTGTTTCATCTGCGGGATCAGGCTACCAGCAGTGCAGAGCTTGCTCAGGAATGGCAGCAGGCAGGTGTGAGTGCATCTGCACGCACTGTGAGGCGGAGACTCTTGGAGCAAGGCCTGGTCTCAAGGAGGGCAGCAAAGAAGCCACTTCTCTCCAGAAAAAACATCAAGGACAGGCTGATATTCTGCAAAAGGTACAGGCAGTGGACTGCTGAGGACTGGGGTAAAGTTATTTTCTCTGATGAATCCCCTTTTCGATTGTTTGGGACATCAGGAAAACGCCTCATTCGGAGAAGCCAAGGTGAGCGCTACCAACCAGTCTTGTCTCATGCCAACTGTTAAGCATCCTGAAATCATTCATGTGTGGGGTTGCTTCTCAGCCAAACGAATCGGCTCTCCCACAGTCTTGCCTAAAAACACAGCCATGAATAAAGAATGGTACCAGAATGTCCTCCAAGAGCAACTTCTCCCAACCTCCAAGAGGAGTTTGGCGATCAACAATGCCTTTTCCAGCATGATGGAGCACCTTGCCATAAAGCAAAGGTGATAACTAAATGGCTCAGGGAACAAAACATAGAGATTTTGGGTCCATGGCCTGGAAACTCCCCAGATCTTAATCCCATTGAGAACTTGTGGTCAATCATCAAGAGACGGGTGGACAAACAAAAACCTAAAAATTCTGACAAAATGAAAGCATTGATTGTGCAAGAATGGACTGCTATCAGTCAGGATTTGGTCAAGAAGTTGATTGAGAGCATGCCAGGGAGAATTGCAGAGGTCCTGAAGAAGAAGGGTCAACACTGTAAATATTGACTTGCTGCATTAACTCATTCTAACTGTCAATATAGGCTTTTGTTACTCATATGTTTGCAATAATATTTCTGTCTGTGATAAAAACATCTGTCAAACACACATAAAAACCAGAGGGCAGCAGATCTTGTGAAAATATAATATTTGTGTCATTCTCAAAACTTTTGGCCATGACTGTATGTCAACTGCCACTTCCTCCCAGACAGCAGTGGGTAACGGAGACATTTGTAGTGGCTCTACACTTGATGATGCAGTAATTAATTGACAAGTGGAGCAGTGTCTAATCTTCTTTTCCACCAACTGATCCATATTTTGGAACCACACTTTTTCTCTAAGTAATTTTTTTGTACCTACAATTCCTAGATGACCTTCGTGTGCTATCTGTATGACTAAGTTGCGTAAGGCCTTATGTACAACCAGTTTGGTACCTCGAAGGATGAGGTGCTCTTCAGTGACTGACAATTCCTCACGTACATTTGAAAATAGTTTTAATTCCTTCAGATCAATCCCAGTATCAGGAAATTTTTCCTTTGGATTTCATGCCACCTTCCATTTTGGATGATTTGTATTAAGGCACAGAGTGTCTTGTCACTTGTTGTATTCAGAAACTGATCAACAGAAAGTGCTTTTGGCATGGCGTGAGCTGCAACAAATCGTATGTATTCTTCCATGGTGGAATGCTCGGGTATATCATCATTCACAGGATGTCTTGAGAGATAATCAGCCGGATTGCTATATGTTCCAGGTTTGTGAACAATTTTGTAATTGTAGTCCTGTAGACATAGACCCCATCTTTCAATCCGTGCAGGCATTTTAGCTCGGGGATTTCCAAAAATTGTAAGGAGAGCTTGATGATCTGTGACAATGGTAAAGGGAGCTCCATAGAGAAATAAATGAAAGTGTTCACAGCCCCAGACAACTGCCAAGCTTTCTTTTTCAGGTTGTGAATATTTTCTTTCAGTGTTTGTTAAGCTTTTGCTTGCATAAGAAATGATGTGGGGACTTTGATTGTCATCCTTGTATTGCACTAAAGTAGCACCCAGTCCCACGGGACAGGTGTCCACAATCAGTTCAGTTCGAAGAGCTGGATCAAAATAGGCCATTGTGGTTGTTGAGCAGAGTTCTTTTTTAATTGTTTCAAAAGAGGCCTGACAGTCCTGGGACCATTGAAAGACACAACTTTGTTTTGTAAGTTCCCTTAATGGAGTGCTGATTGTTGAAAAATTTGGAATATATCTAGCACAGTAGCTGGCCATTCCAAGAAAAAGCGCACATCACTGGCATTCTGTGGAATTGAGGCTGCTCTGATGGATTCCACTTTCTTGGGATCAGGTCGTACTCATCTGCCGAGAAGATGTGACCATAGAACTCCAATGAACTTTAATCAAATTCACATTTCTCTTTGTTTAAAGTAAGTCCAGCAGAGAGCAGGAATTCAAAGATAGCATATAGGGCACAATTGTGTTCAGCTTGAGTTTTCCCAAAAAACAGAATGTCATCACTATAATTAAAAGCATTTGGAATGTGTTGAATGACGCTCCTTATTGTGTCTTGAAAAATTTCCGCTGCTGAGCAGACGCCAAAAGTCAATCTTTTATATCTTCTGAGACCCACATGGGTAGAGAAGGTTGTCAAGTATCTGGATTCAGGACTCAATTTTAATTGATGATAGCCCTTATTGGGGTCAAGCTTTGAAAAAACGGTTGCTCCATTTAATAAGTGAATGATATCATCAATTGTAGGTGAGATATGCCTTTCTCTCTGAATAGCAGTGTTGGGCAGGCACATGTCAACACAAAGTCTCACCTGCTCTGGAGCCTTGGGTTTTGGAACTGCCACAAGTGGAGAGACCCACGGAGTGGGACCAGTAACAGTTTCAATAACATCCTCATCCATGAGCAAGTGGAGTTCCTTTTCTACCTTCTTTCTCAGGTAAAATGGAATACGCCTGTGAGCCTGGGCTACTGGACGAACACTGTCATCTACATGAAGATGCACTTGAGAGTTCTTTAGTTTTCCCAAACCACTAAATAAGGAAGAAAAGCTGTTCAGCATGGCTTGTACATCCAGATCCGCTGGGTCAGTTATAGTATGAATAATTTGGATGAGTCCCAGCTTCAAGGCAGTGTGATAGCTGAGAAGACAGCCTCCCGATCCTTGTAATGTGTGAAAAGTGGTTTTCTGCCTATGTTTTTTATAGCTAAGTTCAGCGTCAAATTGTTCCATTGTAATTAGAGTGTTTTAGATCCATATGGAAAGATTTTAGTATGCACTTGCTGTAAGACTGGCTTTGTTTTTCATTTGTTCATATGCATTGCTGTCTATGATATCCACTGAAGCTCCCGTATCTATTGTAAAGGTGATATCCGTGTTGCAGATAGTAAGTGTGATACAGGGAGACCACCCTGAGTCAGAGACAGAGGTAGTGAACACATAGTTCTCAGCCACAGACATTTCTTCGGTATCCTGATTTACCATTTTTATGCTTGCGGGCTTTGTCAGGGACAGAGGAGACTTGTTGGGCGCTGATTTACAGACAGCTGCAAAATGGTTCCCTTTTCCACATTTAGTGCATGTTTGTCCTATAGCTGGACATTTGTTCAGGTGATGAGGGAAATCTTGTCCACATCTATAGCATTTCTTCTGTTTCTGGGCTTGCTTGTCTTGTGCACTTTTATGTTTTTAAGATTATGCACATGTACATTATCCCCATTCTCCATTGCGGTGGCCTGATGATCTGCTATCTCTATAGCACGGGTCATCTTGAGTAAAGGCACTGCCACACTTAGCGATCGCACTAGCGATCACGACAATGACTTAACCTGGCGAGATCGCTAGTGCGATCACTATGTGATAACTAGTTAGATTCCAAACACAACTTATCAGCGATCTGTGATTCCAAACACATCTCATCAGCGATCTGTATAACGACCTCTGCGGTCGTTGGGAAAACCTAGTCCCACCTGCGATGCCGGTGAAGTCGTTCATAAAGGGTGTCACACTCAGCAATTCACGCTCACCAGCGGGACACCAACGACCAAAGAACGGCTCAGAACGTCATAAGCGATCAGCGACATCTCAGCAGGGGCCACATCGCTGCTACATGTCACACACAGTTAAGTCGCTAACGAGATCGCTACTGCATCATAAATGGTGACGCAGAGATCTCGCTTGCGATCTCGCTTAGTGTGGCATACCCTTTAATCATGCAGAGAGAGATCCTGCTGCAGAGCTTTACACCTTATGTTATTAGATGGGCAGGTGACAATTACTTGAGTTAGGATTTCATCATCTACATCCGTAAAAGCACATCCTTGTGCTAGCTCTTTTAGCCTTGTGACATAGGTGTCTATGGATTCTTCTGGAAGCTGCTTAGCAATCCTGAACTTGTATCTTTCATATCTGATGTTCAGTTTGGGGTTGAAGTAGTCAGTGAAAGCTTTGTTGCAGTTACTGTATGTGTCGGTCTCTGCTGCAGGTAATGTGCTGTATATGTCATAGACTCCTGTGCCTGCGCAGTGCAGGAACATGCAGGGCCGTATTTGCCACTAGGCACTCGAGGGCACGTGCCTAGGGCGGGACTCTACGGGGGGGGACGGCACCTGAGCACGTTTTTTTTTTTAAGTTCTGGGATCGGCCCTCCCCTTGCTTCCCACCCCCTAAATCCCCCCTCATCATACTCACCTCCTCCTGCTGCCTGCAGCTGCGATGGTCCAGCGCTGACATCTTCCTGTACTGAGCGCGTGGTCACTGGTGGCACCGCTCATTAAGCTCATGAATATGGACGCCACTCCACTCTCATAGGCGTGGCATCCATATTCATGACCTTAATGAGCGGTACCACCTGAAGTGTGGCTGCGCGCTCATACAGGAACAGGATGTCAGCGCTGGACCATCAGAGCTGCAGGCAGCAAGAGGAGGTGAGTATGATGACGGTGGGGGAAAGAGCAGGGAGGGCAATGATCACTGGGGCTGGGGGGGCAGTGAATGCTGGGGCTGGGGGGCAATAATTGCTGGGCGCTGGGGTGGGGGGCAATGAAAGCTGGGGCTGGTGAGCATGGGGCAAGGGGGATGAGCAAGGTGCATGAGCGTGGTGGGTGAGCCTGGGTGGGGCAAACGTGGGTGGGGGCATAACTGCTGGGAGCCTGGGGCTGGGGGCGCAAGAACGTGGGCTGGGGGGAGTGAACGCTGGGGGGTGAGCACTGGGCGGGGGCAGTGAAGCTGGGACTGGGTGAGCACTGGGCTGGGGGGGCAATGACCACTGGGGCTGGGTGAGCACTGGGGCTGGGGGGGCAATGAACGTTGGGGCTGGGAAGCTGGGGCTGAGGGTGAGATTGCTGGGGCTGGGTGAGCACTGGGGCTGGGGGGCAATGAGCGCTGGGCTGGGGGGGCATGGAACGCTGGGCTGGGTGAGCACTGGGCAGGGGGGGCAGTGAACGCTGGGACTGGGTGAGCACTGGGCTGGGTGGCATGACCTGGGCTGGGTGAGCACTGGGGCTGGGGCAATGAACAGTGGGCTGGGTGAGTCTGGGGCTGGGGGAGCACTGGGGCTGGGTGGGCATGGGCTGGGGCATGAGCACTGGGGCTGGGGGGGTAAGACGTGGGGGGAGTGAGCACTGGGGGCAGGGGCGCAGTGGGGGCAGTGAGCACTGGGGCTGGGTGGCAGTGAACGCGCTGGGTGAGAGGGTGAGGGCAATGACACTGGGGCTGGGTGAGCTCTGGGGCGAGTGAGCACTGGGCGAGAGCATGACCGAGGGAGGGAATGGGGCTGGGGGGAATGAGTGCTGGGGGGGAATGAGCACTGTGGGGCAGTGAGCGCTGTGGGGAGGTGAGCATTGGGGGCATGAGCACTGGGGGGAGGAGCCTGGGGGGGAATGAGCGCTGGGCAGTGAGCGCTGGGGGAATGAGCACAGGGAGGAATGAGCGCTGTGGGGAATGAGTCGCTGAGGTGGGGAATGAGCTGGGGGAATGAGCGCTGGGGGTGAGGAATAAACATGGGGGAGAATGAGCACTGGGGGGGAATGAGCGCTGGGGTGAGGAATGAGCGCTTGGGAGGGAATGAGCACTGAAGGAATGAGCGCTGGGAGGAATGAGCGCTGGGGGAGGAATGAGCGCTGAGGTGGGGAATGAGTGCTGGGGGAATGAGCGCTGAGATGGGGAATAAGCGCTGGGGGAGAATGAGCTCTGATGGGTGAGTGGGAATAGCGCTGGGTGGGAATGAGCACTGGATGAGGTGGGAAATGAGCGCTGGGGAGGAATGAGCGCTGAGGTGGGGAATGAGTGCTGGGGGAATGAGCTCTGAGATGGGGAATAAGCGCTGGGGGAGTAATGAGCTTGAGGTGGGGAATGAGCACTGGGGGAATGAGCTCTGAGGTGGGAATGAGCACTGGGGAGGAATGAGCCTGGGGGGAATGATGCTGGGGGGAATGACTCGAGGTGGGGAGAGATGAATGAGCGCTGGGGGGAATGAGCACTGGGAAATGGTAGAAGGGGGAGAGCATTGGAAGAAATTACATCACAAATTTTTCGCAAATAATAGCACTGTATTGAGCTTACAAGAAATGGCATACAAATCTTGCATTTGTAAAAAGACCGCATTCCCCAAATACTATGGCTAACACGGTACGAAGATACACATCTTTCCTATATCAAATACGCACCTGCATTTTCTGACAAGAGATGCGGATTATGTACGGAAACTTCTGCAGACAAATCTGCAATGTGTGCACATACCCTAAGGCTAATTTTTCCACGTTCAGCAAACGCTGCAGAGAGGACACAGCTCTGTCCAAAGCTTTGCCGGATTTTGTACGCGCGGTGATTCCACATGTGTTCATTGAACCGTGTGGAATCACCGCATCCTATACATAGGACGATGTTATTTATTTTGCGTAGACTGAGCGTCTCCGCGAGATAAATAGAAATGCTGCAGTGTAGAAAGACGCGCCACATGTGCATATACGCAGGTCTGCCACCTGCATCTTTGTATGCATAGTGGATATGGGATTTCATAACATCCCCTCCACTATGCTGTAACATTTGGACTCTGCGGCTGTTCTCAGCGTCCAACCCGCAGCGTTTCCTGAACATGGAGACGTACCCTAAATCTATCTCTGCCTCTGGACATTATATAGTATAGATTTGCCTGGACTGTTGATTATTATAAATCTACTACCTGAGCTTTATATATTATAGATCACCCTGGACATTATATATAATAGATTGTACATCACATATTACAGATAATTCTGGACATTTTATACTATAGGTCTCCTTGTACATAATATATTATAGATCTATAATAAATAATATACCGGGAGATCTGTAAGATAAATTGTCCAGATTTATATGTAAGTATCTGTTTACACCCATACATATGAATAAGGCCTTAGTCAGAGACTGGGCTGAAATAGAATAATAAAATCCATCTAGTAATGCTCCAATGTCTGCTGGACATGGTGTGGGGAGAGTTTCTAGTTCAGTTAGTACACAGACACCAGACTTCTTTCTGTTAACCAGTTAATGTTTTCTTGTCCATCACACTGCAGTGTCAAAAGAGGAAGACAGCGAGACAGGCAGCAACATCGCATCAGAGAGCGCTTGACCTCGAAACAGAAAATCCTCAGATCCTGGTATTGTAACCTAATATTAAGAATAATATATTATTCACTGATATTGCGCTATTAACTCCACAGCACTTTACAGACATCATCAACACTGTCCCCATTGGGGCTCACAATCTAAACATCCTGTTTGTATGTCTTTTGAGTGTGGTAGGAAACCACTGTCTTTGAAAGAGCTACATGGGCATACACAAAGATTCGCCTCATTCATTCCCTATGGGACTTGCAAACATGTGCGGCACTTGCGGTGAGACAAAAAACACTGCTAGTAGCGTTTTTTTTCCGTTGCTTCAAGTATCGGATTTGCGGGATCGCGTCATAACCGCAAGTGTCGCACATGTCTGCAAGTCGCATAGGGAATGAATGAGGCCGAATGCAGTGTTGCTATAAGTGATCCGTTACGTGGCAGATGCGAAAACATTGCCGGATCTGCCGCGAATGGCAAAAATCGCTGATGTGCAAGTAGCCTAAGTCACTGCTGACAGTGTCTGCATTAGTCATACTCTCCAATGGGGAGGCAGAACGAAAAGTGCCTAGGGCAGCAGTAACTCTAAATACGGCCCTGGAACATGTGTTATGATTTGGTAACTGAGGAGGACAGGAGCAAAACAGCAAGGCAGCCGAACACCTGAGAGGTTGGGAACTTATCGGTTGCAGATACTTAAACTAATCGCACAACTAGGAGCAGCCGTGGAGCGTACCTATGGTGACCTAGACGCCTCGGCACAGCCGGAGAGCTAGCTACACCTAAACACAGAAACAGGAAAGCTAACTGCCCGGAGCACAGCCCAAAGGAATAGGCAGCCCCCAAACATATAATGGCGGTTAGACAAGATGAAACACAAACGCAGACAGAAAATAGAGTGAGCAAACGCAGGGGGCCCAAAAACTGACTAAATAGGACAGGAAAGAACAGAATACTATCTGCAACCCAGCAAAACCCTAGTAAACTTCCATCACTTCTGATTACAAAAATGCTGAGATCACACGATCTCGCCACCCAATAAATCAGATCTCAGAGTGAACAAGGCTAACCCGCAGCCACTCAAAAGCAGAGAAAGAGCAATTGAACAAATAATAGTGGCTACAGAAAACAGAGAGAAGCACAGGCCCCAGAGAGGACTCAGCTAACCTCCGCAAAGGTGCACACAAAAATGGAAATAGCAAACACAACAGAAATAAGCAGAAAATATCATATCAGAAAGTAGCAGACACAGGCAAGACACCAGCAGGCTTCCAAATGAAACAGGAAACAACAATTGATCACCGGCGAGGATCATGGGAAGGCAGCTCTCTTATATCAGTCCAGTCAGTGACTCCTGATTGCCAGGTATC
Source organism: Oophaga sylvatica (assembly GCA_033576555.1). Taxonomy (NCBI): domain Eukaryota; kingdom Metazoa; phylum Chordata; class Amphibia; order Anura; family Dendrobatidae; genus Oophaga; species Oophaga sylvatica. The sequence continues at coordinate 385,255,967 of JARQOD010000005.1, forward strand.
GATTTCCACCTGAGGAGGCACAGTCATTCGATACAGCTTCAGTACCGACAGCAACCACCAGAGGGAGCCTCCGCTCAGAAATTGTCTCCAATACGTTCACAACAGTACCCCCCTTGAGGAGGGGTCATCAAACTCTCACCTACGTCACCAGGCCGATCAGGATGAGCTCAGTGATAGGCATGAACCAGTCTCTCTGCATGAATATCAGAAGCAAACACCCAAGAATTGTCCTCCTGACCATAACCTTTCCACTTAACCAAGTACTGGAGTCTCCGTTCTAGCGAAACGAGAATCCAATATCTTCTCCACTTCATACTCCAGATTGCCCTCAACCAGAACAGGCTCAGGAGGTGCAGCCATAGGAACCACTGTCTCGACAAACCTTTTCAATAAAGATTTGTGGAAGACGTTATGAATCTAAACGTCCCTGGAAGAGTCAAGCGAAAAGAAACTGGATTAAGGACTTTCAAGATCCTATAAGGTCCAATGAACCTCGGCTTAAACTTTGGAGATGCAACCTTCACAGGGATATTCTTTGAAGACAACCAAACCAAGTCACCACTTTAAACCGAGGACCATCAGTCCTATGTCGGTTGGCAAACCGTTGGGCCTTCTCCTGAGAGAGAGACAACTTATCCACTACTTGATCCCAAATCTGCTGCATTCTCTCTACCACAGAGTCAACACCCGGACAGATAGAAGCCTCCATCTGCCCTGAAGAAAATCGAGGGTGAAACCCCGAATTGCAGAAGAAAGGGGACATCAAAATGGCAGAACTGGCCCTATTATTAAGAGCGAATCAGCCAGGGGCAAAAAAGAGACCCAGTCATCCTGATCCACATACATAAAACATCTCAAATATGTCTCCAAGGTCGGGTTTGTTCTCTCAGTCTGCCCATTTGTCTGAGGATTATGTTGAGCATTCCGATACCGCAAGTATCGGGTATCGGCCGATATTCGCGTTATCGGAATTCCGATACTTAATTCCGATACTTTTTCAATATCGTATACCGGAATCGGAAGTTCCCATAATTCTTTGAGAGGCAATGTGATGTTAGTCAGCCAATGATGAATCTTATGAAGTGTGGGCACATCCTGTAATGCTGCGGTCATCTTAACTAATGGCAGGCTGTGATTGGCTGCTGAAATGATGTCAGAATGCACTATAAAAGGCGCCGCAGCCATTTTAGCGTCACTGTGCTGTGAACTCAGTTAGGGGACAGAACGCTACTCTGCTCACTCTGAGGGACAGTTAGATATTGCGATTTTGTGTACACTGTGCTTGAGGCAGCTAGTTTACCAACCGCTGTGTAAAGCTTCATTTTGCCAGTGTTGTTTTAACAGCTCTGTGCAAGGTGTGTGTGTGACAGTGCAGGTGACGCTGCAGTTTGCTCTGCATCCACCGCTGTTTGTAGGCATCTGCAAAGTGTCACTGACTCTTTTTTTTTTTTATTTTATTTTGTGGAATTGGTGCAGCTCCATTATATTAGAAAAAAACAAATCTATTAGTGTGACGTGCTTCCATCCGTATACAATACATTGGTTGCAAACACTATAGAAGTACAGAAAGGAGCCTTTCACAGCTACTGAACTGTTGTCTGCAGGGTTTACTGTAGTCTGTGAGCTTTTAATTTTGTGAGTGCAGATTACGCTCCAGTTAGTTCTTCAACCACTGCCGGTTGTAGTCTGCTGAGCGTGTGTCACTGCCTCATCCTTTACATTTTTCTTTAATTGGTGCTGCTCCATTTTAGTGGAAAAAAATCTAATCTATTAGTGTGACGCGCTTCCATCCGTATACAATACATTGGTTGCAAACACTATAGAAGTACACAAAGGGGCCTTTAACAGCTACTGACAGTTGTGTTTCAGTGTTCATGTAGTCTGTGAGCTTTTCATTTTGTGAGTGCAGTATACGCTCCAGTTTGTTCTTCACACCACTGCGGTTGTAGTGCTGAGCGTGTGTGCACTGCTCATCCTTCACATTTTTCTCTAATTGGTGCTGCTCCATTTTAGGAAAAAAATCTAATCTATTAGTGTGACGCGCTTCCATCCGTATACAATACATTGGTTGCAAACACTATAGAAGTACACAAAGGAGCCTTTAACAGCTACTGAACAGTTGTGTTTCAGGGGTTCACTGTAGTCTGTGAGCTTTTCATTTTGTGAGTGCAGATTACGCTCCAGTTTGTTCTTCAACCACTGCCGGTTGTAGTCTGCTGAGCGTGTGTCACTGCCTCATCCTTCACATTTTTCTTAATTGGTGCTGCTCCATTTTAGTGGAAAAAAATCTAATCTATTAGTGTGACGCGCTTCCATCCGTATACAATACATTGGTTGCAAACACTATAGAAGTACACAAAGGGGCCTTTAACAGCTACTGAACAGTTGTGTTTCAGTGTTCACTGTAGTCTGTGAGCTTTTCATTTTGTGAGTGCAGATTACGCTCCAGTTTGTTCTTCAACCACTGCCGGTTGTAGTCTGCTGAGCGTGTGTCACTGCCTCATCCTTCACATTTTTCTCTAATTGGTGCTGCTCCATTTTAGTGGAAAAAAATCTAATCTATTAGTGTGACGCGCTTCCATCCGTATACAATACATTGGTTGCAAACACTATAGAAGTACAAAAGGGCCTTTAACAGCTACTGAACAGTTGTGTTTCAGTGTTCACTGTAGTCTGTGAGCTTTTCATTTTGTGAGTGCAGATTACGCTCCAGTTTGTTCTTCAACCACTGCCGGTTGTAGTCTGCTGAGCGTGTGTCACTGCCTCATCCTTCACATTTTTCTCTAATTGGTGCTGCTCCATTTTAGTGGAAAAAATCTAATCTATTAGTGTGACGCGCTTCCATCCGTATACAATACATTGGTTGCAAACACTATAGAAGTACACAAAGGGGCCTTTAACAGCTACTGAACAGTTGTGTTTCAGTGTTCACTGTAGTCTGTGAGCTTTTCATTTTGTGAGTGCAGATTACGCTCCAGTTTGTTCTTCAACCACTGCCGGTTGTAGTCTGCTGAGCGTGTGTCACTGCCTCATCCTTCACATTTTTCTCTAATTGGTGCTGCTCCATTTTAGTGGGGAAAAAAATCTAATCTATTAGTGTGACGCGCTTCCATCCGTATACAATACATTGGTTGCAAACACTATAGAAGTACACAAAGGGGCCTTTCACAGATACTGAACAGTTGTCTGCAGGGTTCACTGTAGTCTGTGAGGAATAACCACACTTAGGCCTTATAACTTTTCTGACTTTCTTTATCAATCTACCAAGATGAAGAAGTCAGTGAGTAAGGCACGTGGTCGTGGTCGAGGCCGTGGATTTGCAGCAGGAGAGGACGTGGGGATTCTGTGGCTGCTGCCGCACCCAGTGACACAGCATCCACCAGTTTTCCCCGTGAGCGTTCCTTATGCGCACTTTTGTAGGAGCTCAGCGTACCCCCCTGCTGCGTGAAGAACAAATTGAAGCCGTTGTTGGTTGGATGGCAGCCAATGCATCGACTTCAATAGCTTCCACCTCCTCTCAGGACCACAGCACTGTTGAACAACCATCAGTCTCTTCACCGCCTGCCAAATTGCCCAGGCAGTCAGAGAGCTCTGTACAGGAGCCAGCTGAGTCTCTGCTTCTGTTCTCAGAATCTGTTGGCTTGCAAACAGGGGCCCAGCCAAGCAGCATTCTGGAATGTGAAGAAGAGGCAGTATGCAGTGATGCGCAACAGCTGTGTCTCTCTGAATCTGAAGAGGCGGGTGAGCCAGTGCCGATGGTCAGCACACCGCAGAACGCATCTGATGATGATGAGACTCAGTTGCCAGTTTCTGTTGAGCATGGTGCTGGCCAGACCACCCAACAACAGCAGGTGTTGGAAGAGGGTAGTGGTGGATGATGAGGTCCAAGACCCAACATGGCGTGAGGAACAGGAAGGTGGTGGGAGCAGCTCTGAGGAAGAGATTGCCCCAATGGTCCAAACAGTAGGGAGAGGTAGGCTGCAGACTCGCTTGCCTGTAGCCTCCAGTTTGGCACCCGTTCGGAGCAGTTCTCTTCAACAGCCAAACCGGGCGCTCCCAGGACTTGCTCTGCGTGGTCCTTTTTTGATACAGTTGCAGATGATATTTGCTATGTCAAATGCAAGCTGTGTAATCAAAAAATTAAAAGAGGTAAAAGTGTCAGTAACCTTAATACAACAAATATGTGGAAACATGTGCGGTCAAAGCACTTTGTTGAGTTACAAAGACACACTGGAGATGTAGGCCAACCTACAGCAGCACCTACATCTTCAGCTCGTGTTGGAGCCTCTTCCTCCAGTTCACACACAGCTGGTTCGGCTTCCTCACAAGGATCGACCATGGAAGAACCTCTGTCACTGTTGTCCAGAGACACAGTGTTATTCCACCCACAGCTGCAAGTTCCCTGTCATCCTCACACACCCAGGCCACAAAACAGCCATCGGTAGCACAGGCATGGGATAAAAGACGGCCATACTCGGCAAACCATCCACGAGCACAGGCTCTGAATGCTGGCATTGCAAAACTCCTGTCCCTTGAAATGCTGTCATTCAGGCTGGTGGAGACTGACAGTTTCCGTGAATTAATGGCATTGGCAGTCCCACAATACAATGTGCCCAGCCGATTTTATTTCAGCAGGCAAGCCGTCCCTGGTCTGCAAAAGCATGTTGAGGCAAAAATTAAACATGCGCTACTAAACGCCGTCAGTAGCAAGGTCCACCTGACCACCGATGCGTGGACCAGTACCCATGGCCAGGGACGATACCTTTCACTCACTGCCCATTGGGTGAATGTTGTGGAGCCGGGTACAGATCTTGCGAGTGGCGCTGTACGTGTTCTGCCAACTCCAAGGATTGCCGGAATCAAGTCTGTCCACATTGACTCCTCCTCCTACTCCAGTTCCTCAGAATCATCGCTGCAGGAGCCGTCACGGTCTACCTCCACATGGACCCGTGGACGCATACCTGATGCGACCGATATGAGCACAGCCGTGGCCAAACGGCAACAGGCCGTTCTGAAATTAATTCCCATGGGGAATCGAAGCCACACAGCGCAGGAGGTCTGGAATGCCATCAAGCAGGAGAGCGACGTGTGGTTTTTGCCAGCGAATCTCCAGCCAGGCTTGGTAGTGTGTGACAATGGCCGAAATCTGGTGGCAGCTCTGGGCCTTGGCAAACTCACTCACATACCATGTCTGGCACATGTGCTCAACTTGGTCGTGCAGAGTTTTTTGAGGGACTATCCGGATCTTGATGCACTGCTGCACAAGGTCCGCCTAGAGTGCGCTCACTTGCGACGTTCCAGCATGGCCAGATTGCGCATTGCAGCTCTGCAACGCAGATTGCGCCTTCCTGAACATCGCATCATATGTGACGTATCCACCAGGTGGAATTCAACGTTACATATGTTGGAGCGGTTGTGTGAGCAGCAGCCAGCAGTTATGGAGTATCAGCTGCATCAGGCGCAATCAACACGCAATTTGCGCCGTCCACACTTCACCATTAATGAGTGGGCCACTATGAAGGACATGTGCCACGTTTTGCGTGCGTTTGATGAGTCAACGCGGATGGCGAGTGCAGATGATGCACTAGTCAGCCTGACTGTCCCCCTTATCTGCCTGCTTCAAAAAACACTGCAAGCAATAAGGGATGAGGTTTTGGAAGAGGTGGAGGATGAGGAGTCACAAATTCCATCACCTTCTGGAAAGTCAGCGCAACGTGGTTCCTCACAAAGGGCTGGGCAGGGCTCACTTTGTGAGGAGGATGAGGAGGAGGAGTCAATGGAGGAGGAAGACATCGCTCCAGAGGGAGGTACACAACGCTCTAGTCAGTATGTAGAGCGAGGGTGGGGTGATGCAGAGCAGGCAGAGATAACGCCTCTTGCAGAGGACAGCGTTTCTTTGCCAGTTGGGAGTCTGCAGCACATGGTTGATTTCATGCTGCAGTGCTAAGAAACGACCGCCGCATGCCCACATTCTCACGACGTCTGATTATTGGGTGTACACCCCCCTAGACCCTCGCTACCGGGACAACTTTCAAAAGCCTCATCACACCGTTGAACCGGGAGCGTAAAATGCGGGAGTACCAAGACACACTGGTGCAATCCCTAATGTTCTACCTTACTGCCGAGAGCACTGCTGCTGCTACTGCTTTACAAAGCAGCTCTGTGCGTCGAGGCAGTGTAGAGAGCTCTGCAACAAGAGGGAGCACACGCAGTGCCTCTGCACAGGGAAAGACCAGTATGTTAAAAATGTGGCAAAGTTTTGTGGCAGCGCCACAAATGTCTACACCATCCGAGAGGGCTCCAGTCAGCGGGAGGCAACGTATCCGTCAGATGGTGACAGACTACTTGGCTTTGCCTCTCAGTGTACTCCCAGATGGCTCTTCCCAATTCAAGTTTTGGGTCTCTAAGCTGGATACATGGCCAGAGCTTAGCCAGTATGCATTGGAGGTGCTGGCTTGCCTGCTGCCAGTGTATTATCGGAGCGCGTCTTTAGTGCTGCAGGTGGTGTACTAACAGACCGTCGCATGCGACTATCCTCCGATAATGTAGACCGGCTTACTTTTCTGAAAATGAACAAGGCATGGATCTCGCCAGAATTTGTCTGTCCGTTTTCAGATTAAATAACTGGTTCGCAACGTTATCCATGTCTCCTGTTATGTTCATCTTTCTACCACCTGAACTCTACTCCCTGGGCTCCAACACTGCCAGTTGCTGCTCATAAGTGTCGTGTCCACAGAACAAAACACAAGCTCTACTGTTAGTGGGGTTCAGTAACGCCAGCTGTTCCCCTGCTGTGTGAACGGCAAGAAGTCTCCTGTTCCCGACACATGGACAGAAAAACACATGACCAACATGCTCCAAATAGGGAAGAGCCGTCACCCTGCTTGTTATGCTGAAAACATGAAATTGTGAAGTTTTGCAGGCCTAGAATGATAAATTTTTATGACAAATATGGACAAATAATAATTTGTCATCACAGCGCATATCTGCACATGTCTATTAGAAATGGTAACAAAAAATAAAACATAGTCTACTCTTCACATTTTGAAATTAATGCATAAAAGTACATTTCAGACTTATGAATTAATGCTTTTTAAGGAACTTTATCTGTACCTGTAAGATAATGCAGTCAATGGATGTACGAATCATTAAATCCTCATCATCATCATCACGAGTTTTATTTATGACAGACATTATAAAATACACATACTGATGCCAACTGTAACTTCAAACACCATATATGAAATGGCCAGCATGTAAACATGGTAATAATGTCCAATAATAAATTATTACATCTAGAAAGTGCATCATGCATACTGACAATAGGTAGTTATACCTGCAAGTGCTGTTGAAACAACCACAAGAGATTATAAATTAATACTGGTATATAGGTATCACAGTGCATAGTTACTCATGGACAATGTTGATGTAATACTGTATCTCAATTAAGTCAGCGTCAACCATTAGGCTTGTTAGTCTTGTACATTGTTAAAGAGGGAACGTAATTTTTTTGTTTGTCATAGGTGGAGTATTACACATTTAAATTTTTACTGCTGTATTTTTTTTTGCGTCCCTAGTGCGCAATAACGCAGCCTAACCTCACATTTGATAGTCAGCTAATTGCCACACGCTACCCTACCCTACGCGTGACAGTAGGAAGGTAGTGTTGACGGATAAAGCTTTGCGCAACCAGACATTCTTTTACCCTCTTCAACACTCTACAAGCAAAAAATGCATGATTTCAGCCGCAGACTTTATTGACGTACAGTATAACATCGGCATTACCCATCAGAGGCTGTCCACTGTCTGATACAGACATAGAATATACCTTTGCTATCCGTAGCCTTTGTTTCACCTACACTTGCAGGCACACACTTCAAATTGTGACAAACAATGCCTAATGTTTTTTTAAATGGTTATTTTTTTATCGTACATTATTGTGTCATCAATCACATTGATGAGTCCATGCTGGACATGTCATACATGCTATAGAAAGTTACGATTTTATGAACTTAAATAATTGAAATGTCTGTGACTGTCACATAAAATTTGCGATGATGATGATGAGTGACTATTACAAAATCCATTGTCTTCACTATGTTATGGTTTAACATAGCGTTCCTTAAGCATTATTCATAAAAAAAAAAATGGACTTTTATTCTTAAATTTACAACACTATATTTTGTTACCAATTTTTTGGGTGTTGTGTTGTTCCATTTATTTTTGGCATGTGCATATATGCGTTTATATTTGTATTTCTTTATTTTTCCTTCTTGAAATTAGAAAACATGTGTATCTTTGTACCGTGTTAGCCAGTAGATAGAAAAATATTTAGACTTCAGAGTCAGCAGTGGTTGATACCTTTTAATGGATAACTGAAAAGATGGAAACAAATTGCAAGCTTTCAAGGCTACTCACGTCTCTTCATCAGGCAAAGACTAAATAAAAAAATTAAGCATCACATATTTCTATACACAACAGGACACAGGAATAGTGCAATAGGCAAGACAAGTAAGTGACGTGTATCAGAACTGTCATTATCTCACAGGGATGAACATAAATATTGGAACAGTTCCTAGATAAGGATAGAAAGTTTGATTGCCCTCTCATTGGCGTCTTTTTTTGGGTTTTCATGACCCTGGAAGGGCATAGACGCAGATTCCTTAATTGATATAGAATGACATAAATCCATGTGATCTATTCATTCCATCACTAACAGTGTCAAAGGTCATGATGAGCTTATATTCTGAAACCTTTGTACGTTTCTCATATTTGAAGTTATATTTTAATACCAGTAATTCCATATCCATGATGCTATGAGCGGGCATACAAAAGTCTTTTGCCACAGGTAAATTCATTAATTTATCTGTGATTGTGTGGCGCTGATAATTCATCCTTGTTCTCCTTTTTGTTGCCGGTCTCCCCTCACTTGTCCCTCCCTCACTTGTCTTAGCTATTCCTGTGTCCTGTTGTGTGTAGAAATATGTGATTCTTCATTTTTGGCTTTACTCTTAGCCTGATGAAGACACCTGAGTAGTCTCGAAAGCTTTGAATTTGTTACCATATTTTGAGTTAGCCATTAAACGTTATTATCAACCACAGAGGACTGTCAAGTATAAATATTTTTCTATTCTTGTAATTGAAATTCATCATTTTATTGTCGTAGTAAAACTTCATTTATTCTTGTTTGAAGTACATACATTTGCAATGGCCACGTAACAAGGCAATAACTCAATATTTTGTGCCTACACCCTCCTTGACCCTGGGCTTCAACAGCGCCAGTTGCTGCTCAGAAGTGTTAGATGCACAGATGAAAACAATCGCTGATGTGTTTGTGGGGTTCAGTAACGCCTGCTGTTCCCCTGCTGTGTGTCTGGCAAAAATTACTGCTGCTAACTACAACTTCAACTTCAAACGTCTCATACTAGGCCTCTGCCTACACCCTCCTTGACCCTGGGCTTCAACAGCGCCAGTTGCTGCTCAGAAGTGTTAGATGCACAGATGAAAACAATCGCTGATGTGTTTGTGGGGTTCAGTAACGCCTGCTGTTCCCCTGCTGTGTGTCTGGCAAAAATTACTGCTGCTAACTACAACTTCAACTTCAAACGTCTCATACTAGGCCTCTGCCTACACCTCCTTGACCCTGGGCTTCAACACCGCCAGTTGCTGCTCAGAAGTGTTAGATGCACAGATGAAAACAATAGCTGATGTGTTTGTGGGGTTCAGTAACGCCTGCTGTTCCCCTGCTGTGTGTCTGGCAAAAATTACTGCTGTAACTACAACTTCAACTTCAAACGTCTCATACTAGGCCTCTGCCTACACCCTCCTTGACCCTGGGCTTCAACAGCGCCAGTTGCTGCTCAGAAGTGTTAGATGCACAGATGAAAACAATCGCTGATGTGTTTGTGGGGTTCAGTAACGCCTGCTGTTCCCCTGCTGTGTGTCCGGCAAAAATTACTGCTAGCTACCTAATCATGGTGAAAAAAACATGACATTTCAAAGTGTCTAGTGCTACACATAGATATGAGGCTACACCATGATTTCTAAGCTGTAAACATTTGAAACGTCAACTTTCAAACCATAAAATGATTTGTCTTTGTCACAAATCTGTAACAAAATAATTGTGACATGTTATTACAGATATGCACATGTCGAAAACAAATGCAAACACAAAAGCCTACTTATGCTATAGGATACTGATGGTCAACCTTGTCACTCCATAGCTTAGACAAATCCAACTCACATCATGATGACTCAAATACTGCAATGTTGGAAGTGCATAATGTGGGTTGAACTTTGACAACTGCTGCAGTGCGAAGGTTATACTTCAGTGTTCTTGCCTTTGAAATAAAAGCATACAAGTAAATATAATATCCAATGTTGATTAAGGGACGTGATGTACACCTGTAAAATTGTGCAAACAATGCATGTAGGAATAGTCCTCTTCAACATTACTTATATTTGTGTCATTTTAAAAAATACATATTTGATTAGAAAGTTAACAGCCCATATCATAAAGGTCCTTCATGTAAACATGAGAATCGCTAACAAAAATCATGCATTACCTTGGTAAAGTCAATAGTGCATAGTCACAATAGCAAAATATATACCTGTAAGTGGTGCTGAAAGAACGACAACTGATAGAATAGGTGAATGATATCTATTTATCAGACTGAATAGCGACACCTGTACAATGTCGATATAATACTGTACCTTAACAAAACAGCTGTGTCACACCTCACACGCATTTTTCTTGTAGCTTGTTATGTAATAGGGCACATGCGTGTATGTTTCATCATAGGTGCATGTTTACTGAGTAAAGCAGTCATGACAACGCCTTTGTGTTGTCGGTACGCTTGCGATGATGAACGATGCGCACCGTGAATGTTAGTCTGCGTCATAAGACGCACAGACGCTCCAATACCCAACGCGTCACAGCAGGAAGCCAGTCTGTGCGTCCAAACAAAGGCGCAAGCATACATGCACGTACCCTTTTATAAAGCTATATAAAAAAAAGGATGTAGTAGTAACGCACACTTTATTGAGGTACAGTATTACATCGCCATTCACCATCTGTGGCTATGCAGTCTCATCTATATATACCTTATCTATCCGTTGTCATGCTTGCAAGTCCACAGTCAGGCATAAATAGCTGTTTTCACTATGCACTTTTTAAAGGTTTTTTTTGTTAATATAAATAATTGGCACATATTATCAGTATTACATGATGGAAATTTTAGATATTTTTAAAAACTTTTTAGTGATATTATTCAGCAAATGAAAATGGTGTACATACTGTTACTTATCCATCATTAATGGATTCTGATATGTACTTGTATGCTTTTATTTAAAACCGTATAGCAGATTATTTAACCGATTTTTATTGTGGTTTGCATTGCTTTTCAACATGTTAATGTATGCGTTTATGTTTGTCAATTATTAATTTACATATATTTTTTAAAGTAAAATCATCATCTTATGGTACTAAAGGTTATATTTCTCTTGTTTGGAGTATAGACATTTTTAATTGACACGTAACAAGGAAAATACTTGATCTAGTATTTAAACATCCTCCTTGACCCTGGGCTCCAACACCGCCAGTTGTTGCTTGGAAGTGCTGTTAGCACAGTCTACACTTGCTCCCGTGTTACTGGGGTTCAGTAATGTCAGCTGTTCCCCTGCTGTGTGAACGGCAAAAAGTCCTGCTGCCTCCACCCTGTTCTCTTCTCATCCCTGGGTTACAACACCGCCAGTTGTTTCTCGGAAGTGCTGTTAGCACAGTCTACACTTGCTCCTGTGTTACTGGGGTTCAGTAATGTCAGCTGTTCCCCTGCTGTGTGAACGGCAAACAGTCCTGCTGCCTCCACCATGTTCTCTTCTCATCCCTGGGTTACAACACCGCCAGTTGTTTCTCGGAAGTGCTGTTAGCACAGTCTACACTTGCTCCTGTGTTACTGGGGTTCAGTAATGTCAGCTGTTCCCCTGCTGTGTGAACGGCAAACAGTCCTGCTGCCTCCACCATGTTCTCTTCTCATCCCTGGGTTACAACACCGCCAGTTGTTTCTCGGAAGTGCTGTTAGCACAGTCTACACTTGCTCCTGTGTTACTGGGGTTCAGTAATGTCAGCTGTTCCCCTGCTGTGTGAATGGCAAACAGTCCTGCTCCCTCCACCCTGTTCTCTTCTCATCCCTGGGTTACAACACCGCCAGTTGTTTCTCGGAAGTGCTGTTAGCACAGTCTACACTTGCTCCTGTGTTACTGGGGTTCAGTAATGTCAGCTGTTCCCCTGCTGTGTGAACGGCAAACAGTCCTGCTGCCTCCACCCTGTTCTCTTCTCATCCCTGGGTTACAACACCGCCAGTTGTTTCTCGGAAGTGCTGTTAGCACAGTCTACACTTGCTCCTGTGTTACTGGGGTTCAGTAATGTCAGCTGTTCCCCTGCTGTGTGAACGGCAAACAGTCCTGCTGCCTCCACCATGTTCTCTTCTCATCCCTGGGTTACAACACCGCCAGTTGTTTCTCGGAAGTGCTGTTAGAACAGTCTACACTTGCTCCTGTGTTACTGGGGTTCAGTAATGTCAGCTGTTCCCTGCTGTGTGAACGGCAAACAGTCCTGCTGCCTCCACCCTGTTCTCTTCTCATCCCTGGGTTACAACACCGCCAGTTGTTTCTCGGAAGTGCTGTTAGCACAGTCTACACTTGCTCCTGTGTTACTGGGGTTCAGTAATGTCAGCTGTTCCCCTGCTGTGTGAACGGCAAACAGTCCTGCTGCCTCCACCCTGTTCTCTTCTCATCCCTGGGTTACAACACCGCCAGTTGTTTCTCGGAAGTGCTGTTAGCACAGTCTACACTTGCTCCTGTGTTACTGGGGTTCAGTAATGTCAGCTGTTCCCCTGCTGTGTGAACGGCAAACAGTCCTGCTGCCTCCACCATGTTCTCTTCTCATCCCTGGGTTACAACACCGCCAGTTGTTTCTCGGAAGTGCTGTTAGCACAGTCTACACTTGCTCCTGTGTTACTGGGGTTCAGTAATGTCAGCTGTTCCCCTGCTGTGTGAACGGCAAACAGTCCTGCTGCTTCCACCTTGTTCTCTTCTCATCCCTGGGTTACAACACCGCCAGTTGTTTCTCGGAAGTGCTGTTAGCACAGTCTACACTTGCTCCTGTGTTACTGGGGTTCAGTAATGTCAGCTGTTCCCCTGCTGTGTGAACGGCAAACAGTCCTGCTGCCTCCACCTGTTCTCTTCTCATCCCTGGGTTACAACACCGCCAGTTGTTTCTCGGAAGTGCTGTTAGCACAGTCTACACTTGCTCCTGTGTTACTGGGGTTCAGTAATGTCAGCTGTTCCCTGCTGTGTGAACGGCAAACAGTCCTGCTGCCTCCACCCTGTTCTCTTCTCATCCCTGGGTTACAACACCGCCAGTTGTTTCTCGGAAGTGCTGTTAGCACAGTCTACACTTGCTCCTGTGTTACTGGGGTTCAGTAATGTCAGCTGTTCCCCTGCTGTGTGAACGGCAAACAGTCCTGCTGCCTCCACCCTGTTCTCTTCTCATCCCTGGGTTACAACACCGCCAGTTGTTTCTCGGAAGTGCTGTTAGCACAGTCTACACTTGCTCCTGTGTTACTGGGGTTCAGTAATGTCAGCTGTTCCCCTGCTGTGTGAACGGCAAACAGTCCTGCTGCCTCCACCTGTTCTCTTCTCATCCCTGGGTTACAACACCGCCAGTTGTTTCTCGGAAGTGCTGTTAGCACAGTCTACACTTGCTCCTGTGTTACTGGGGTTCAGTAATGTCAGCTGTTCCCCTGCTGTGTGAACGGCAAACAGTCCTGCTGCCTCCACCCTGTTCTCTTCAAATCCCTGGGTTACAACACCGCCAGTTGTTTCTCGGAAGTGCTGTTAGCACAGTCTACACTTGCTCCTGTGTTACTGGGTTCAGTAATGTCAGCTGTTCCCCTGCTGTGTGAACGGCAAACAGTCCTGCTGCCTCCACCCTGTTCTCTTCTCATCCCTGGGTTACAACACCGCCAGTTGTTTCTCGGAAGTGCTGTTAGCACAGTCTACACTTGCTCCTGTGTTACTGGGGTTCAGTAATGTCAGCTGTTCCCCTGCTGTGTGAACGGCAAACAGTCCTGCTGCCTCCACCATGTTCTCTTCTCATCCCTGGGTTACAACACCGCCAGTTGTTTCTCGGAAGTGCTGTTAGCACAGTCTACACTTGCTCCTGTGTTACTGGGGTTCAGTAATGTCAGCTGTTCCCCTGCTGTGTGAACGGCAAACAGTCCTGCTGCCTCCACCCTGTTCTCTTCTCATCCCTGGGTTACAACACCGCCAGTTGTTTCTCGGAAGTGCTGTTAGCACAGTCTACACTTGCTCCTGTGTTACTGGGGTTCAGTAATGTCAGCTGTTCCCCTGCTGTGTGAACGGCAAACAGTCCTGCTGCCTCCACCCTGTTCTCTTCTCATCCCTGGGTTACAACACCGCCAGTTGTTTCTCGGAAGTGCTGTTAGCACAGTCTACACTTGCTCCTGTGTTACTGGGGTTCAGTAATGTCAGCTGTTCCCCTGCTGTGTGAACGGCAAACAGTCCTGCTGCCTCCACCATGTTCTCTTCTCATCCCTGGGTTACAACACCGCCAGTTGTTTCTCGGAAGTGCTGTTAGCACAGTCTACACTTGCTCCTGTGTTACTGGGGTTCAGTAATGTCAGCTGTTCCCCTGCTGTGTGAACGGCAAACAGTCCTGCTGCCTCCACCTGTTCTCTTCTCATCCCTGGGTTACAACACCGCCAGTTGTTTCTCGGAAGTGCTGTTAGCACAGTCTACACTTGCTCCTGTGTTACTGGGGTTCAGTAATGTCAGCTGTTCCCCTGCTGTGTGAACGGCAAACAGTCCTGCTGCCTCCACCTGTTCTCTTCTCATCCCTGGGTTACAACACCGCCAGTTGTTTCTCGGAAGTGCTGTTAGCACAGTCTACACTTGCTCCTGTGTTACTGGGGTTCAGTAATGTCAGCTGTTCCCCTGCTGTGTGAACGGCAAACAGTCTGGCTCCCTGCTTGCTTCCTCACACTTGTTCTCAGGGTTTAACTTACTGCTCCGATCCGGGTTCAGTAAGTCAGCTGTTCCCATGCTTGTGGACCAAACAGTCCTCCTGTCCCTGTCTTCCATCTGGTTCACAACGCGTTGTTTCTCGGAAGTGCTGTTTGAGCACAGTCTACCTGCTCCTGTGTTAACTGGGTTCAGTAACTGTCAGCTGTTCCCTCGTGTGACGCAACAGTCTCTTGCTCCTGTTCTGTCTACCCTGGTTCCCGCCTGTTCTCGGCACAGTCTGTGCCGTCTACACTTACTGTTTCATTGGGTTGTATTCTGTCCATCGTGTTCCCGTAACCGTCAACAGTTCCTCTGCAGTGCCTTTGCCTAGGTGCCTCTGTCGTATCCGGGTTCCACAACGTCAGCTGGTCTTCGGTAGTGCTTTGGAGCACAGGTACCTCCTGTAGTACCGGTTCCAGTAACGTCAGCTGGTCCTCGTTGTGCCATTGGCATTCCTTCGCTGGACCTCCGGGTTCCATGCCAGTACACTGCCAGTTTTTCATGTCTTGCCTCTACTCCCTCCGGTTCTTCAGTAGTCAGCTGGTTCCTCGTCAGTGGCACGTTTGCTAGGTCCTACCATGTCGTCATCCGGGTTCCAGCCGCAGTGTTCCGATGTTTGCAGTTGCTCCTGGTCGTTGTAGTCGCTGTTCCTGGACTTGGAACAGGTACCTCCTGCTTAGTAACCGTGTCCCAGTAACGTCAGTGGTCCTCGGTTGTGCCATTGGCTCTTTTCCTTCTGCTGACCCTCGGGTTCCAGCACAGTCAGCTGGTCCTCGTTACTTTCATTGGCTCTTGTACCTTCTGCTACCCATCCGGGTTCAGTACCGTCAGCTGGTTCTCCGCAGTGCCTTTGGCCTAGGTGCCTCCATGTCGGTATCCGAGTTCCAGCAACGTCTGCTGGTCCTTGGTAGTGCTTTGGAGCACAGGTACCTCCTGCTTAGTAACCGTGTCCCAGTAACGTCAGCTGGTCCTCGGTTGTGCCATTGGCTCTTTTCCTTCTGCTGACCCTCCGGGTTCAGCACAGTCAGCTGGTCCTCGTTACTTTCATTGGCTCTTGTACCTTCTGCTACCCATCCGGTTCCAGTACCGTCAGCTGGTTCTCCGCAGTGCCTTTGGCCTAGGTGCCTCCATGTCGGTATCCGAGTTCCAGCAACGTCTGCTGGTCCTTGGTAGTGCTTTGGAGCACAGGTACCTCCTGCTTAGTAACCGTGTCCCAGTAACGTCAGCTGGTCCTCGGTTGTGCCATTGGCTCTTTTCCTTCTGCTGACCCTCGGGTTCCAGCACAGTCAGCTGGTCCTCGTTACTTTCATTGGCTCTTGTACCTTCTGCTACCCATCCGGGTTCCAGTACCGTCAGCTGGTTCTCCGCAGTGCCTTTGGCCTAGGTGCCTCCATGTCGGTATCCGAGTTCCAGCAACGTCTGCTGGTCCTTGGTAGTGCTTTGGAGCACAGGTACCTCCTGCTTAGTAACCGTGTCCCAGTAACGTCAGCTGGTCCTCGGTTGTGCCATTGGCTCTTTTCCTTCTGCTGACCCTCCGGGTTCCAGCACAGTCAGCTGGTCCTCGTTACTTCCATTGGCTTTTGTACCATCACCAACAGGACAAAGAAGGTTAAGACAAACTACAAGATACAGAACAAGAGACAGAAGAACAATAAGCAGAAGATCAAAAAGCAGAAGAACATTAAGTATAAGACCAAAATGAAGAGCAAAATATATGCTCTAAATTCTAAGCAGAAGAAGACTAAGCAGTGTATGGGGGTGAGTCCGTTCCTCCTCGTGGTGCCCCTGGAAAATGCCTGATGCTGCTGCAGGCTAAACTGAACGCGGACAAATACTGTTGTAATTAAAATCTTTCGTGACAGCAAGAACGGAAGGATGAAAATTCAGAGTTTTACAGATTACAAGTACAGGAATGTCTGTCACAAATAAGAATATGATGAAAAGGATGAATAGGAAGAAGATGAAGAAGTAGAATATGAAGAATAATAACTGTTTAATAAGAACAATATAAGTAATGTTAACAAAAAGATGAATAGCAAGAAGTTTTAGAAGATTAAGAAGGTGAAGATGAAGAATAATTTGATGAGAAAGATGATGCTGCTGAAGATTATGAAGGAGAAAGTGTGTGAAAAGTTAAAAAGGTGAAGAGCATGGAAGTTGTGAAACAGACATATTTGACAAAATAGAAAAAAGGTTAACAACATTGTCAATTTCTTCGTCAATCCAAACGTATTTCAAAAAAAGAAATATTAATGCTATTCCATTGCATTGTGTTAAACATCTATGCCTTTAATGTCTCCTCAACCTCCCCCAATAAATTCTACATTACTCTTTGTTGTTTTCCTTCATGTACAATTAACCAACAAGGCAAGAATGGGTTTTTTTTAATTCCGATATTTTGTTCCCATAGACTTACATTGTATTTCCGGTATCGGTATCGGGTATCGCCGATATTTTTTGTGTATCGGCGATACCATTCCGATTCCGATACTTTTGGATATCGGAAAGTATCGCTCAACTCTAGTTATGAATCTTAAACGTCCCTGGAAGAGCCAAGCGAAAAGAAACTGGATTAAGGACTTTCAAGATCCTATAAGGTCCAATGAACTTTGGCTTAAACTTTGGAGATGCAACCTTCATAGGGATATTCTTTGAAGACAACCAAAGCAAGTCACCCACTTTAAACTGAGGACCA